>VXBC01012973.1:1364844-1474145 GCA_013399945.1 Ploceus nigricollis
TGTATTTTTGTTTTGTTTGTTTTATTTTGTGTTTTTTGTGTTGTTTTTTTCTTTGTTTTGTTTTGTTAAAGAGAGCATGCAGAAAGAACATTTTCTCTTATTTATCAGCCAGGTAAAAATGGGAACTACCCTCTAAATCTTAGGTACACTGGTATTTTCATCTGCTGAAGTTTGACAAGACTCAATGACAACAGAAATAGCTTTTGCATAAAGGCTAGGAGCACAAACTGGTAGTCTCAACATTTATAGAGCAAAACTTGTAAGACAATCAGAGACTGATTTTTTTATAAAAGTAGATATCATCTTGACTTCTGATCTCTTTTTTATTATGAAATTTGATTTTCTTTTTAAGGAATTTCTCTATTTACTGACTTAAAATCCAAAAACAAAGATAGGGCACAAAAATGTAATCAAATCAGTTAAAACATGAATCCTTGAATTCAGAGGGACTTTTTAAAGTTATAACAGGACATACAACCACTGAAATTCTAGCAGCTGGACTGAACAGTTCCTCTAAAAACATCTTTGCAGTATAAATTTTGAGACAGGTATGTGAAATTGATAAGCAAAAGAAAAAAATTTGCCATCCTGGCAAAACATTGAAGGACTTCATTGGAAAAAAGAGAAGTGTTGGGAGAACAGAGACCAAAATAATACTTGATACACAAGTAAAAATTGCCAGACTGAAAGTGGTGACTTCCTTCAGCAAACAAAATGCTGTATCTCGACAAAATGGTAGTATAAGCAGATAAAGCACAGGACAGCAAAAGTCATCACAGAATGGGTCAGGATGGAAGGGACCACATTGGATCATCTGGTCCAACCTCTCTGCTCAAATAAGGCCATCACAGAACACATGAAACAGAATTGCATCCAGAGAGTTATTGAATATCTCCAGTGAGGGAGAAGCCACAACTTCTCAGGGCAGTCTGCTCCAGCTCTTTCAGTAGGAATGAAATTAAAAGAAAGTAAAAACTACAAAAAGGTTTTGTTCTTTTTCCATCTGTGTGGCCTGTCTTTGTCCTCAGCATCCAAGTTAAATCATTTTTGTGTCCAAGATAAGCTTTTGAATCAATATTAATGTGTTCCATATCAGGCTACCATCCTTTCTGTTAGGCTTTGTCTTTGCTCCCTCTAAAGCTTGTAAACTGCTGTAGATAAAGGACTGCTCTCTCTGTACATCCTGTGGAAATCTGCAGAAACAGCAGTTTTCTATTACACTTGAAATTCAGCCTGTAGTTTAATGTGTATCACACAGCTTTATGGGTCTAACTGTAGAGAATCATGTTTTAGCAATAAGTAGTTTGGCTGTGGAAGTGACTGACTGTACAGCACTTTTCCCTCACCCCTTGACTGTATCATTTGATGCTGGAACAGCCTCACAGAAGTAGTGATGTGCCTTTAAACATTTCAACTTAATCACATAAATAAACTCATTGGAAAAACTGGCAGATGATAGGCAAAATTGGTCTGCATTAGACAAAGAGACATAAAGAGACATTTATTAGACATAAAATTTTGAAGGAAAAATTATTTGATTGATCACAATTTGTGGATAAGTGTTTGAGCTTTAACATTTCATGATTGTACATTGAATCTAAAGTGGATAACATCTTGCATAAATTGACTTCAGGTCCTCACTATTGATGACTTGCTGCATTTTCATGATTACACCATTTGCAATACTTTGGAGAAGACTGACCGAGACTTTTGTTCCAACTCCAGAAGTAATAGCTCACATCGGATTTAGCCCTTCATTTGCCTTTGTGCTTCTTTTCTGTCTCAGCCAGAAGATGAATTTTGATTCCTCTTGGGCACTTAAACTTCCAAATCAGAATGTTTCCTGTCACAAAAACATATCATAGAAATGTTGGCTGAGGGGTTTACACATACTGCTTTCATTAGGCACATTAGTTTAGTGAACTAATACTGCTTTGCAGTATCTCCCCCACCCATATAATAATATGCTGAATACACATACATGCCATAACAAACACTATATTTTTATATGTATTGTTATTAATACATGTATTATTTACATATAACTATAATTATTGTCAGAATAGAAAAGATATTGGCTATCTCTTTATGAACAAAACAGTTTTTAAACATGTAAGAGTTAAAATACAGATGTATCTATATCCTTATAACTTTCAACATGTGTAACATGAAGCTTCTAACTTATAGAAAATTAAACTGATAAATATAGTTATTACATCTTTTATCAAATAGAAGGGGAACTTGACAGAATAAAATATTGTTTGGGTAGTTGTATTAACTGAGTGAGGAATCACACACTTGCCTGTTTTTGAAGGTTCAATAAGTGACGTTTAAGTTGGTGTATTTTGATTGTGTGAGCACAGCATAAATGAGCAAAACTCCCTAAAATAACTGATTTTTAAATATATGTGTTAAGATATTTAACTAAGAAACCAAGTTGAAGACAAATCATTTCTGTCTTGTTAAAAACTTTCAAGAGAGCTTAATCTTAAGCACAGAAGTAATAGTATGTATTACTTGTCACTTAAAGTTCACTGGAACAACTTACAGTTTATCCTAGGCAGGATGATCTGCAAAATCACAGCCTCCCTGCTTTCTTTCACTAGAATGAAACACTGGAAAAATAAAAGTAAATTCTGAAGGGCATATTGACAATAGCAAATCCAAAATGAGAAAAGTGATTCACTTTAGATGAGAATTGTAGCGTCTGAAGAGCAGTTTTATCAAGACACAAATGTCTTCAAAATAGAATTGCTTTTGGCAATAGCAATACTTAATAGCATATAAATATATTTTAATTATAAATAGAAATACATTACTAGATCTACAAAGCTCTTCTGGATTTTTGTTGGGTTTTTTTTCCTTGTTTTAGACAAATGTTTTTGGAGTTTTTTTTTTTTGGTGGTGGTGACGGTAGTGGTGATGGTTTTTTCTGTCTAAGAATAAGTTTGGATTAAACTCACAAGTATTGTAACGAATTAAAGTGTGCCCAGCTCAGTAGCTGGTCACGAGGTGGATAAAACTTCAACGTGCTTAAGGTTTGAAGGAAGTAGAATGTGGAAGTGTGTGGTAGAGAGGGCAAGAATAAATGTTTCTCTGTACACAGGCCTGTCAGGACAAAATGTAGGGCATGGAAATGGCACTAAAGCAAACATGAAGACAAACGTTTTGATCATAAGGATAGCAAGGCACTGGAGAGATGTGGAGTCTTCAGATTTTTTACTTTTGATTTGGTGTAATGTTAAAAGTGTGCTTTTAGCATTGATATTAAACAAACAACCAACATTTATTGACAGAGAATTGAGATCAAAGTAGTACATATATTTAAAAATAAGTTAGTACATATAAGCTGCAATGAGATCTTTATCTCCATTTGCTAATACCTAGCAAAATCTTATCCAGATCTCTCAAACTTGCATTTGTACAATGCTACATATGTGTACACTTCCAAAAAACTCAGGGAAATTATCCAAACTGCAAGTTAAATGTGTACAGCTCAGATACAGATATATCTAGCTCAGACACACACTGCACCATTACATATTAAGGCTGTGTCAGAGCCAGAAACTTGAATCAAAATCTTTCAAAACATTGTTGAGTTACTCAACCACAAAGTTATCTTTGCTACTGAGGTATTATCCCCTAAGTAGAAGGCTTATCTTTCAGCGCGTAGTGAAGTTAATTTCTAGTCCAAATCAATATCACAGTAAAATGGAAGGAGCAATCTAATTGCTTTGCCAAATGAAAATTTAGGCTAGGCACCAGTAGAAAAATGACGCTACAGAGAGGAGACATAAACTGTCTGTCTACAAGCTTAATATGTGAGGCAAGGGAAAAAAAAAAAGAATGCAGCTTTGTAATATCTCTTTCTTTCAATTTGCATATTTTTCTAAGCGAAAAGCAAAATTTCAACTTCACTGAACATATTCAGCTGGTGTGCCTACAACTGCAAGGTGTATCAGCCTTACTCTAAATGTGTGAGTGGGACATGAGTCCTGTATGTTCTGCACTCAGTACCTTGAAGAAGGTGTGAGCTACCAATGCCTCTGACAAATCCAGATCCAGCTAAATGTGTCTTATCATTTATCTGGTGCTTGCAGAAGGACAATTATTTAAAGTGGACTCTGTGCTGATATTTTGTGGATACTTGATTATGAAACACCTAAAAAGATAAAAAAGGAGGGCATTGCTGGAGTAGGGGAGTGTGCTTTTCTCAGGATTATGGAAGTCAACATCTGGGCTAGAAAGTGAGTTATGAAAGTGTTGGAAGTGATGAAGTATTGGAAGGAATGAAATATAGTTTACTTCTAAATTGGGAGCTAAGAAGAAACTTTTGTTTAAACTTATTTTTGCTGTTTTTATTATTCCCTGCCCAGTAGCTCTGCGTTTAGCAAAAACATGCTTAACAAGTTTAGCAAAAAAATGCATAAGACTGAAATGCTCAAATGAATACAAGTAAATATTGCTTTTATTTTGCCCTAATTATTTCACCAAAATTATAGAGAAGGAAATGTGGTTAGGCTTGTAACTATCCTAACATTACAGTGTTAATTATAGAAACAAAGAATATATTCAGGATGTGTAATTAAAGCAGCTGACTATTGAGTAGTCTCAAGCGCCCACAGACAAGTGGAGATCTGAAGGAGGTGGTATTTGAAACAACTAAGAGGTTAGGAAAGCAGAGACACTGATTTTGGGGATCTAAGACTGTTGACATAAGCTCAATGTCAGAGAGGGCAGCTTGGAAACAGCAGGAAGCAGTAACATAACTATAGTCATAAAGAAGACTGGCATCTGACAGGGTGAACAAGGAGAAGAGTAAAAAGAGAGGGAATTTTTAACAATCTTTTTTTCTTCCTATCCTTATGGCAGGATCTATAACAGATTTGGAAAATACAGGGTTAAACCAGGCAGCTTTAAAAAATCAAATGAAAACAGGCTCCACTGTGAGTGGCATAGTATTGAAGAAAAAAACCAGATCTCTTCATCCAAACTGAGATCAGAGCAACTGAAGCTTAAAGGAAATGAGGGAAAAGAAGTCAAAGAAGATAAAGAAGCCTAAGGCACTGGGATAGTTGATGGTGTACAAGCAGGTGTGGTTTTTATAGAGTCTAATACCTATTTGCTAAATCAAAGTGAGAAAGCGTTAAATAAGAGGTAGCCCTCCTGTTGGAAGAGACTTTTGCTGGCAATGGTATTCTGTGGGGTAATCCTGTTCACTTCTCTTTCTTTTTAAAATGCAGCATGTGACCTCCAACATGTTGGGAAACAGAGAAAAGTTATAGTTGCAGCAGTATATTCATCCGTGGTACAAAAAGGTGTATACCTTGGTGTTGGGTAAGGGATGTCATCCTAATGTAAGGGAGCAGCTTCTGCCTTGAATGCAAAGGTCACTGACTGAGACAATAGGATAGAAGTTTCTAATAAAAGTCTTCTGTAAGTAGATGACCACATATTGGCTTGAAAAAGTGAATGTAAAACACCAGAATCCAAATAAGAAACACCTTTTTTCTTGATTTTCTGTTCCTAAGACTATATTAGGTATAGTGCATGTAAATCTTGTCTGCTGCATTGGTCACATAGCTAGCTATTAATCTGCAGTTCATCTAAAATTACTATTGATTCTCTTTAATGATAGTAATATTTGTTTTGTTTATAGACTATATAGATATAATCTAATGAGTGATTTAAAAATTACTTTGCAAAAATTTATTGATCCTTCTTCAAAATATTGGCTAGCATAAGAACAATTTTCCCTGACTTTAGGATTGAGCTAATACCCCTATAATATTTTCAGTTCATTTTAGGGGAAGAAAGTAATGTAAATTCATGTTGAAAATCTAAATACACTGCTGAATATAACCTATAGACATCTATGAGCAAGCTTCTTTTAAAGTATCTTGGGACATAGAATCACAGAATCATAGAATGGTTTGAGACCTTAAATCACATCTTATTCCAATCCCCCCACCATGGACAGGGACACCTTCTAGCACAGTGATCCAGAGCTGGAAGATTATTGTGTTAAAACACTTGAGATCTTTTTTTGCATTGTAATAATAAATCACTGTTATCTCACCCTGAAGAATCATTTATTTTGGACCCTTTTTAGAGAAAATTTTCTGCTGAAAACACTCCATGAACATTTAGTCGCTGGCTACATCTTACATCTTTTTATCCTGATGCCAAGAATCATCAAATCACGTAAGTGAAATGCTATATTTTGCACTGTTATTCCTGTACTGAGTCTAATGATTTGTATTTGATATATTATTTTCCCTAAAGCACTGAATCTTTGAAAACGTGGTATTTCTTTCACTAGTGAATAATCAGTCATCTTAAAAATAATAATACTAATACTAATGACACCTTTCATTTTTCTTATTTGTGTGTGAATTTCAAACTCAAATTTTTGATACCTATTATAACCATATCTGGTTATACATCTGGTTTAAGAACTTTTGCATCCCCTGGAATAATGTTTTGTAAAGTTGCTGAAAATATGGCAACCAAATAATTCTCTGCGTCTTGTTTTAAGCTTTTTTGATAAACGGAACCTTTAAGTGTCTTGTAATATGATCTATTCTGTGAATTTCCAAGAGTTATTGTGTATTCTTTCACATACTTGTTCTGTTTTCTTTCCCAATACTATTTCTAAGTGTTCAAAAAATGATGATTAATACCTAAACAATATTTTAGCTATGTTTCTGGATTCTATTACCTTTTCAGCCTCATGGTTGAACAATATTGGAGTGAAATTCTGTGTTTGATAGTGATGATCTTATTTGGCTTATGGCCAGCGTCAAATTATTCTTTGAACCTGTTAAAAGACTTAAATAGTTGAATTTTACAGCTGGATGAAAATTGGTAGCTACAGTATGATTCAGTGGTTCCCTAAAATAATCTGGTAGACAATTGTGCACCTTATTACCTCAGTATTCTCCCAAACTTTTTTTTTTAAACAAATACTAATATAACTTATCTTGAATTACTATCTGATATATTCAAAGATAAGTGATCCAGAGTCACATTTATTAATTAGGAAATATTTTCATCAGAAGAACTAAAACAATCAAAATATAAAGAGGTGGTGATAGAAGGATAGCTGTTCTCTGCCATGCTTCCGTTTTACACCGAGAGCAATCATACATTATTATGCAAGGAAGCATGGTCTTATGTTCTTTACACTTTACACAGTATCACGAGCTATAATAAATATAAATTTAGACTGGTGGAAATAAGTTTTAAGGTATTTTCAAAATAAATCTTGTTCTGTTATGGCCAATTTGTCTCTTGATACAATACATTTGTAGTGTGGAAAATATTCAGGAATGAGCCTTTTGAATATTTTTTATAATTCAACAGAAAAATTCCTACCATGATGTTCTGTGTTAGATACTGGTATGGAGGATTTGTAGATTTAAAAATAGGTAATCTGATGGTTGCCTTTCTAAAAGACTGATTAATATGCACAATTCCAGTGTCTCTGACTCTAAGTAGACTATAACTATCAGTGAGGGTTTTTTCTGGTCTCAGTATGTACTAATTTAATGCAAATGTCATACAGAATGATAGCATAAAACCTGCTTAATTCTTAGGGAGCTGTTACTGCCTTTTTTTAGGGGAAAAAGTCTTGGACTCTGTTTACAAATATAAATGCAATTCATGTTTATAAAATGTTGCAACTGTTTCATTTACTTCACTTTTCCACTCAGTAATTCCCTCCTTGCTGTTCCTCTTACACAAGGTAAAATGTAAAAAAGAGACACATTTTGTCAGCCCAGACTGCTTCACTCTCTAGTCTGTTCTATTAACATGTCTTACGTATTTGCAGCCTAGCTAATAAGAGGTTTTTATTTCTTTCAGTTTTTACCATGCTGGTCATCGCTCTTTCCCCTCACTATGGAAACAGAATACACCAACATTTGTCATGCTTCAGGCCTGGAAAGTTTAGAAAAGACTCTGTAAGGGAACTGAAGGTGAGGAAAAATTCTCAGAATCACACAGATTTATTTTAGTCAAGATCAAAAATAACAACCAGAGTATTTGTAAAAAGATTATAAATTGCAAACTGTTACTAGAATTAAAAATGAGTAAACTTTTGAAAGCTGAAGCACACCAAAAAAACCCCATTAAGTGAGAAATGAGAGAGGCTGTAGACTTACCTGATTTTTCTATATTGACACTGTTACTTTATAATTTGTGAGGAGAGTACAGAAACACTGTAATGAGCAATGGAGTCAGAGGTTTTATAGTCTAATTTGACTTGCAGTCAGCTTAAAACCTTTCTAAAAAAAAAACAAAAGCAAAAACAAAAAAACCCAAAAACCAAAAAAAACCCCCAAAAACAACAACAACAACAAAAAACCCCTATGTCCTCAGCACCATTTGTTATAAACTTTCTATGAACACTTTTGGCAGCCAGGGTGGAGTACAAGACCTTCCACTGTGTGACTCTTCCTCCACTACTGCTTTGTTCCCAGAACTGGGTAATGATGCCTCTGCAGACTTTCTAGCAAATTATTCCATAAGAATTCTGTATTTCTGTTTCCTCTGCAAATCCTTTGTGTGTGCTGAGATGCCACTACACTGTGTGCTATATGAGCACAAGAACAAAGCTGCAGATTGACCTCAAACGATCTGTAAAGTAAAAGATGCAAGAACCTGTGGAAAAGAAAAAAAGGCATGAAAGTTAGGGGTGAGAGAAGTCAGACTGTGGTGCCCCAAACAGTGGATAAGTTACCTTTTTTCGTTTCTTTTTTTCCCCCCAATTTTCTGGATAGGGGAGTAGGTGAATTTTTGCAGGGAAATGCAAAGTTACCTATTCAGATATTTATGGATACTCATCTCAGGTTTGAGGGGCAGGTGGAAGAATGCATTACATTTTTCATTTGAATCTACCTGGCAATGACAGCTGGGCTCTTGTAAAAACAGGCAGCAGGAGATAACCTCTCACATGCTCTAGGAGGACATAGATCAGGATCATTTACCCTTGTAAAGGGTTAGAATCACCTGTCCTATCCAGAGGAATGGGAAGCCCTGTTTATCTACCCTGTCTAATTTTTGATAAATATAAGAATGTGCACACAGTTGTAAGGGACAGGGAAGGTTCATTTATACAGTTCCTTTGGTGAGCAGGGACCTTTGACATCTTCAAAACCTGGCCTAACAGAAGGTATTCTCTGAAAGAGGCTGGAACCCAGTGTCTGGCAGTGAACCAGATGAATATGCATAATTACACAGGAGGGGTTGAGATCAAGGGGTTTATGAAATGTTGAAAATTAGCTCTTAAAGTATTTGATTTCTTACAAATTGCTTGCACAGATATAGGAAAAAACTCTGGAAAGGAAAGACTTCTGCAAGAACAAAGGAGAATGGTCCTTAGAATTTATAAGAAAATGTTGAACTGTCTTCACAGGTGTTTCTCTTCTAATGCTGAGATTAGTGAGTGAGTTGGATTTCCTCTACTTATCTCTCAAAGTGTCTATCAAAGACCAAGAGAGATCTTGAGATGCAGAGGTGCAGGAATGGCCCAGACTCACTCAGTCCCCAGACCACAAAGACCTGAAGACAGGGAAGGAGAGAGCTATGTCCATTTTCCAAGATAAACCAGTGTGGTAAACATTTCCATGTTCATTTCAAGCCTGAAATAAATTTGATTTGAAAAAAGCTTTTAATCAGACCTTGAAACAAGCACCTTATAACACCTTCAAGTGTGAAAATTCTCCCTAAAACATTTTCTGTTATGTTTGTTCTCTTTGATACATAAGGATTAAGCCTGAAGGCAGCTTACTTTAAAAGCAAGAGGGGAAAGAATCAACATATTCAAGCTACAACATTATCTTTTGGAGTGCATTCATTTTGGACATCTTTGTTGCTCATGTCTTTTGATCTTTAGTATATTTCTTCAGGCTGCAAGTACACCTAGAAAAAAATTAATGTGCTGAATATTCTTCTAGATCTTCACATTGGAAATGTTTTACTGAGAAAGAATCATTTTCATTTTGTTGACCTTGACAGAGGCTGTCACAGCTGTGATTCCTGTGCAGAAGAGCAGAAGCAGTGAGATAGCTCTTAATATCACACTTTCTCTTCAGTCCAAGCAGGTTCCTGGTGACAAGGCAGAAAAAGAATAAAGGGAGCTTCGTTTTGCTTGCTACTGCTTGACCACTACATTATCAATCTTTGTATGCATCCGAGCACAATATGCATATATGTATATGCATATCAGCACAATGCTCTCCAACACCTCCTTTGAGCCCTTGGATCATGCTGTCTCACTGTCCACATGTGTGCTCCTGGGATTAACATTGTCTGCCTGGCTTCAATGGAGTTCTTTTCATCATAGCAGTGCATATAGTTCTGTGCTTTGCTTTTGTGGCTGGGATGGTGTTGATAAAACACTGTTTTGGCTACCGCTGAGCAGTGATTGCATGGTGTCAAGGCTTTCTTTCCAACCCCTGGGGATGGGCAAGAGGCTGGGAGGGTACACAGCCAGCACATCTGGCAGACACTGACCAAAGGAACATTTCCTACATTCCCGTGATCTTGTGTTCAGCAAAGAAATTTGAGAGAAAGGAAGAGAAAATGAGGCTGCTGGCTATCACTTTGGCTTCCCTAGCACATGCACACAATGTGTACTGAGGTCCTGCTTTCCTGGAAATGGCTGGAGATCTGCCTATTGGTGGAATGTAGTGAATAAATTAATCTTTTTATTTTGCTTCTGTGTGTAGTTTTGCTTTTCTTATGAAATTGAATTTATCTCAACACAAGTTTTTCC
Organism: Ploceus nigricollis; assembly: GCA_013399945.1. Lineage (NCBI taxonomy): Eukaryota > Metazoa > Chordata > Aves > Passeriformes > Ploceidae > Ploceus > Ploceus nigricollis. The sequence goes on from VXBC01012973.1 coordinate 1,375,625, forward strand.
ACCTTATTTTCTTCCCCTCTTCTCTAAGAAGGGGCAGTGAGAGAGTAGATGGGTCTTGCAGCCAGCCAAGGTCAGCCCTCTACACGGTCTTTAAAACTATACTTCACAGATTAGTAGATAAGTAAATAGTCACTTCTGATGCTTTCCTGTGCAACACTTCTCTGAATTATGGTTATTTCTGTCATTTGAATGTTACAATCATTAAGTATTATTTTTCTTTGATAGTGTATCAATGACATATCTGAGCTTCTCAATACACAACTGTTTCCAATTCTGATAACATTTGTGGCTTTTTTTCACACCACAGCTCTTCCACATGTTCTTGTATCTCCAGTTTTTTTAATCAATGTATTCTGAACTTAGGCCAGGTGTACTCTGTAAAACCCCATATCATTTTAGTCTGGTCTTTTTTTTGTGTGTAATTTTGAAGATTTCTAAATTAAGAAATATTACAAATATATCTAAAACTATACACAGTTAGATGTGTTCCTCTGTTAAGGATATATTTGTTTATGCCAAGAATACAGCCTACTTTCTTCTTTATGATTGTTTTTTTAAGGCTACAAAAGTATATTGATGTTTCTTGCTAATGAATCCTCTCTTTCATCATGTCTCTAGTGAAATATTTCTGTCTTGAGTACTGGCAAGCAATGAAGGAGGAGTTGATGTCTTAATTCAAGTTCTGCATTGGAAAAAAGAAAAAAGAGTGAAAGGGCTGAATATATTTAATGAAGCACAGAATTGTCAAGTAGAATAATGCTTGAACTAGGAAAAAAGAAAAAAAATCGTTGTTTTTGCAGTCACTTGTGGATGGGCTGTTCATTTTGCTCTGCTGTGTTGCAATTATATCCTGCTGAGTGCAGGAAAAGTTAGCCAGCTCTTAGCCTCCCCAGAACAAAAATCAGCATGTTGCCATTTTTCTTCTCTACCAAGATGTCTTTGTCAGCTCAACTTCCTGCTTGGTTCTTAGTAAATTTTTTTCATCTGATTCCTTGCATCAGATGAAAACTGCACTTCCCAACCTGCACTTCCTTCCTTTCTTATATTTTGCACAGAATGGGAAAGTGTGGTCAGTGTTCTGAACTTTTATAGTGTCTGTAGGGACATGCGCAGAAGTAAATTAGGTATTTTGCTCCTTATATCTGCTCTAATTTATGGATTTTATGGAACGCTACAAGCTCATAACAAAAGCAGATAGAGTGCTCTAGGCCACATAAATTGTCTTGCTGTATGGCTGCTTGTTGTCTGGATGGTTTATGGCTTGGGAGAGAAAAAAACGTGAAATGTGGAAATGTGGTATCATTACAAGTGTATTAAAGGAAGTGTTCGAGAAGTATTTTGGAGGTGCAACGAAAAACAGCAAAAATTGGAGGGTTGGTGTTTTTTGGTTGGCTCTGTTTAGGGTTTCTTTTTGCTTTAGGAATACAACTAGTTTATACTAGTTAGAGCTTGATTTACTGTCATATAGGGAAATACAGGTACATTGCAAAATAGGATTTCAAAATACCTTCCACTGATGTTAAGTAGTTTACAAATATATTATTATTGTGACATTTGATCTAGAAACAAAAGTCTCAGAGAAACACCAATACTTCCCTCAATTGTAATATTAGTTGTTGTCATAAATTATCATGCATATGAAAATGATGTCCTCAAGTCCATTTATCTCATGCCTTTAAGGTGTTCCTACTACTTAAATAGGGAAACATGAGTTTGACCTTGCAATCACTGAAGAAAGCATTAACTGTATGCTAAATGCTTGTTATTGATCTCCAACTGAGCATTCACATCATTAAGTTCTGCAGGTGCTTAAGTGTGTGCAGGGTTGGGGTTGATTTCCTTCCTTCTAATTCCTTTAAGAATAGATCTCTCCTTCAAGGTTTGTTCAGCTTTGGAGGAGTGTTGTTATAAAGGTCTGAACTTGCTATCAACTGCTGCTACTGCATACGCTAACGTGTAATTAAAGAAAAATGCATGTAAATATTAACAGTGTAGGAAGAGTCTCATCCCTGTGTGTGTTAGGGGAAATTTAGACCATGGGAAAGATTTTCTACATTTAAAAAACCCAATTGCACATGAGATATTCCTACCTTTCCCAGGCTGAGGTAAACATGTAGTCTATATTAGTAAATTAACTCTGTTAAATGAGTTGAACAAATTGGCACATAGAGTAAGCTGCACTGCCAAATTCTCTTTGCCAGCATATCTGTTTTAGCAAGGCTATGATTTTTTCAAGTTCTATACTGAACAAAACCTTCAAATGTAGAACAAGATTGGGAAATTCATCTTTCTTTTTTAAAAGAAATAAGAGTGCAAAACTGAGAACCATGAGTCTACTTTGTGCAGAAAATAAGCAGGACGATTATTTTTCTTATCCTTTCAGAAATTGTGGTTTAATTCTAACAGAAGTATCTATGACATATGACGGAGGTCATCTTCCCAGAACAATGAATAGCACATGGATGATAGATATGGGGGAAGAAAAGGGGAAATTCAAGCCTTCAAAATTTATCAACTTTTTTTTTTTTTAATTTGCTCAATGCACATTTTAAAAGTTACAAGAATGTTTTTTGCATATCTTTATTATGGTTTGCCACTACCATCAGCATCCTCAGCATGTGTGTTTCTAATTAACTCCTCAGTAAACCAGGAATTTTTATTTTGTTTCAGATATTATATTAAGGTGTAAGCTATTACAATTTTTAAAAAATTATATAATCTGCTGAGTCCTTCTTCAACACTTGAGAAGATACTTCCCCCCACTCATGTCAGCTTTTCTTTCCCAATTGTGCTCCATGATTACTTTCAGAATTGATTAACTTCTAGTTTATAATAATACATCTAGCAGTTGTGAAATAACCGAAATCAGCACTTCTTCCAATGTTGCATCTCTGTGAGCTGATTCAATCCTATTTACAGTTATTGAGTTGGACATTTTCTCATTACTCAGGGGCTGCCAACCAATGATTCTTAAAGAACCACAATCTCCAAAAAAGCCTTCCCCCCCACCCCCCACCCCGGCCCGGGTTCCAACAGCCCCCACCATTGATGTTTTGGTAGGTAATTATCTATATCAATATGTAATTTTTTTCTTTACTGAGGTTTGTCATTGATGACCATAAAGTGAAATCTAGGTAAGTACTCCAGAATATAAGCTCCTAAAAGCAGTAAAATTAATTTTGCTCCAAATGGATAAATGAGCTAGGTAGATGACTTAACTAGATTTTGCACAGATTTCTGTGAGCAATAGGGAGAGATGAGAATGCGTATTTTTCTTGAAATTATTCCAGAACAGAAGTTCATATGAAGCTGTAAATTTACCACATCTTAGGAAAGGATCATTATGAATTTGTTTTCCATTGTAATCGCTAGCAGAAAAACATAATGCTAAAAATTATATACACTTTAATTTCTTTTCAAACATATTTTAGATTTAATTCCTTTACTGTTTCACTTTTTTTGCTATGGATATGTAATCCTAGCTCCCTGTAGAATCTTGAGTGTCGTAGCTCATTGTTTGGAAGAACCAGAGTCAGCTGAAAGGATCAATCACTTGAAGAGACAATAAACTTGTAGATACTGTTACAAGAATACCTGAGCAGAGAAGCTTCACTGAAAGCCACAGAAACCATTTGCTCATATTGAGTTACTCTGAACTTATGCAATTTTTATTAGACTAAGAATGGACCAAGGTCTTACTCTCTTTCTGGCCCCCTAGGCTACAGAAAGAATAATTGCATGGAAAAAATCATTAAGAAGTATTTTTAGCAGAATTTGTTTAGGAATTTCTGTAAAACCAGACCGTAAAGGAAAAAAAACGTGATAATGCTTTCTATACAAAGCCACCAAATAAGCTCTTTTTTGTCCAAATATCTTGGAATCAGGTGAAATTCAACACATTATTTTTTTTAAAATAAATAAATTTTTAAGTGTTCTAAAATAAGCAATTTAAATTTTATTTTCTTCAAATTTGGATTCTATAAAAATATTCATAAATATTATAAAAATGTTAGAAAATTAAGATTTTTATTTTTTGTGTAAGATCAACTGAAACGAATTAATTTTTAAAAGGTCTTTAGGGTCAGAATATAATTTCTTTCACTTCTTTCTCAGCTGTTAGAAGACTTAAAGAAGTAGTTCTTTAGCGCTATGAACTGTGATAATCATCTCCTTACTTGACTGACCATGGATAGTAGGACCTTCCACAGGAGGCACAGCTTCTACTGAAGGTAAACAAGCAAAGAACTTCACCAATAAACCCTGCCTTACTGCAAAATTACTCACAACTTTTTATCACAAAACTACTGTGTCATTTTTACTGAAATGGAAGAACTGGGGAAAGAGTGTTAGCTATGATTTTTCAGCCAGAGCTAAAAATAACCCCTGGTAGAAATCACACAAGTTATTTTAACACAATTATGCCTCCATAAAGAAAAAACTTTTCTGCTTTTCTGATGGTGATGAACATCGTGTTCTCTTTGCAACTGAATTATGTTCAGAAAGCAGCAGATGAACAGGTGTCATGTTGTAGTTTCTGGAATTTCCATATGAGAGAGCTAGCACGATCAAAATTTCCCAGAGAATTCACTAAACTTGAACTAAAGCATAACCCTTGGTCCCATCTGAATATCCAGAGAATTGCCATGGTTATGGCACCATGGTTATAAAAATTAGGACTATTATCAATATGAGCTTTGTCAGTTTGTTTAAAATCTGGTAAAAAACATTTCTATCCAACAAATCTTAAGCTAAATTGAATATTATGAAACAAAGAACAACACCATGGCCTACCAGTAGCTGCCAGCTAACCACAATTATCTTAGAAATAAACTACCCATGAACTGATGATTTACCTGCAAGGCAAATGAGAGGTTTGTTTGTTGTTTTTTTGTTTACACCTTTTTTTTTTTTCATTTTTTGGTTTGGTTTGTTTGGTTGAATTTAGTTTTTTTTTCGTTATTTTAGACTTAAACTTGTAACTTCCTGTGAATAATTGCTGAGGAAGATCTGATGCACATTAAACAAGACTTAAGACTTCAGCGGAGCTCATAGTAAGCTTATAGATCAATAGACTTAATTGCTTCTTTTTCTCAGCATTCTATGTCTTTATGTTGTGTAGACAGAGGCACAAACCTGCACACAGAGGCACAGATATATGTTTATATGTAACTACATGTGCACCTGGTTTCTTTTGGTTTTCTTGACCTGTTGCATATTTTTCAAATAGCTATAGTCACACTTTTAAACAAACAGTTTTCCTCAAATCTGTTTTTAATATTTTCTTCTTTTTCAGATTTTTCTTTAAAAACACACAGGATGTAAGTCTCTTTAAAGAAATCTGATGAACAGGAGCAGAAATTGAAAATTTTTTATACAACATCGGTATTTTGACAAATAGCATCGTGTACATAATCCCAGTTTCTCTGCCAGCCAAACCACAATGGCAACTGTAGTGTTTAAGTACAGGAGAACAAATAATCATTTAAATAAAGACAAATATTTTAAAATTAAATAAGCATTTATCAGAAAAAGACATATGATCTTGGATGAACACGTGCAGTATTCTCAGAGAAACACAAGCTGAATACCTAGAGAAGCTGAACAAAGACTGCTAGATTATCTTATGCTCTGTGGAGCTATTCTAGCAAAGTTGTGAGTATTAGAGGATAGCCATAAATTCAAAGATGTCATTTTGTATTCAATGCCTTTTCTATGTTTTTCTTTTGCAAATAAACTTTTACAGTTTCTGATTATGGTTAAGCCTCTTTAAATCTGGATTTTTAAAGGATTTAAGAGGATTTGAAGTTTGTGTGTTCTCAGTTGTACTGAAGACCAAGAAATGTGTTTTAGGCAGAAAGTTTCAGGTAATAATAAAGTCTAATAGTCTGGATTTTACTGATCCTCACTGTTTATTTTATTAATCTGTAAATGTCTGTTTCCTTTGCATACAAAATCTATTTTCTGCTTTTCTGATTATTGAAAATTGACTTTGAAATGTAAAATAAAATATAAATTCAAAATTTTTTATTAAAAAAGCTTCTTGAATTAGGACTCCCTGACAAACATTGTAATTACACAATAAAATTTGATTATTAATTCCTATCCATTTTCATAATATTTAATTGAATATCATAATACAATCAGTATTACTCTTAAAATTATTGCAACATAATCTCTGACTTTAACAGTAAAAAATATTCTTCTCTCAGAATAATTCACATTTTCTTAGTAGTAGATAGGACTGTCTCATCCATTAAAAGTATTTTTCCATTTGAATGTTATTATTTCAATATGCTCCCAAATGTGTTTTGTTTTGTTTTGTTTTTTTTTTTTCAGTTTCTGTTCTTCTGCAATCATTCTTGTTCAGTGTGCTCATTTATCAACATAGTAAAAGTGTTGTTCAAGATTTTGTGTACAAATATGAGTAACAAGCAAAAAAAATTGTGCTGCATAGATGGTGGAAATATAATAATTTAATAAAACCAGAAAATCCAAATTATTTTAGACTGTACTATTCTTTCTCAAGCAGGCCTCCAATGAAGTAATCGTATTTTAGCCATGATTACCACTTGATTGTGTTTGTAGTTTCAAATTGAATAACTATTTATGGCAATGGTATTTTAATTCTGATCCTAAAACTCTCTATTAGGATAGTTAGAAGGAAACACTTAATCCTTCAGAACTAAACTGGTAATGAAAAGAAATGTAAAATTTTACTTGATCAAATTAACCATTTTAATTTTTAATTTTTACATCAAGACAGTGGCAAATCTGTGGCATTTCCATAACTGTGGGTCATTCTAAGGAATTCAAAGAAGCAAAATGAGATTTATTGATCCAAACCCTTGTCCTCCAGTCTCAACAATATTATTCGGTATACAAAAAGCTCTTTCACACTGCTCCATTTAACATGCAATAGTGTCAATGTGAATAAGTAACAGTTGAAGAGTTGGTCCTTCTATTAATAGAAAACACATGAATTTCAAATGCAGCATTTGCAGTAATCAAACACTGCCATATATGGCTTTTAATGTTACTTTTTCAAATGGTGTTAAATCATCATTCTATCCTGTCAAATTCTGTTTTCAAAGACCACACACATAGTAAAGATTAAAGTTCATATAGGTGACCTTCAACATTTTTTAAGCTCATCTCATAAGCTGTCATACATATATTACATACAAGTGAGTAGAAATAAAGGTCAAAGATTGTCTGGCTGAACGTATCCTGAGAAAATCCTGAGATGGGGGAAGGCCATGCCAAGTACTGCACTTGTAACAAAACCCTCTTGTTTGTGTGCTTAGAATAAAACCAGTCTCATTTTACATAAAACTGACTAGAAAAGGTGTAACAGTCTCTGGCCTGTGTTGTCCTCAAAACCATATTGGAAGTGTGAGGTAATGCTGGTGGTGGTGATCCTAAATCATACCAGGAACAAGGCCAACAAATCGACATTGCAGAGTTGCATTACATCTATATGTATTCATAAACATATGTTTAGCCTGAACCCCTATCCTGCCGTTGCTTACATTAGCAGAAGGAATTGGGACATAAAGGCCAAGAACACATGCAACATGAAATTACTAGTGCTTATCGTCATGTTTTGTGTGGAGCTCACAATAAATCTTCTTGACATTATTGTATTGTTGCAAGGTGCATCAGGCACTCCTCTGCAGCATCTGTCTGTCGTTGCCCTTGTCACTAGTCCTTGAGATCTGTGCTGATTTGTTCTTTGATTTTGTTTTCTCTACTCTGTCTGTGCAGCACTTCTAGGTATATAATTATAGCAGAGGCAATTGAGATGGAATTTCTGATTTTAAAGGTGAATTATCCCATTGAATTACCTACTGACTTTAAGGTATGCTGCAAACTTCAGTCATTATGCTGGTTGTGTTGGGAATTTTAATTTTTTTTTTTTAAGCAAATCAGACTTTGAGGATGGAGGTGCTACAAAGCTGCCTGATTTTTTTAACAGGATGTTTGGAGCCTTCTTGATCTTCAATATATATTCATAAACAGCAAACAAAGCTAGTTGCAGCTACAAATGTGCACAGGCTCCGATGCTCTACAGGCTCCAAAACCATTTGGAATCACCACTTGCAAGTGGAATCTGTCAAACAAGATTCTAACTCTATGATTATTATGGAATTCCAAATATGAAGCTCAAAAAGAATTTCTACAGGTGTAAAATTTACAGGAAGAGTTTCATAAGTGAGAGCAAGAAAAATGGAAATTTTTCATCAATTACATGCCAGTGCCAAGAAATTAATGGCATTTTGTTTTTAATTTGTACTCCTTTACCCTGAGCTGTTTACGTTCTGCTAAGAGAATAGTCTTCTTAGATGTCAAATCTGCAATTTCTTTATTTGGATAGATAGGGGAAATTCCTGCCTCACCTTTATGATAAGCAGCTGATGTGATACAAAACTGCATGGGACCAAAAAAAAAAAAAAGTTTTTTTACAGTAAATGTCACTGATGATGAAATGATCCAATTATTTATAACCCTTACAAATGCCATTTTTATTTTCTGCTGACCAGTTGTGACTAACTGTGACATAGCGTGTCACAGTTGGTGGAGGGAAAAGATAGTGAGATTAATATGTAATTAATATAAGCTTAATTAATGTATTTGCTATACATATTCTCTCAGGACCTGCTCTCTAAAGAACTGGCAATTAGATCACTGCAGTTAACATTAGACTCCACTGGACTCCTGATCAAAATAATTATTAAAATGTCTTCCTGATACTGTGGAAATGCTTATTTAACATTCCAGATATTATGTGGCATATCTTAGAATCTCAGCTGGCAGGTATTACAGGTTCAGCATATATACTGTTAGGGGAAATTTGAAGTGAAAACTTGATTTCAAGATTTAGTCCCTCTAATTAACTAGGAGAAAGAAATAAAATAAACAACATTTTCTCTATTTATATTTCATAAAGTGAAGTAGTTTAACAATCAGGAATTTTCTCAAAGTACTACACAGTAAATCTACAGTTTATAGTAGTATAAAAGAAGATTGTACAGAAACTTAAGCAACAAAACTGTGCATTATCCCACTTTGGGTTTTATTCAGGTGGGAAAGGATAATCAATAATTAAGAAAATCATTGCTTTCTAAAGATCCATTTTTTCTTTCCTCAGGTTCTTCTAATGATCCAGGGATATACAGTACAGTTATGCCTTAATTATCAGTGAAAAAGCTGATGGAAAGATGGTATTTTATATTAAAGAGGACATTGGTCTGCAAAGGCTGGATTCTGTTCAGTCCTCAATGTTTCATTTTTCAGAAATGTGGGAAAACTGGATAAAAGAAGTTGCTTTCTATCATCCTACCTTAATTTCTTTCCTTCAGAGACAATACAAGCTCTCTCAGATGATACACTGAAAAATCAAATAAATACACATGCTCTACCAGTTTGCACTGAAAAAAAACCCCCACAACTGTATCTCCTAAGTTGAGTTTCAGAGCAAGGACTTATGCAAGAAGAGTTTTTTTTTCACCTCCACATGCTTCTATTACTTCTATAGGTGCTGCTCCCTGCAGCTGCTAAACAAAGAATCCAAAATAATTCATAATCTATTTGTCTTTTTCAAATGAGTTTGAACTATTTTAGTTTAAACTATTATCATTATGTTTGTTCTGGGCTAGGCAAAATGTGACTGCAGCTACAAAATAGAGTCCCTATTTTTTTATCTTGGCTTGCAGATAACAAATATAAACATTCTTAAATAGTCAAAGTAATGGTTCTCAAAGGCTGTAAAGCAGCACTGGAAATACCATGTAGCTGAAGCAATATCTCGTGATCCCTCAGTAAACCGAATTTCTTGCATGAACTCCCCCAGTAGAGAGACAAAACTTAAAAAAAATAATGGCTTTGAATGGGACAGAAATGTCTCTTTTAGTTTTATGGAGAAGTTTTTTACTTGTACATACTTGGAAGAGGCAAACACTTTACTTAGTAATATATTTTTTTTCTTTTTCTTATCTAAATTTCTTTTAATGCAGCCTTAAAAAAAAATCCCATGAATATCATCTTTTAAAAGTGGCATCATCACTGCCTACTGCACTATGTCATAGTCTTTATTTTTCCACTTTGTCTTTCAGATTTGTCTTTGCAAGAAAAAGTGGATAAAGGCAAGTTAGTTATGTAGAGGTGCTTTTCTTTAAATTTCCTTTTGTTTTACCTTTTCTTTTCTTGAAAGTATTTGGGAACAAATTCTTCTATTTGAGATGAGATCTTATCCATTGCAGCAGAATTTGACCTTTTGTTCTTTTTAAGCTTCATTAGAAGAGCCTGAACACCTGTTTTGAAAAGCCAGGCTCCACCCTTTGTACAAAACAAAGAACACGTCCTTCCTAAAGGAATGAGGAATGAAAGGGAAACTTTCACGGGGGGAAGGGCAGGTCGCCTATGACTAGATATCCAGATAGCAAAAGAAGCTCAGGGAAAAGTGATATGATGGTTTCTGAAACAGTTAAATGGGAAATGGGAGGACAAGCATTTGGAGGCAGGAGAGAAGAGAAATAAAAAAATGTAAGATAAAGCAGACATGAGTTATATGCAAGTACAGTGGGAATAATACAGACGAGAGGCAAAAGTTATATTAAAGCAGAAGTATACAACAGTATTAATGTTATTCAGTAGGAGTAAAGCATCCATGGCACCAGGGAACTAAAAATGAAAAAGAGCATTCCTGGTTGTCTGCTGTAGCACATTAACGGAATTATGGAGAGAAATGTGAGAGGATGTAACTTTTCAGGTACGTACCATATGGAAAAATTGTCACTGACGTAATAGTTTGGGCAAAGTAATGACCTTTGTACGAAGGACCAAAATTTGAGACTGAGGTTGGCTACAGTTCTTAGACTATTCTTTACAGGAGTGTAAATCAGATGCAAAGGAGAGGTACCACACTGCTGATGAAAATGAGAATATCTGAAAATTTCTATGGCTTGAGGACAAGTACCTGAGATACATTTAAGCAATTCATATACAACAATCACAAAATGACATTTTAAGTTACTTATATTTTACTTGAAATCCCACATTATAGAAAGAAAAAGTGATTTAATGATTAATTTAAAAAAATAACAATCCTCTAACTAAACATCTTGTTACATTTTTGCATTGTTTTTGGTCTTCATATATATAAATAATTTCAGGGTATCACTGATTCTTCACCAAAGTGTTCCATTTGCCTCATGCTTTCACCTTGACAGAAATGAGGGCGTAAAATGGACAGATTTCTAAAAAGAAACCTTATATGTATGTGCAAGTTAATGCATATTGCTGAGACAAGCACTCAGATCAGTTCAAACATTATTGCCAGTGTGCATGACAGACTAGAAACCACAGCAGTACGAGACAACTGCCTACGGAAGGTAAGGCACTGCAGGAGAAAGAGTAACCATTCAAACCAGGTTTTAACATGCAAAAAACCAAAGCCCCCCACTCCAGATAAGGACATGTGGTTCAGTGTTGTAGGCTAATGATTCGACACTTGTAGAGAGAAGATTTGTAAAGAGAAATAATGCACAAATACACACACACACATGCATGTCTTTATATGCAATCATATAAATTAGTCCTGTCTTTTGGATAAGCACCTTTCCAGAAACAGTTTTTAAATAAATTCCTATTGACTTGAAATAACATGGAAACAAATTCAGATTTCAAATGTAACAAAACCAGACTGGGCTATTCTGAAAGTTGGCCGGCAAATTCCACATGGTGACAGACTCTCTCTGTCTGCATATATTTGTAAGCTTTGCATTAGAAGCCAGGACTTTTCATCCCTGAGCATGATTTCTTGTGGACTGAAAATTGGAAAAGAGTTGCCATTTACAATTGTCAAAGGTATCTGCATTAATATAAACAATTCCTCTCTGCATTTTCACAGAACTCCCTGACTCAGATATCATCATCCAGAATTGAATATTCACATGGGAAGAATATTTTTCCATATATACCTTTCTCACTACAACCTATGCAAAAGCAAACAGAGATACAGATATTATTGCCTTCTTCAATCAGAGTTATGGAAATAAAATGTGTCCATTTTTGTCTTAGAAAAAGGAAAGAGTCTTCATGGTTCCCAGGAACAGAAAGATTCAGGACAGCATCCTGATATAAGTGAATGTAATAAAATAATTCTTTACTCATTTCTTGTGAGAGAAAGCCTCTCCAAACGTTCCTATGTGGTTGTGTGTGTCTTTAATCGTATGCTTATGTGCTTTGCTGGATGAGAGAGGAAGGCACTGCTATTTGATGTTAAAGATACAGGGAATTTCTTAAGAAGGGAGAAGGGGTTTCTGGGCTTCATGTGAAAGCACTTGTTTTCAGTCTTGAATATTTTGATTGAAGCATTTGTTCTAGGATTTCCGCTAGTAGGAGAGGAAACTCCTACCAGATGAAGATGTGGAGTGATGTAAAGCAGGAGGGTGTACATTCCAGGTATAATTATTTAAGAAGTGCTTTACAGCCAGTTTGGCTGTCTGGCAAAGGGCACAGCTTCTGGTGTCTCCTCACAGAAGTCACTCCTGAAGTCTTGCCCTGTCCTGGCCTGGTTTCCAAAACCTTGCCTCATAAATACAACACAAGGTTCCTGACAATAAGCAGTATTTTCCTGACTACTGAATCACATTGTTTCTGATGCTATCTTTATTCTGGGCAAGTTCACCTGTTCTGCAGAAGGAGTCTCCCTTATTTAACAAGTGTCATTTACATCCAGTCTTCAAAGAGAAACAAAATATAATTATTCCCAAAAGTAAAATAAAGAAGGACAGAAATGCCCCAGTTGCAGGACACTAAAGTCTTGCGATTCTTATAAATCTTGGTCAATCCTGGATGAGACTTAATCTGAGCTACTAAAAACAAAGGGACAAAAGCTGGTAGAAAATGATGGGACAAAGACATCTAAATGAATAGCATTAAATGAACTTTCTTTAAATGCTCTAAAAAAACAAAGAAACAAAAAGGTGTGTTTACACTTTGATGCTGAGATGTTGGCAAAGCAAAGATCCAGTTCATAGGCCGAGGAAATGCACTCTGCAGATGGCAGAAGCAAACCTTAGTCCCAGTTCATGCCCTAGCAGCTGGTATCCTAAGTTTTGTTTCCCTCATTGGTTTCGCTTCCTTTCATTTAACAGCCAGACTGTTACTTATTTTCCCTGCTAACAAATGGGGCTTTTGTTCATGTCCTTCCTTCATGCAGCCCCTTCAAGTAATCTTTGTTCCTGAACTTAGGACCAGGTTGTTGAAACATCATTGACATAAAACACAGCGAGGGTAATGTATGTGAAGCAGACCCCTGAGCGGAGTTCCTTACTGCTAATCCACTTGCATTTGTTCCTGAGAGGAAAATGCAGCTTGCTAATGTTATGTGAGGCAGCAGAGCACTGTCAGAGGAATTGTACCAGAGCCTGCATCACAAATATATGGGTACTATAAACTCACTTGATGTGATCCTTTGTAGGCATGGCCAGAGTTGGGAAGTGGGTGTTCTTTCCAATATCTCATGCTAACTCTTAGAAAAGGGAGCAGCTGCCTCTTCTGCTGCAGAGCAGCCTGGTGACAGCACACGGGAACAGATGGCAGAGCAAGTGTCTCTTTCTTCACATTTAGGCAGTCCCCTTCTCTCCTCCTGCTTCTCACAAACAGCCTCACTGAATTTTTTTCATGGTTTAAAGATACTAAATCTTTTCTTTTCACTCCAGGAAACAATTACCCTGGCTATTTGCAGAATAAAAAGAAGAAAGGGAGTAAAATCTAAAGCATTAATTCCACACCCCTCCACATCCCCCCATCCTTCTTTCACAGGTCAGTCAACTGAAAAAATAGAGATGAGCTTTAAGAGTTTGGGTTTTTTTCTGTTATTGTGGGTTGATGTATAGACAATATTCACAGCATTTGGTAGTTTGCTGTATTGAGAAGTAATAGGATTGTACAATTCAAAGTAGGGAAAAACTAGTGTATTCATTCTTTGACTTATGCATCAATGCCAGAGTTTTTCCTTTTTATATCAATAATCTGAAAACATAAATGCTTAGTTTATAGACAGTTTATGCTGCTGTTTATAGACATAAATGGATAGTTTATGCAGCTATAAGCAAAACTTTTGCACAGCATATATTATCTAGTGTCTATTGCCTGTCAAGGATTGCTAGATGAGGAAAAATGTAAGCATAAAAACCAGATTTCAAATATGACATGATTTCCTTCTGATTTAGATGAACAAAACAAGTTATTGACAATCATGCAATGACTTGCACTTGCCCTAATACAAATTAATGTGGAGGTCATATGGACCTTTTAAAGTCACTGTTAAGGCTGAACTCCACTGGGACCAAATTAACATGGCAAGGTGCTCTGTTCTTTTCTTAGAGGCGTCCACCCAGCCGTTCAGAGCCTGCTGCTGACAGGAGTGCCTGGAGCAACCAGACTTGGATGGGAGATGCTGGTGGTAGGTCACCACACCGAGACTGATTGATTCAGACTGTCTGCAGCTCACTTAGTGCCACTGAGTTGGCTGCACTCTCTTTACCTTTTCAGTGGTAAAGTCTAGAGATGCATGTATTTTTAAAATGCAATTTTAGATTCTGACATAATTCCAAGGCCCTTGGGACCTGAGAAGCTCTGAAGTCACTGTAATGCCTAGACTTTGATATATGCTTGCTCTCAGAACCCTATTCCTGCAATTATAGTTGTTCCTATAACTCACTACCCCACATTTTGAAAGCATTAAACAGCAATCTAAAGCAAAACTCAGAATCCAAATATATACTGAAGTAAATCAGGGAGTAATTTATTTTTGTACCTGGTGAGTATTCCATTTCCTGAAAAGGAAATATTAATCACAATTAATATTGCAATATTAATATCCAATGTCTTAATTGAATATAAATATCTGTCAATGCCCTAAAAGATCAGAATATGGGCCAGATATTTGCATGAAGAAGACTTGAACAGATTGGTTGAATAAATACTCCTAGGAGTGAAATCTTGTCTCTTAGTATCAACATCTTTAGAAATTCTCTCCTGGTCACCCCTCCCTGTAAACAAGCTCTCTTTACATATTCCATTAATAGGTGTTTTGTATTGCTGCAGGTGAATGTGATGAAACTGGACCCTGGGAGATACTTTTTGTTACATGCTGGTCTCCTCAGGGCTTTGTGGAATGTCACTTTGAAAATGTGACATGATAGAAATTGGTGAGCTGTACTCTCTCATGCAACAAAGTTTACATAAATATTTAAATGTTTCTTCTGGTTGATATAGCCCATAACTTCTATGACATTGTCCTCAAAGCTACTATTTTTTAAGTGAGAGAAAACACAAAATATCTTGCCTGTGTGCTCTCTGTTGGGAAAAAAGTTTTTAACTCACTTTTGTACTATTTAACTTGCCATTGAAGGGGCAAAACAAAACAAATCATCAGGCCAAGATAGGTAACACTGCAAGTACCAATAAAATGTTATAGCTCTGTCACTGTTTGTGGAACAGGCAATTATGTTTGGAGTTCCTTGTTTGTTTGGGTTTTTGGTTGTCCTTTTTTTAAGTAGGAAGGTTATCTACCTGTCAAATAACCATAGTCTTTAGCTAAGTGAACGGGCAGCCCAAGGGATTTAGATAGAGGTGTACCTGCAGAAAAGATCCTGATGGCTTTCACCGAAAGCATCCAGAGTCTGAATTGAGATAGATAAATCAACTACAGATTTTTTTTCTGAAAACCTAAAAAGTTATTAGATCTGTGTTTTCAAAGAGCGGGTGCTGCAACTGCTCCTGATGCAGGCTAAAACTGTGTGAACTTTTGTGTGATTTCAATGGCTTCTTGGACTCTGGATTATATTAAAGAACAGAAATAATTACACTGAGGGTCCTGTCCTGCATTCCTAACATAAGCAGAATGCTTATTGGATTTGCATTGTAGGTCTGTCTTTTGTTTAGGAAAAGCTTTGAAGCTTTTTGAATAAGGACCAAGTCAAGGTCTTTGAATGAGACCCAAGTAGTGTTCTGCATAAATAAGATATAAACTCCACATACACGAAGCATAATTATTTACATTTTTTATGAGGATTCTTTGTAATCAGTTTTTTTTTTTGTCATGCATTAATTTCATAAATATGAACTGGCTTTTGAGATGGCAAGAAACACACCACTTCATACTGAGAAGTTGCTTCATATATAAAGTATGAGTAATGGGCTTGCTGGTGTGTATATTCAGCACTGTCCTCTACTGGCTGAATATAGAAATGTGCAGGTCTATGTAGAGCAACACTGGGCAAACAGGAGAAGAATTTGCTGTGCCATTCATTTAAATTCAAGAACTTGTCCTGAATCCATCATGCTCACAGATGTTTTGTGTTCATCCTCCCATAATGTTAGATTAAAAGATTTAAAAAATTTATTTATAATCAATTGCCAGGTTTATAAGAGGGAGATAATACCTTTTTCTAGGCTAGATGATACAGTTAGAGAAAATGGACAACATTTCAGGCACAGAAGCCTACATTGTCTAGCAGAGAAGACAAAATATGCAAGTAAAGCAAAGGTTAAAAACAGGTGACTTAAGTTTAAATCACAACTTAACACAACTTTTAATTTAATTTAACACAACTGCTAATCGTTTAGATTCCTCAGAGAAAAGAGAGAGCTGATACCTGCGAGTCAGTGGGGCTGCAATGGCAGATGTGAGTTCTTAGACACCTGTGAAAATGAGAAGACTTCCTGTAGCCCTCAAATGCTTTACAGTGCAAAGGGAAAATTAGATGTTGAGATCAGGACATTTAGATGTGGAATTTTGTGGCTTAGATTACTATGTAGCACCTGGGGCATTATGCTTTGATTTAATTTTGGTTGTCCACTTGGTTAGATCTAATATGTGTTAGCCAACAGGAATATGCAAAGCTTTTACCCTTATAGCCTTTTCCTCTAATGAGTATTAGTTTACTTGTTGCCATATTATATTTCTCTTAAATATAGAATGTGATAACGATCCTTTTTTCATTGCAGCTTAAGAATTTTATATAGCTCAGTGTCTTGATGATTTTTCTAGAGATCGTATTTGAAAAGAGTATAGCTTTTTCCTTTTTCACTGACCAGTTTTAAGCACCTCTGTATTTGAAGAAGCTCGTTTTGTGTCCTAGCATAAAAAAAACAAGAAAAAAAAAAGAGAGAGAGAAAATTTATTCCTTTAGTTTGGGAGCAAAAATTCCAGTTATCACAGCAGTATTTGCTTTAATTGCATTCAGGAGGGCAGTACATGTATGCAGCAGCATTTGGAAAAATGGCTGCTGGGAGACAAATCTGAGAGATCTCCTGAGATCTCACTTTGGTGGTGTAGCTTCGATTTCTGCTCTAATACAATAAAATGTTGTCAGTTTTAATACTGCCTCAAGTCCAAGTAGTATTTTATTTTATTTTATTTTATTTTATTTTATTTTATTTTATTTTATTTTATTTTATTTTTCCAGGGTGGCAGGCAGGAGAGGAAAGAAATGTATTCAGGAAGGATGTTGCTTTAGAAATGTAATCCTGATTATCTGACACTTTTACAGATTCATTTCAGTGGCAGAGTTGGAGCTAATTAAGGACCACTGGCCAGAGGGTAGCAGTGTCAGGGCCACCCAGCCTGGCACCGGGCATCCTGCAGCTGAGCTGCTTCAATGTGGCAAAATGGAGGCAAGTCTTCCTAGCAGTGTGCAGAAACCTCAGCAAAGAAGCAGTCTGGTTCTCATGGCAACCAGGATTTCCATATACTGCAGGGGTACACACAGTCTGACATCACTTTGCTGCAGGGAGGATTTCTGTGCATACTCAAGGACTAAATTAAGCCCTTTGTAAATGAAGAATGTGTGTCCATTTTCGTGTATGCAACTGTATGTCTTCTCCCTTGTGAAAGGGAGAAGAATAGGGAAAGAAAAGAAGATGCAAAATGATATTTCTCTAAGTCAAAATAAAAATAATCCTGACACACCCGGCTTCTCATCTTCAGTTTGCATCCCATTTTAAAAAGCAATGATAGCTTGCACAGCTGGGAAGAAAAAAGGATGGTAGCAATTCCTTTAGGTGTTTGAAAAAAATTGCTTTGTTAATCAGAACATAGGGAAACAGATTTACTGAATGTTAGATGATGCTTTTTGCTGCAACACCATTTATACAGATTTTATAAGGGCAAGTCTGTAATGAAGATGTGATATTCATCATGCATGATACAGTGACATCTGGTGTAAGACATCCTGTGCTGTATGCTGCAGTTCCCAGCTAGGAAGATAATTCATGTGCTTCAGCTTTATCAGACTCTGCCATGCAGCCCAGTGAGAGGCTTCCTTACCCCCATTTGAGATGACTCATCGTAATATCTTACAGGACCCTATGTTATTCAATTCTGCATATACATTCTGTCCTGGGGAGTTATAGAAAGAAAAATCTGACATGAAATCTCGATTGTTCTGTTACTGAGATTGGCGTTCCCTGAGTGTTAAAGGTCTACAATCTCTTGTAGATTATTTATAACATGACTCTGTATGGACCTAAAAAAACATTAAATTTGGCTCCAGTTGGTTGGAGACAGTTAGCATACTGAGGGATCTTTATTTTATTTTTTTGTTTGCTAGTAACACAAATGCCGAACTGAAAACTCTTCTCACATAGCTGGTTTTTTTTTTCCTTGCATTGATTGGAATAATTTTAAACCCTTCCATTTGCAAAGCTTTAGTACGAGTTTGTGTGAAATCTTATATATAGAGATCTTGTAGGGCTAAGGCAGATATCTGTTATTTAATGCAAAGCTGTGGTTTTACCCTTTTCCTCACTACAAACTCTCACTTTCAAAATGAGGATCAGTCGAGCTCTGCATAGGCGGGACATTCACACACCACCATCTCAACTAAATAATTAAAGGGCCTTAGATTTGTTTAATTTTTGAGCAGAGGTTTACTTTGCAATGTGTTTTTCAAAGTGCCAAATATATTTCCAAATGATCACAAATTAAATGAAAATTTTAAACAAACATCATTATATTTCTTGTGAATCTGGTGTATGATTAAATGCTTTTGCATGTTTTAATCAACAAGTTTCACTCTGCTTCTGAATTATGGTTCTCTTCATTCTACTTGGTTATGAATCACAATTTTATTACATTACTTGATGTTAAATGTGAGACATATAATCATACATCTAATGATAAATGTCCTTTCTTGGTCACCTATGTATGGGGAAGGAAAGAAAGAGAAGAGGTATAAATGAAAAATAAAAGCCAGACCTTGGTATTTTACCTGCTCTATCCTTCAGCGAATTGTTTTCATGTGGGCAGCTTCTGGTAAATGTGGAAAACAAAACTGGTGGTTATATAATGACTTCAGAGGAAAGAGAGCCTGCTTTGAACTGACAACAGCCTTGACAGCTTGAACGTTGAAGCTAGAAATATCTTGTCAGAAATATTGTCTCTAACATTGCAGAGCCACGCTGGAGCCCTTCACTCTAGGAAGGAAAGGCGGGTGGCACCTCTGTGTGCGACTCAACTGCAACAGTGCAGGGTCACTGGAAATGGCTAGTGATAAATCCCTGAGCTCTGCATCCACATCAGCACATGATGTGTGCTCACTGCCCCTCTCATATCCCAGAGGGAGCTGGATTTTTCTGGTCTTCACGTTGGAATATGGTGCCACCACAGTGACAATGAAATCAAATGGATGGCTTTTTTTAAGAAACCTATCTATGTTGCTTGGCACCAGAAGTCCTTCTTTTTTTCCAAGTGGATCCAGATGTGCATTCAGAATTAATTATAATTTTCTTTTCGATTGTATTTCTATGATGAAAAATAGTTATCTCATAAATGGGAGGAGACTTGCCTAGGCTGACTGTGAACTAATAAATGAACATAACATAAGAGTATTAATGCATTTTTCTCTACCCTCTCCCACATAATTTTTAATCACAATGGGTCATTTTTTAATATTTTTAAATTTACTTGTATGTAATAGTGCAGTACACGAATGCATCTTATTTATTCGGGTGTAATCTTAAATTAATTTCTAGGTCACACACACAGAACTTGCAGGGATGTGCAGAATCCGCTGGCATCAGCAGTGACCTGTAGATGGCATTGTGCTGTGGACATGGAGAACAGATGTGCTGTCTGAAATTACTGACTTAGACATCAAGAGAGAAACAGTGGGAAAAGAGACTAATAAGAGAAGGTCTCATCACTTCATTAAAAGAGGAAATATGTGACAAGGGACCATTAAAGTGCTCCCTTCTGTTTTGTTTTAAAATATCTTCTGTGCTTAAAAAGCCTGGAATGGCCAAAGCCCTCGGCTGGGCACACTGCACAGTCCCTGGCATCCTCTCAGGGATGTTGCTGTACTCAGGTAATACACCTGTAACAACACCTGCAAAAGCAGCCCATACAGCCTGTGCCCTGTGTGGTGCTCCATCATGCTCCATACAAGTTGGTGTTTTGATACACCTGGAGCAACCAACCTCATTTAGTTACATCTTGATCACTTGTGCTTGTCTTCTTAGGCATCATGGCTCCTTTCTGTGGCTGAGAATAGGAATAGAGGGGAGATTTCCAGCTCTGGAAGGCTGAGACAAATAAAAATTTGCAACACAGTGTATGTGACAATCGGCCTCTTGTCACAACAGGCCTGAGAACAGAACATCACCCTGCCAATAACTTCCACTTACCAAAGCCATGTCACTGATCCAGCTACCAATATTGTCAAACAGCAGCCCAAGTGTCAGCCCAGCAGCTCTCTCCTTGATCCTACCTGATTTTCTGCTGCAGGCATGGTGGACAGTGTTGGGGGCTTGGCAGGATTCCACCAACACTGGTGACAGCAACAACCAAAATTATATACCTGAAGTACATATGTTTCTTTATATACAACAATTACTTGGACTTAATAGAATAATTTGACAATTTAATATAAATGGCATTTAAAATATTATGCAAATATCATATATGAACTACCTATATGATTGTGTAAATATAAGTATCTCAACAAATAATACTGAGAGCCACATGAAGTACATCTGCCTGTTATTAAAAGCCTCAGTCCACTCTTTGGTAGTATAGTTCCAACAACATTATTTCAGTCTCTAGGCCTTTCCTGCAACACTCAAGAAAAATTGTCCTCCATTAAATATTTTATTTTTAATCTCCTGTCATGTTATAAATCAGGATGACAAATTTAAAAGCTTCTACATATCAAAAAGCTCAGTGTCTTTCTAATTAAATTTAGAGTAGTTTAACTGCTTGGTACAGTTTTCAACCAATTTTTTCATCTGGTTTAAACTTTGAAATGTATCATTCACAAGTCGAAAATTTTCATTCCACCAAAACGTTGGTTTTTTAGTAATAGGTAATATCATTTGATATTACCTATTACTAATAGGTAAGGGTGAGGAGCTGAGGGCTTTGTTAACACCCTGCCTACCTGTGGCAAGGTAGATAATTTAGGCAAAAGCTCTGCGATCAACACCATCTCAGTAAGGAAAATAGGCATATACAATCTGCTGGGAGCAGCATACGGGATCATATCTCACATTCCTCAGAAACCCCTTAGGTGATGCAGGCATTATGGAGATAGCAGTGCTCTCACTGCCTCTGCACCTCCTCCTGGCAGGTGATGGGACTGTTAATTGCCTAAATTTCCATATCCTTATTGTTTGTTATAGCAGATTATTTAATTCTCCTAATCAAGCCCTTTCAATGGTGCTTCTTTGCTGTATTTTAAGAACTAGGAAAAGGTCTTAAATGGTCTTCTACCCTCTCTCTCATAGCAGCTTGAGCTGTTCACTTTAAAATTTGATTTCAACCGCAATCTTGTGTTATTAAGCTTAACCAGGGGTTTGTTCTGCAAGGTTGTTTGGCATTTGCTATAGATGGGTTCTGCTCTGAGCCGTGTTTCTCTCCCTTCCACCCCAACCATTCTATTTTGCAGCTGCAGTTTTTATTTGATCAAGTCGTGGTTGTCAAAGTTCTGATGCTACAATGTGTAGTGTGATCTGTAAAAATGGCCTTCTCTTTCTCCTAATTTCTTATCAGGTCTCTGACTCTTGATTGTTTTTTTATTGCTTGGATAATATTTAGTGTAACATACAGCCCAAGGCACAATGATGAGCATAATACTTCAAATGTAGCTTTTACTTAGAAAATAGACTAAAATAAAAAATAAATCAGTCTTGCCTCAGAAAGAAAGAAGCTGTCTAGCAAAAAATACTTATTAGCATTCAAAAACATCTCTTAAATGATATTTCCTGGAATGGTCAGTCGGGTGACTTACGGAATGGAGGTTTCACCAGTTTTTTTATTTTAAATGTTTCCAATTTTACTGTATTTATTCAGACAGTTTAAGTACTCATATGACATGTTTGAAACAGAAATATGATAAAATTCTTCGAAATTTTCTTTAGAATCACCAGACAAGGACTGAGAAAACCACATGAAACTTCAAGACCACTGGAGGGAACTGATTCTCAGAGCTTCTGAAGAGGGGTGCTGACCATGTTGAGCAGCCTGTACAGGATGGTATATCTCATGCCTGTAACTACAGAGTCAGAACTCTTTTAAATGTAGCAATATTTTAAAATTAATTTTCTTTTTTAGTGATTTCACCAATATTTTATGGATTCTATGATTACAACATGACCTCAACCACTCTCAGATCTGTATTCCTGAGCACTTTGAATCCTTTCTCCAGTCTCTCCTCAGGACTAGTAACCATTCATGCCTTTGAATCATTTTTTCTAGGATTTTGAAATATCTATATCTGAAGGTTAAAGCCTCATAACCTGAACATACAATTAATGTCCAAGATTTCAGTGGTATTTTTGGACCATACACAGCTTACCACAGTAATTTTCAGAGTAGTTTTCCAGGAGAAGCAGTTGCATGCCATGTTAAAATAAAAGGTGCCACATTCACCCTTGTGATGTAGCTGATCCATGTCCAGTTCAAAAGGGCCTGTTGTGTTATGAGCAGGAATACATGATGATATTCAATAGAATTCAGTGCAGCTGGAAGCCCAGGAAAATGAGATGGTGAAATCAGCAGTCAGCAATTCCTACAACAACATTTGTAGGAATTGATACTCAGTTTTGACATTGTTATTTACTTTACATTACTGCAAAATAACATGAGAATTACACAAACATGAGATCTTATGTCCATTTTTCACTTTATTTTCCATTTTGGGTTCCGAGACTAAAGGTGCCTCTCAGATCATTTAAGACAAGACACTATGTGCAAAAGACCAGCCAAAATTACTGAACTTGTGCACATCTCAATTGGTAGTGACAGAAAAGGAATTCTATGTGCAAGTAGTAAAGAAATATCTTGTAAGGTGAATCACTGGTCTAAAATGAGTTGAGAAAAATGTGATTACAGTACTGTCCAAGGCTGGAAATATTGCTGATATTCCCCCTCTGTGTTTCATGGCTCATGTTCCCCATGGTCTGGTTCTGGATCCTCAGAAGCATCTGGCTAAGGAGGAAACAGTATTGAAGGTGACATGAAGCTTGGGTTGTGTGAATTTGGGCTTGCATCCCAGGCCTTGCATTTAGAAGCCAGATAGATAGGACAGCGTCACAGAGCTGTGTGCTGGTTCCTCAGGATTTGCTGTATGGATAAGATGCACAGTTCTCTCTGCCCTCTTTTTTCATTTAACAAGGGAACATTTGTATTATTGCAGAGACTGATGCTTAAATTTGGTTGATAAGGAATGGAATGCAAGCACAACTGGCTGTGAGCCTCATCTGTCCAACCCCATTTTTTGATCAAAAGCAGCACCTGCAGACTTGTTGATAAGCCCCAAAGCATAGTCCTTCAGGAAATACTGAATTCAGATACTGGCTGCCTGACAAACAGACATCACAGTAAGAGAAAAGGGTCATTTGGCACTGGCTCCAGTAGAGTAAGGCCACCTGGAAAGTAGCCCTAAAAAAAAAAAGCATAAAGGATTGTGAGACAATACCTGGGACAAGACACTGGTTTTTCTTTTGATATGCCCTGTAGCAGATGGTGATTATGGCTAGTTAACAGAGGGACAAGGATGCACAGTGAGCTTCTATAATATTGCTGCTGTCCCTTGGAGGGCTTAGACCCACCCAAATTACACCTATGTTTATATCTGAAATTTCATGAGTCCTACAACTTAAGAGTCCTGTAAGCTGCACGCCTATTATCATGCATATAGGAGGTGTTTGCATTCCTTTACTACTTTCGAGACTATTAGCAGTTCCTCTCTTGTTCCTCCAGCTTCAGTGCTACAGAGTAATCTCACAGGCAATCTAATAGCTCATTCACAGGAATTGACCACTGTAAAGGGAACGCTCTTGTTTAGCCTCTTTCTTTGGAGAGAAAGTATGTTGCACTGCTCATGATGTCCCTTGAAAGGTTGTAGGGGACTGTAGGGGTAAAATGATTTGCTCTGACTTTCCAGCTAAATTTCTACTCTTCATGAACTGGTTACATCTCTATTAATTTTTAAAAATACAGAATAAATGTATCTAGAAGTTATGCATTTAGATATCACAACATTTTCCTTAGATCATCAACATATCTCCTCAGCCCTGTCCATAGCTGTAGGAGGTTATAGAAAGCTAGAACATCTACATGTTTTAGTTAATCATTGTATTGTCAAAGCAACATAACATGTGGTCAGCTTTTTTGCAAACAGGTAGATTAACACAAACCCTGTCTTTTCAGCAAGGTTAAGTGCCTTGTGGCATCATTATGTGTTGAAATACTGCACCTAATCTCAGTGTTAATTCACTTGGTACCAGCACAAGGTTCCTGCAGTAGCGTTTGCTACGTGATATAGAAAACCCCAAAGTATTCCCCAAAATGATAGCAGGTCTGCTATCTGCTGGGATAGCTTTTTCTCTCTTTCCCTCAGGAATCTGCTGAGAAAGGACAGCAATGAAAAGGAAGTCCAAAAATGCTTGTTTATGTTACTTCTGCAGGGAGAGTTGGAACCCAATAATCCCAATAATCCTATGAGTGGCTGGGGGAAGGGGAGATCTGAGAACTACATGGAAGGGTGTGGTTTGGGAAGGAGCTGGAAACCGTTTGGAAAACATTGCCCTTGGCTGCCAGCATAAAACTGACCAAAATGGAGTGAGAAAAATTTTGAGATTTTGCCTCCCCGGGGCCAAACTAACGCTGCCTGTTTGCATGTGTGAATTTAGCCTTCTGCAGTTAAGAGGGAAAATACTTCAGTAAGAGTTTGCGCTAACATATCTTAATTTGCAAAAGAATGGCAAAAAGCAGTAAAAGCTGACTGCTACTGTGGCTGTACAGGCAGTAATTTTTTATCCAGCTTTATTTGATTTCATCTGATTTGTGTTTCTCTACCCTTACTTTGTGGTTAGTCTGCCCTTAGCAGGATTTGCCCTCAAAGTATTCCAAGCACTCATGAAAGCCAATTTAACGGTGAGCATAAAAAATGAGTCACGAGGAGCATTTTAGAAATGGAGCAAAGCCAGAATTATTTTTCTGAAATATCTTCTTGATACAGCATGCCAGCAAAACTCACTGAAGCCTGAAAATATATGGAGCTTGTTTATTGTAGTACAAGATAAATAGTGACACACCTAATGTGTTACACTGATGTGATAAAGTACAAGTGGTTTATAATAAAGGAAAAAAGCCTTTTCATCTCTGCTTTTTCTCAAGATAATGACTCATAATAACTTGCTAACCACGCTAATAGGATCTTGTGCTTTAAGGAAAAGGGAATTATTTCTCATTAATTTTATTTTCAATTAAACAGCTGTTCCATTTGTTTCTTTTGGGACACATGTACTAAAATTTGCAAAGGTTCAGTGTAATTTTCACTAATTTAAAATGTTCATCAATCAATTGTATTAAAGTGTTCCCTGTTTTTCTCTCATTGCTCATTCCCAACCCTTAGTTATTCTTGTTTAAAATTCTAGGGAAGGTGTTTTGTTTTGTGCTTTATAATTGATATAACTGACCTGGCTGTTGTTGACTATAACTTTAAAAAGATTAACTACAGAAGAGGCCTAAAATATATTTTCTGTAAGAAGAAGCGAGGAAGGTGTACAAAGTTGAAGATTAGACACCTGTGCCTAAACCTCAGCCTGCTGCTGTACTGGGTGCTGTTTTAGCACTTTTTCTGCTGTTGGCACTTTGCTTAACCAATCTTTGTCGGCTCAGGGATGTCAGTTAAACTGTCTGCCTTCCTGTTTGCTTCTTGCAAGCGCTTCTGCCCTTAATATGGAGTCACAGAAGACATTTCTCCTTCTTCCTCTGGCCAAGAGGCACAGAGCAGGACAGTGCAGTTGGTAGCAAGCTTCAGGGAGTGCATTAACTTTGTTGCTCCTTTTTTATGTCTACTTGAAGTAGGATCAGGTGGTCTGAGCAGTCTTGTTGGCTTCTGTGCAACTGTCTTCCACAAAAAATATCTGACCTGTGAATTATTCTGTGTTGCTCTAAAAAGAGAGTTTTTTTCCTAGTGGAAGAGTTGAAACATCAAAGTTTTGTATAGTTAGGTTGGTTAGACGATCAGTTTTGACTGCAGAACCTGTCACCTGCTAGAATTTTATCTCAGTTTTTAGGCAGAAGATGTTTTAAATATTGTAGCTGCTCTTTGTAATAGATGCCCTACAAAAGGTCCACAAAAATTTGATATTGCCCAAGAATAAACCTTAATAAGAAGTTAATTAAGGCTTCAATCTTAACAGCATTGTGACACATGCAGGAAGTATTACCCAGTTGCCTTAAGACTCCTATTACTGACCATAGAAACAAATTTACAGTAAAATTCCACAGATTGTCTGTTACTTTTCTAAGAGCAACTTATGGTTTGTCACAATGCTTTCAGCTACTCTAAACCTGAGTTCTGTCTGACTTCTGAAACGTTCAGGTGAGGATTCAAATACTAAGAGTGACTGGTTTTATTGCAACTTATCTGAACAGCAACATACAGTTCCAGCTACTGGTCATGATGAGAGGTCTAAGAAGCCTGCTTTTATCTTGTTGCAGCTATGAAATACACTCTTTGATGCACTCTGGAGGAGTAGATTAAGCACTTAATTCCGTCTCATTTTTTCTTGTTGACTTTACATGCCAAGGCACTGAGCTTGTCAAATGGCAAACTTACATTGTGTGAAACAGTTCTGGAGCACTCAAACGTTTCCTTCCTAAATCACTGTCATTTTCCATTTAGTTTTGGTTATTTTCTTCTCCACCAGCATCCCTCCTGTCCCCATGCAGTGCTTCTGATTTATTATTAGTGGGGTACTGCACTGTCTCGTATCTGATTGCATCATTCAGCCTTCACTGTGGACAGACATGAGGTGAATGTGTGCAGTCTCTTCTCTCCTACTATGTGTGCTTGGTGAACCAGGAGGGGTCAGTTTGGGGGGCTTTGTGTTCACTTTGCTTAGGAACATGACTTCTCTGTGTTCTCTGGTAATTTTGTATAGCCATGAAGTGGTTATTACACAAAGCTGGCCCAAGGCTAGGCAGATAATCTCCTCAAAGTAGTTAAAAATGTTTTCTAATGTTCTCCAGCAAACCGTCTTTTCAATAGCCTGTTAAAACAAATATCTTTTAACAAAGTAATCTTAAAATCAAAAAAATTCCCACTGTGAAAATTGCTATCACATTTTAAATATTAAATATAGCAAACAATACTTTTAAATCAAAAGTGTTGTTTGTTAAATTTTGTCTAGGGAAAAAGTTACATTGAAATACATAAAATAATAATGATATAAAATTAATAGCAACTCCTAACCAGTCCTTTTTAATATCTTTACTGATGATCTGGATGAGGGGATCAAGTGCACCCTTGGTCATTTTGCAGACAGCTCCAGGCTGAATGAGATCTTATGGAGAGTGGGAAGAGCTCTAGATCTGGACAGGCTGGATCAATGGGCTGAGGCCAATTGTATGAGGTTCAATAGGGCCAAGGACGGGGTCTGGTCACAACAGCCCCATGAAAGGCTACAGGTTTAGGGAAGAGTGGCTGGAAAGCTTCCCAGCAGAAAAGGATCTGAGGGTGTTGGTCAACAGCAGCTGAACATGAGCCAGAGTGTGCCCAGATGGCCAAGAAGGCCAAGGGCATCCTGGCCTGCACCAGCACTAGTGTGGCCAGTAGGAGCAGGGCAGTGATTGTCCCCCCGTACTTGGCATTGGTGAGGGCACACCTCGAATCCTGTGTCCAGTTCTGGGCCACTCCCTACAAGAATGGCATTGGGGTGCTGGAGTGTGTTCAGAGGAGGACAGTGAAGCTGGTGAAGGGTTTGGAGCACAGACCTTATGAGGAGTGGCTGAGACAGCTGGGGCTGTTTAGCCTGGAGTAAAGGAGGCTCAGAAGGGTCCTTTTTGCTCTCTACAAGTGCCTGAAAGGAGGCTACAGTGAGGTTGGGTGTTGGTTTCTTCTCCCATGTAATAAGTGATAGAACAAGAAAAAATGACCTCAAGTTGCACTAGGCAAGGTTTAGATTAGATATTAGGAAAAAAATTCTTCACCAAAAGGATTGCCCAACATAGAAACAGGCTGCCCACAGTGGTGGTAGAGTCACCATTCCTGGAGGTATTAAAAACACCTGTAGATATGGCACTTAGGGACTTGGTTTAGTGGGGGACTTAGTAGTATTAGGTTAATGGTTAGACTTGATCTCAAAGGTTTTCTCCAATCTAAATGATTCTATTATTTTATGATTCTATTCTAATACCACAACTACTAAAAGTAAGAACTATTTTGTATAAATAGAAAGTCCTAATTTCTCTTTGATTTGTACTCATCAAAAGGCAGACTTCCATCATTCAGACACCCGGCTCAAGTAACAGATACTTTTCTTCAGTTCAGTAGTTTATTTGCCTAATTGCCTAAAACAGCTGACAAGAGGGAGCTAAATATCAACATGGCTCCTATTTCTTTTCCAAGTATCTATGCTTTCCAAATTTCTATTGCCACTGTCTCCTGGAGGCTCAAAGTTAAAAAATATTCTTGCCTGAAGAGGGAATTTCATGTATAGTGTTGAGAAAAGTTCCTAGGACTTTCCTAGGAGAAAATTCACTGGGTTTTTTAGATGTATCCTTCTTTCAGGAGAAGGCCAGTGCCTTGTCAAGTTAGATAAAAATCTGAATTAGAGATTAATGTTTGGTTCCTAGATAGAGGTTCTGACTTGCTGGTAAGAACTGGTTTGTGAAAATCATAAGTTTTTAAGAACAGGGAACTGTAAAAAGATGCAGAGTTTTGCTACCACCTACTTGAACACAGTCAGATGTTTAACATACCCTGAGTGACAAACTTTTTGAAAGCTAGCAGCTTGGGTGTACTCCATATCAAAAGGAGCACACTAAGCATGTGTGCCTGTTCTTGAATTGTGAAGGAAGAGAAAGTCAGTGCTTGGGACTAAAACTGTAATGAATACTTCATGCAGGTAGTAGACTAACAAACCTTATAGGAAAGAACTTGTGAGGGACAAAAAGACTGACAAAAAGAACTCTGTAAGTCTACTGCTATTTCTTGCAAAAAACAAGAAATATGTCTGGATCAGTCTGACATAGAAGATGCAACATTTCTTTTCAACTTCTTATAATAGCCCTCTAACTACAAATGGAGTCTCTTACTATGAAGGACACTACATTTCATGGTTTGAGACTTTAGGAAAAAAAAAGTAATCATCTAAATGTTTGGCATGCATATACCTGTTTACATGTTTGTGAGAAACTCACATTATAAATCTTAGGATAAACATTCAGCAGGCCTTCAGGGGCAAAGCTGAAAAGAAATTACATCTATATGGTTTGTGGCTTCCCTGTTATATGTGGATGTCAGAATTAGCAGGCTAGAACAAACAATGCTTACATTATTTCAGTGTTTGGAATTGGATTTCAGTGTTTTAGTTTTAAAATACAGGAGGGGGTAAGGGAAGATAGGACAATGTGCTTGGCTTTGCTCTTGTTGTGACAGTACCCAAAGAAGTGTGAGCAAGAACATGGTCTTTCACAGTGCCTCTAAAAGTCATGTTTAATTGGAGCTTTAGCTATAGGCCGAGTCAGCAGTTGTTTATGGCAGTGCCTGCAAGGAAAATGCTAAAGCCAGACAACAAGTCACCACTCTGGTATGTACAAATTCATCTTGCTGGTTAAAAATTGCAGTGGCAACTTGAGTGGCTGTGGTAATGACTGTTTATGTCAGTAAATTTATCCTGGATGCTGCATTGACTGTCCTTCCTGAATCAACATAATATCTCCATTATGTGCTCTATTTCAGCAAAAATGCAATAGTTTGTTTGCACCAAGAGTGATCGAATTTGTCTTCTGAGATGGTCTGACATATACAAAAATGGTGCTAACAGCAGTGGCCCAGTAACAAGCCATTTCTACTTCCACCCTCCAAGACCATCCACTAGAAACAGCTGGGTTAATTTTGCTTCCTCCTTTCCCTTTATCTGGTAGGAATAGCTGAGCCTTAGTCAGGTATCCAAAGTTTGCTGGTGCAAGACCAATTTTGATTATGTTCCTAGGAAGCTGACACAGAGAATGCCAGCAGCATAAGTCTTACTATCTTGCTTATGTGTAATTGGCATATAGGGAAGTTGGTTTCAGGGGTTCGAAATGTCAGGATTTCAGTTAGGTAGTATTTTACCTTCTCTGACCAAATAATATGTAAATGAAATATGAATTTATGGAATAAATATATGGAAAAAATATATAAGTATGAAATATGGAATTAGGTCCTTGGATAGCTAACCTGTAGTTGATCTGTCCTACATGGGCGCTATTCTTTACTTTGGTAAGGATTTGTGAATCAAGTAAATATAAATCAAGATGAAAAGAATTAAGTAAAATGTCCTTTAAATGTACCTGTGATAGATCACAATCACAGAATGGGTGAGGTTGCAAGGGACCTCTGGACGCCATCTAGTCTAACCACCATGTTCAAGCAGGGCCACCTAGACCTTGCTCAGGATCATGTCCAGACAGCTTTTTAATATTTCCATGGAGGGAGACTCCAGAACTTCCCTGAGAAAATCGTGACTGTGCTCAGTCCCCTGAAAGCAAAAAATTGCTTCCTGATGTTCAGAGGGAGCCTGCTGTGTTTCAGTTTGTGCCCACTGCCTCCAGTCCTGTCACTGGGCACCACTGAGGAGAGCCTGGCTCCCTTTTCTTTTAACCTTCCCTCCAGGTATTTACATACATTGGTGAGATTCCCCTGAGCCTTCTTTACTCGGGGCTGAAGAGCCCCATCTCTCTCAGCTTTTTCTCATATGTACACCACTCCAATTCCCTCATCTCCTCTGCAGACCTTCTCTGGGCTCTCTCCCATATGTCCGCATCTCCTTTGTTCTGGGGAATCCACAGCTGGACACAGCACTCCAGATATGTCCTCACCACACTGAGCAGAGGGGAAGGATCACTTTCCTGGATCTACAGGAAATATTATGCCTAATGCAGCCCATGATATCACTAGCCTTCTTTGTGGCCAGGTAACATTGCTGGATCATGTTCAAGCTGGTGTCCAGTAGGACCCCTAGGTCGTTTTCTTCAAAGCATCTTTCCAGGTTGGCATCCCCCAGCATATATTGGTGCCTAGGATTGTTCCTTCTGGTGCAGGACTTTGCACTTCTGTGTGTTCAACTTCATGAGGTTTTTGTCAGCACATTTGTCCAGTCTGTTCAGATCCCCCTGGATGGAAGCAAAACATTGCACAGTGTCAGCCACTCCACCCAGTGGGTGGGAGGAGTGCTGAGGGTACACTCTGCCCCATCATCCAGAAATGGAACATTATTTTTCTGAAAAATTCCACTGTATACCTTGCCCTGAGAAGAAGCCAAGCAATGGTAGAAATCAATGTGGGTGTTAATGTGTTAGTGCTTAGGGAGAAAATTGTAGGTCAAAATTAGTCAGAGCATTTCAAGGATCTTGTTATGCCCTCGGATGAAAGTAGCTTGGATGAAAGGACTGGCTAACTTCTCATTTATTTCATACTGATTTATCCTTTTCAATTCCATGCTTACACCTTTTTCTTCAAAGACGCAAAGCTAGAAACCCTCACTTTTTTGCTTATAAACAAAAACGATGGAAGGAACTCATCCCTAATGACTAATTATCTGTGCAATTTTCACTGGAAAAAATGTGGCTGAAATGTTGATAGTTCTAATGATCTGCAAAGCAAAAGAGTTTCACATTCCAGTTCTTTCACTGGTTCTGGTATACAAAAACAAATCATTAAATAGGAGTGATGTGCAGAGGCGAAGGGAAACTGAGTCCAAGGTTTGCCCAGATTTTGATATGTGAAAGAAACTAGGTTTACCAGCCCAGATTAAATAAATTCTGCTATTTTGGGTCATGGTGTCTCTTTTTCTTTATTTTCAATTTAATTAGATTGAACTTTATTGAGAACAATCATGTGGAAAAATTTCTTCAGGCCAGTGAAAAGAAAACTAGTTAAATCATATTCAAAGAGAAAAGTGGTTGGATCTATTAGAGATTCTGGACGGATTCTTAAGTGTACTGCAGACTGTCTCTCTCTCTTAACAGAGGCCTATGAGGCCAGGCTTGTTTTGTGGTTTTATAATGATTCAATATTGCAGGATTAAAATTCTCTGGTTCTTGTGTTGTTTGTTTACTTGCTTTGAATTTAATATTCTCTGAAACTTTTTTTTTTTTTTTGGTAGGAATTAGGCTAGATTAATGTAGGAGAAAAAAAAAACAGAGAAAATTGAACCCAATATTTCTAAATGAGTTATGAAAGTGCATGGTGAAAATAACTAAATATACCTATTTCTAAAAAATTTATAAAAATGCTTTTGTTTAACTTAGCAGAAGTTAGGAAATCAGTTATTCCTGCTGTAAGACAGTCCTTCTTTGCTTCCAGGAAGCTCCCTGGAATTATTTCCTGGTATTTCTCCTAACTTCTCCTTTTGGGAATGTAACCTGTCAGTCTAACTCTCTGCTAAGGAGGGGAATACAAAAGAAGCACACTAGTTAAAAATCAGGCCATTACTTTATAACTCTGGGCTTTCTTTTTTCCCAGTTGCTCTCTGCATTAAATTAATAACTGAACTTACCAGATCTGTATTTCATACTTTTCTCTTTACTGTCTAAACCACTGAGAAATAGCAGACTACATTTTCCTGTGTACATAGCTGAAACACCCTTAGCAAGGAGTTCTGCTGTGTAAATGAGGCCAAGTTGGAATTGCTGTGTGGGCAGGCAATGCACAGTAGTTTAAAAAGTGGCTCAGAAGTCAAAAATTTCATAAAAGTAGCATCTAGTCAATGGAAATTCTCTTGCCCTTGCTGTACACTTGAATAAAATTGTTACCTAATCACATCTCTCTCTGTACTTCTTTGCCAAAATACTCCTACATCTCAATTTTTGTGTATTCCCTGTGCTTACTACCTACCATATAAAGCTTGTGTGTAAATGAATGTGCATTGAGATCCCCAGGAAAAATACACATTTTTTTGGCAAAATACTTTCATTTTGGAACATTTCTGTACATGCTTTTATCAGAAACAATGTCAGATGAGAAGATTCAATTTTTTCATGAATAACAAAGAAAATGTTCTTGCTTTCTTCTCCTGTTTATGCTCCACACCCTCCCAGAAACCCTTCTCTGCCAAAACCCAAACATGGTCAGAGTCCTGATCTAGACCAAGGAGGAGAAAATGATCAAAGAAAGGAGACTAAAGACAGAAAATTTTTAAGAAGAAAGTAATGCTGTTTTGGGCTCTTTTTACCCTTCTGCCATGATTTCTTCTGTCAGAAAGACCAATGAAAGACTGAATTTAATTTTTTTCAAGTATTCTTTAAATAAGTCCATTTTATAGCTAATGTAGACCAAGTGCATTTAAATCTATTATTTCTAATAATAATTTCCTTGTTTATCTTATTGCTCAGTTGTTAAAGGACCAAGGCATAATAACACATCAGCAGAATGTGTTTGTTTTTCATGTCTGGACCAAAAAATCCTTCTAAGTCATTCACTTTATACCTGAAAACCCTTATATGAATAATGTGGTGTAACTGTGTTAATTAAATTTCTCATAAATTACACTACACTACAGTAAATATAAGGGCTTTGGGATGTGCCAAGTCTCAGTGTTCCTGAATATGGAAAGTCTGAATACTTGGAAGTTCTCTAGCATGAATTATTTTAAAAATTAAGGCAGTGAACTCTATAATAAATTATTTTTGGCTTATGACACTTAATGTGTTGCAAAACTTCAAGGATTTTCCTTGCTACATAATATTAATGAATATTCTTTGCAATAAAAGAAATACAACTCTTTGGTGAGGTAAAAAAAGAAATGCACCAGAGGAAATAGAAGTATTGTTTGGGCTTCCTGTTACTCTAAGCTCAAGAATGAACTGGGACAGCCAGTAGTAGTCTTTGCAGGAGATTGGTCCCAGTGAAAATTTTGCAGATCAGATTTCACTTTAATTTTTTCATACTGTCATCTATGTACCACTACTTTTCTCTGGAGCTGGTTGAGGAGGACACTTCTCTTGGCTGCTGTGAGGCGTGTGAGGTGCTGGTATAAGCAGAGCTGGCTGGCACCCTCTGCCTCCAGGCTCTACCTCCCCACTTGTAGGAGTGTGAGTTCAGCTANTGTTTAAGTGAGGCAAGGAGCTTGTTTTTATTTCTGTCTAGGGAAACTTAATTTCCCAGGTTCGTGTTAAGGTAAACAGTCTTTGTATGGGGGGAGTTTGTTGGGCTGTGCACCTCCAGCAATTCATCTTTGCTTTAAAATGGCCACTAGGCATTTCAGTAAATCAGTTTTTCTTGGACAGTGCCTAACGACTGAACTGTATTGCCACAGCTTCTGGACAAATAGGGTGCAGGGCGTATATTTTGACTATTAACCAAAATGATATAATTTTATGCAATAAAACACACTACAAAAGTATGTGTCATACACAATACTGGTAAACAAAATTGTAGAATTTGTCTTTCCTTTTCCCCTTTGTTTTTTTCATGATTGCTACCATGAATATCATATTTTTTCTTCTTTTTTCAGGATAAATTTTCAGTTCTTTACAAAGCTCTAGTTCCTAAAATATTTTTATTTTTTTTCCTTCTTAAGACACTGTATTAAAGATGTTGTTTTTACATCTATGTGAATAACACAGCATAAGAACTGTGTTTTTTTCCTATACAGCTCACTTGGTAAGCAGTTACTGTAATTTTAAAGCTCTTGGGAAATATATATGTCCATAGATTCTTGTTTTGTCAAGCTAAAATGGTATTTTAGGTTTTCTGTTGAAAATTGCATTAGATTTTTCAGGTTAAATGCTTAGTCATTTATGGCTTCAAAAAAGGTCTAAGTCTTCTTGAAGCCTTATGAAAGAATATGATGAAGTGATTTCTAAAGCACTTTTTTTTGGCCAAAGTGTTTTTGTTGGGATTTATGGAGAATACTAGGGAAGAGAAATACTGCTTAAAAAGTAATATTCTATAATATTAGGCTGATTCTTCAAGCATCCAAAAAAACAAACAAAAGGGAGAACTTGCTGTATACGCTGCATGAATATACTTCATTTTAGAGAACAATTCTGGGGTTTTTGTTACAGTGGTAATTCTTAGAGCAATATTGGCCTACACTATTGGTGTATATATATGACTACCTCTGCTGTCTGAGACAATAACGTTATTAAAAGAAAAAAAAACAAAAAAGTTGGAAAAAACACAAGTGGAGGCCCCGGCCTGGGCTCGGCCAGCACCAGTCCTGCTTTTTCTTCATTTCTGCATCATGCAGAAAGAGCAGAGGACCACAAAATGCACTGGCATATGCATGAAGTTTTAGTATTTTTTTTTACTTCTCAGGGTCACAGATTGATCGAAGGGGAAAAAATCCCCCAGACACAACCCCAAAGTGTCCTATTCAGAAGAAATATTCTGGCAATGACTACATAATATTATTGTAGCAATCTGAATAAAAGGAAGCCAAATTTCTATGCTAAACAAATCAAACCTCAATTTGAAGTTTGAGATAAAGTTTACTCTTTCTTAAAAGTGAGTTCTGCATGATTTTATTGTGATTTCCATCAACTTTCACAGTTGTATCCCAGTTTTATGTTTCTCTTTGCTTGTGGAACAGCACATATAAACCAAACAGCAGCAGTCCTTAGGAAGGCACCTTACACCAAGTGAA
The DNA here is from genome assembly GCA_013399945.1 of Ploceus nigricollis. Classification (NCBI taxonomy): domain Eukaryota; kingdom Metazoa; phylum Chordata; class Aves; order Passeriformes; family Ploceidae; genus Ploceus; species Ploceus nigricollis. The sequence goes on from VXBC01012973.1 coordinate 1,411,781, forward strand.
TTAGTAATTAGGCAGGATTTGCAAGTTCAGTTCATACATAGACTATACTCAGCCACACAAGACACATGTGAAATATTTACTTCATATAATGAAACATAAACAACAATGCTAACAAAATAGTTTTTGTGTGTTCTCACTGACAAGATGCCTGGGAATCAAACCACTACCTTTAAAATCAACAAATCAATAGGTATAAATAAGCTCACATGTGATTACTCCATAATTTTAAAAAGTTGAGCAGTTATTTTTTCCTTGAAAATATATTTCAGTAAAAAGAATTTTGGGCAACAGAGGACTTTTTAGAAAATATTACACAACTGCATTCTACAAGTGTCAAGTATATTCCACAAGTTTCCATAACTACAGAGTATGTTTTTTGCATCTCTTCGGAGCATGTTGGGTCTAATCACAGAGCTGAAAGTGACCTGATTAAACAACATATCCAGCATGTCTGCCTCAAGGAAGTACCAAGTATACCTACTTCATTCCTGAGGAAATGTCTGTGTAATATATTCTTGAGCACCTTCAGTGATAGGCATTCTGTTCTTCTCAAAGAAATTGTAGTGATGCCACTTGGTGTCCTTACATCCGGGATTCTATGTCCCAGTGTCACCATCACCATCTTTCTCTTTCGCTTTTTACACTTGCAAAAATATTCAGCTCTACTGCTTGAAACAAGACACAAATGCTAGAAATAAAAACTCCAGGCTGGAAATATTAACATCAGGACGATGTCACTGTAAATAAAAAAAGTTCTTAGGAGAGATGTCAATTCTTGGTATAACTGGGTAACTGGAACTGGTGGGGAACTGGTGTTGGAAATAAACTCACATCTCTGGATATTTTCTTCTCTTAGGGTGATGGTGAATTAATATGATCCAGACAATGAGAAAGTAATCTCTGTTGCTCTTGTTATTCTCCAAGTGGGAAAATCTTGATGGTTTTCGGTAATCACGTCTTTCAGCTAAGTAAGATTAAAGCAGGATAGACTTCCATTGGTTATGAATTAATTATGGAAGGAAAACAGACACTAACCCCCAAACAAATGTGTTAATGTTTAGCAGGAGAATAAAAATAATCTTTGAGGCTATAAAAGTAGTGAACTTCATTAGAAATAAGCCTAGCAAAATGGACATTGTATTATGTGCTAATGGGCATTCTATAATAATTCTTTTTTCCCCACAAGAGTGCTGCCTCTTCAAAGAAAACTTGGAAAAAAAACTTTAGTTCATGACTATATAAAAAAATCTTTCATTTGAAATACTTGATTTGAAGGCATTGAGCCTTTGGTTGTTACCAGTACCTTTCAGCTTGTGACTTTTTTCCGATATGAGAATGTGGCCTGTCATATCCTAACAGATAGATTGCAAACTGAGATATCAATGAAACCATACCACATTTTAAAAACTTCTAACAGGAGGTCACTGAGTTGGAAATTATGGAAAAATATCCTGCTATCGTTCTATCTTGACTTCATCCACTATATTGATTGCAAAACTTGGCTTCAAGAGTTGAATTACAATTGACACTCTTATGCAAGGGAAGATGAACAGTTTAAGTTTAACTGTGGGTACAGTTTTAGCTTAGCTGTTGGTAAAGTATTGAAGTTCCATTTTCCTAAGAATATTACTTTCTCCTTTCTGAATATTTTGCCTATATGGTACACCAAGTAAGAAAATGGATTGATATAGAAAGATTCAAAGAAAGTTGAATGATGAACTGACGTATCAAATGCAATGCAAATTGTTTACACTCAGTTGTCTCTTATGGATCATTTTACAAGATGTAGGTTTTCCTGTCATACTTTAGAATAAGTAAGGAAATTCTATTTATTTTCAGCATTTCAGAAGTGTATTTTTTTAAGTGTTAGAACTGTCATTACATGCTTGTGCTAGAAAGAAGTTTTAATTCAGGTATAAGTGAATAAGTGACAAGTTAATAGAACTGTGTGACACCTCAGCCTGAACACAGGACGATGCAGTGTCATTGCAGAGCTACTGCCATGTACAGTGCCTGCACTGAGATTCCTGCTCCTCAGAACAGTCGTGCACACTGGTAGACTTCTGCTTCAGTTTCTGTACTTTGAATCCATTGCTATCAGTCAATACAACATTACTGAAACAAATTTTATAATTTTTAAAATTTGACTTTTTATAGGGCATTTATTCAAAATAATAGATTTTTAAAAATCCGACAACAAAAACCTGTTCATTCTCAGGAGGCAACACAAATTTTGTCTGCAGTTAATGCAACCACTCCTTGTTAGGTGTGCCTTCTGTCACAGAAAGCAGCTAATACCCTAGATAATTACATGCATCAAGGACTGTAAGAAGAATCATATTTTGCTGAAAGGGTGCATTATTTGACAGTTCTACGATTCTGTAACACAAATTATTTTGAGGACATTACAAATTTCTGTTCTAGCTAAGCTCTTCAGAGCTCCTCTTCTTAGGGTTTCCTAGAGATGCTTAAGATGTAAGTTGATTTAGTGTAGTACAGTGCTTCAGGGTGTATCTGATGCCTTGGATATAAAGCGCTGTACAATCCAGTTTCTCGGGATTTTCACTTCACAGTCCTTCTTTTTTTTTTCCTCAGGGAATCCTTTCACAATGGTGTACTTTTTATGTAGGTGCTTTCAGGCCTAGGAACACAGAATCTCTCCTTGAGTGGTAAGATGTTTTACTACAATAATCTTTTTATATACATAGTTTTAAATGCATGTTTTATAAAACTATATACACAGTTTTCTATGCGTGTGTTTTAAAAAATAGAGACTGGAGACCAAAACTCTTTCAAGAAGTTTCAAAATTCAAAACCCCCATTTCCCTGCTCCCCTGTGCCGCTGGGGGTGGAGGCAGCAAAATCAGGAGGGAAGTTGAGCTTAGGGAGAAGAAGGGATAGAAGGAAGGTGTTTTAAAATATTATTATTTTTTCTTATTGTTTGGTAATAAATTAAACTAAGTTCCCCAAGTCGAATCTGTTTTGCCTCTGATAGTAATTGGTGAGTGATCATTTCCTGTTCTTATTATCTCAAACCATGATCCTTATGCTGTATGTTCTGTTCCCTGACCACTGAGGAGGGGAGTGATAGAGAAATTTTGGTGCGCACCTGGTGTTGCACCATGCAACCTGGAAATAAGTCGCTCAATTTCTACATAATACAGAAAGGATAATATCACACCTTTCTTGTTGATATTAAGCAGATGAAGCTCAACAAGAGCAAGTGCTGGATTCTGCACCTGGGACTGGCCAGCCCTGGATGGACGGACAGACTGGGATATGAGAGGATAGAGAGCAATGCCACAGAAAGGGACCTGGGGGTCCCACTTGATAGCAACTTGAATCTGAATCAGCAGCGCCCTGGCAGCCAGGAGGGCCAGCCCTGTCCTGGGGGACATCAGGCACAGCATCGCCAGCTGGGCAAGGGAGTGGGTTGTCCTGCTCTGCTCTGCTCTGGAGTGGCCTCACCTCGAGTGCTGGGGGCAGTTTTGTGTCCTGCCCAAATATATCTTTTATAAAAAAGTGTAAAGCTAATAGAGACCATTGAAAGGAGAGCCATGAGGATTGAGAAAGGTCTCGATGGGAAGAGCTGAGGTCACTTGTTCTATTCAGCCTGGAGATGAGGAAACTGAGAGGAGAACTTCTTGCAGTCTGGAACTTCCTCATGAGGGTAAGAGAAGGAGCAGGCACTGATCTCTTCTCTGTGTTGATGAATGACAGGACCAAAGGGAATGGCCTGAAGTTGTGCCAGGGGAAGTTTAGGTTGGATATTAGGAAAAGTTTCTTCATCCAGATAGTGGCTGAGCACTGGAACAGCTCCCAAGGGAAGTGGTCACAGCACCAAGCCTGACAGAACTCAAGAAGCATCTGAACAATGCTCTCAGGGACATGGTGTGATTCTTGAGGTGTCCTGCACAGGGCCAGGAGTTGGACTTCGATGATCCTAAGGGACCTTTGGGTCCCTTCCAACTCAACATATTCTTTGATTCTGCCTTGGAAAAACCTACTAGTAAGAAGAAATACTTGCTAAGAATTGTCCCATTAAATAACCTATTAAGAATGATTTATCAAAATAGACTCAATTTTGTGTATAAATGACATTATTTTTCACATTATGCTGATTTTTAGTGTGTTTATGATCATAACTGAATAAAAAATATTGTTTGAGTTTGAAAAATATTCTCTAAAGTTGTACTGACAATCATAGAGAAAGGATCTGAAATAATGCAAAGCAATAAAAATAATTTATATTTGTTTATCTCTGAATGATTTTTTTTCTTTTACTGCTTTTATTAAATTTTAGCAAGATGTAAATAGTGAGATCATACCCTCCCTTTCTGATTGAATAATGGATTCTGTGCTGCACACTGAACATGTTTTTTTTACTATAAAGAGCATATCAAAATTAATAGCACTTTATGTGGTTGCACTAGCCAAGGTTATAAGTTGGGCAACATGACATAATTTGAAAAGAACAGATGGATGAACCTCTCAAGCCCTTTTATAAGCCTGATACAGAGCAACATTAAAGTGGGTAATAACTGCTCTGGATATAATTAAATTATGTTATTAAGCTATGAGATATTGAGAAAACTGTAAGAAACTAGGAAGTAAGAAAGAGAAAGTGCCTATGTGCATGCTTATTCTGAAAATAGTTGTTACTTTCAGCATGTTGAGCTGTGAATAATGGGCAAAAAATGGTGATGAATTTGAAGTTTTTAAGATAGGAAGAAAGTTCTGGTGTAGTATCAAACCCACACATAATTTAGGTAAGAATTTCATTTATCCTGTAATATTATGCATATTAGTAAGCAAAGTAATCTCCTGGAAGTTTAGTTTTGAGTTTTGGAAATATTTTTTCCCCCTTAGCTGAATGCAGCCAGAGTAATTCTTTCCAGTGTATGCTTGACCCATGTTAGGCTTGAGAATGGGCTTGTATGCCCTAAAGCTTGATCTTTCCCTCCTTCTGATGGCACTATTTGGTCTAATATGAACTGTTATCTCTTTCTAGATGTTAATTTCAAGGAGTGATGGACTAAAACACAGAAAAGATGGTGTTCAACTTTGTACCACAGAAATAAATTTTAAAATTACCACCAATACCTGTAGAAGCCTGATTAGATCAGAAAGACTGTATTTTTTAAATGTTGGGTAATGGCATTATTACTGATCACAGGCATTTCTCATTTTCCAGAGTAGTTCACATTCATGTGGGTATGTACCATTATCCTGGATGCAGCAGGGGAGATCAGCTGATGTGTAAAGCCTTTCCTAAGCTTAATTGCCTAGTTTTGCATTTACAGATGTTAGATTTCCAAATCAATAATCCTGTAAATGCACACAAGCAGCTGTGATGAGACAGAGAATTTGATTTGCTGCTACTTTTGAAGACAAATCTCATTTGCAGTGGAAGATGTTGAACTTAAAGAGGATATGCCCTTGCAAATTCTCTTACCCAAGGGGAAATTATAGAATTGAATGTCAAGGTCATCATGACAGACAGCACGTGCCTTGCAGAAAATAAAATGGCAACTTTAAAGATTCTGGGTTTTAACCTTTTAATGAGGCATGGGTTTTGGTTTTTCTCTCTTTTTTTTTTTTTTTTTTCATTTTTCCAGTCCACATGGCAACAGCAGCAGCTGAGGTGCACAGCTGCATTGGGCGTGGGCAGGGACAGCATCCCAAGAGGATGCAGCAGCCAGGCAGGGACACACCATGGGCAGGGGTGGCTATTGCAGTAGCAACCAGCCCTGCATCACCGCAGGGCCAAAGGGCGCTGGACATGGTGGCAGTCACTTCCTTTGGGCTCCAGCAATGGAAAAGGGTGATGGCTTCAATTAAACACCAAGAAATGCATTTAGTTTAACAATTAAATTAGGTTTTTGGACTGCTTCTTGTCATGTGATTGAGCCAAATCAGACTGCAACAGCAGGAATATCAGCAAGCACGTTACCTGGTGTTTCTCAGGTTTGCTTTTCAAAAGAATAGATGTCAGTCTGCACGTATTTCACATCATGTAATGTTATAATCTTTGCATAAAACACTGTGAGTATGGAATTGAAGGGAAGTACAGGGTACGCATATGATAACATTTTAATATAAGAAAATACTATTATTTGAACAATATCAGAAGATAAGCAAGATAGAAGGAAGCATATGAATATTAAGTGATGACATTGAGCTAATCAGATGTTTAACAATTATCTAACAATATTATTCTTTTGAAACAATGCCCGTCCTCAGTGGACATCCTAAAGTGCATTCTTTTTATTCTCTTCTATGTAGCTATTCACTACAGTACTGCACAAAATGGCTGGTGAATGTCTTTCATGTAAAAAAAAGGAAGCATGAAACTGCAATGGGATTTTGGAATTTTTACAAAGGATTGTACAAGGAACCTGGTTTAATGATGTCCAGTGGAATTGCTAGAGTTCCTATTCAGAAATGTAATCCCATTCAAAAGCTAGACTGGTATGAAATTGGCAACAGTAGTGCAGCTATTTCATAACACCATGCAATTTTTTGGTTATCCTGTTCTTTTCACTCTTCCTTGTGAATCTATAATTTGCATGACAATTTTACAGTGACTTCTTAATAATGTGTAGCATGTCAAATGTTACTATCCGATTATGAGTAATCTGATTTCTTGAAATCCGTGAACAATTGCACTCAATAGCCTCAGTATGAATGTACAGGATCCTTTAACATGATTGTCTCCTAGTCTGAGAACACTCAGGCAGGTTGCCTGTGACAAATGTGCCTAGATTAGCTTCCTTGCTGTCTTCCACTGAAGTCTACAGCAACCAGAATTTACATGAAAGAGAAAGAAAATGAAACAATTCACCCTACCTATGCTACTCCACCATTCTGGTATTTACAATGCTGGAGAGAAACATCTGTCTCAGCACGTGCAGAGTATGTGTATGCATGTGCTTGTGAGCACCATGTTTATATGGGTGGGCGGATGATTATTTTTTTATAGTCTCTGACGACTTTTTCTTCTACATCTATGTCGCTGGGGAGGGGAGGGAAGGAATATAACTAGACACCCACTTTCCCTTCATGTCATTAAAAAATAGTTTGAGATCTATTAAAACAGTGTTGTGAGACTGTCCTAAGAAGAGAAAGCCATACTTCTCCTGTCCATATCCATACCCTCTGTCTGGAGGTGGTCCTGGCATACCCTGCTGTGCCAGCTGTGCTCAAGTCATATGTTTGATCATCTTGGTCTAGATTGTTCCTTCTCAGAAGAGACCAAGGAAGAGATCTAGAGGTTTTGCAATGCTCTAAGGAGTTTAAATTGCCTGTCTCAAGCACTCGTAAGGCCACAGAAGGGCTTTGCCATGAGATAAGCGCAGAAGGGAGTGACAGGACAGTGTGAACTCCAGGCCTGGCCAGATCCGGTTAGCTCATCCTGGTTAACACATCTGAGCAGAAATTGGCAAACTGTGTAAAGTAGCTGCTTGTACACGTGTCACTGGCCAAAGATTACCTCAGGTTATGGGACAGATGATATCTGCGACCACCAATGAACATCAAAGCCCACCCAAACATACCTTCTTGGGTACCCAGAACTTGGACAGTAAAAGAAGACCCCATATCAGGACTTTGAGATAAGATAAAAGTGGTACTATTGTCTGGGTGTTATTTCAGACCTAAGAGGAGGTTAACAAAACTGGGGGAGAGCAATGCATCGCTGAAAATGGACAAATAAAGCCAACTCAGCAACTGTGCCGAAACCCACTTGGACTGGATAGAATGTAATTCCAGCAGGGGAAGATCACAACCAACCAACTGAAGAAACCCACTGACACAAAATTAGAGAGACTGAGCATGGGACAATTAGCATTAGAAGTGAGGGAATCATTTAACTAATAGAATAAGAGAACTGTGTAGCCAACAAGCATTAATTTTTTGTTTGCCTAGATGTATAAATAGTGAAAAGTTTCGAACTACCTCAGGACTCCACCACTGAGAAGTTCAGGATAAAGAAGGCCCAATGGGATGCTGCTGGATCCATGGATGATGACTATCTTGATCTCTCTCTCCCTTTCTCTCTCACACACATATACCCACATAGCTCCCACTTCCATTTCTTTCCATCTCTTAACCTCACATTCATGCTTAAATAAAATCTGTGTTATTGACTTCAGGCATATGGTCTCATTTGCACCTTAATTTGGGCAGAGTCATCTCTCACTAATCAGACCTTAACAAATGTAATCAGCAGACTGTGCACCTGCCTGAACCAGCTCATTAAGTGGGCTTAATTGATAAAGTAACCACATCCAAACAAAAATAAACCTAAATTATTTGGAGCAAATGATGCATTCAGCTGAAGTAGCACCATGATTTTTGTTAAAATTATTTCTCGTGAATGCCCCACTGAAACTGGGGATCTACAAAAGCCAAAATCTGAATCTGTATGTGGAACAAAGAGATACCCACCCTTCCTCACTTGGCAACGTCTGAGATGTTAAATGTCCAGGTCAGTCTAAGTGTTTTGAATTGTGAATTGACATGTAATTACCACTTTGAGAAGAGGGGAATTAGGAGCTCAGTTACGCTAAATGAAAGGCATTTTGTTCCAAGGTTATGACTTCTTGTTAACATCTCCAGAAACATCTACATGTTTTTGGATATGGATAAGCCTAAAGAGTCCCTATTTATCCTGAGAGTAGCTCTAGTCTGATAAATGTAGCTCTAGTGTGATAAATGTCTGTTAATATAATAAAGATATATATATTCTTAAGGAGTGTGCTTGTGTATTAACATGAGAACACACAGATAAAATGTTCTCCTGTTGCAAAAGAAGTACAGTGTTTGTAAAAAGGCAGCCAATGAATAGAAAACAGGCTTTTGTGTAATATCCAAGTCTTTGTTGGTAATGAACAGATGCCACACCAGCAGTCCTGGAACTTTCATGGAACTGCTATGAACATGTTCGCAGCATGAGAATACGGGCAACATGCTGTTAAAATGCTGCTTCCCAAATCCCAGGACTCCTATAGAGCTGTTGTAGTCTGCCTTAATTCAAAGGCATGCTTAAAAAAAGACCCTTTATAGTGGAGCATTCTGAAATCATGTCAGTAGTTCTGTTTATGGCTGAAGGGCTGGGAAGGAATATATGCATCTTGCTATTTCCTGACGTATAAGAATCTATCTCTACGTTTGAGATTCTTGGTTCAAGTACTAATAAAGGCTCTTTTCAAAAATCATGTAGTAACTTAAAGGAATGCTTTCATTAATCAGATTTTTCTTGTGCTGCAAATACATGCATTAAGAAGCCACCACTGTACAGTGTTACAAGGATTTTTCTGTTTTCATTAAACACATTTTAGAAAGGATGAATGCTACTAGGCAAATAATCTTATAAAGAATCTATAAAAATACAGCATAAAGGAAAAGTTTTGTTTGCTTTTGTTTTTGTAAAGTATTTTCAGGAACACGCTTTACTACTTAAGTCATTAGTCCTTGCAATAGTAAAGACAAGAGAAGAAAATAAACTTTATTTAAAAAAAGGTCTAAAATAAAGAACGGGAATTACTGAGAACCATGATTATTTAGCAGAATATTAAACAAACTCTTTTTTACTGAGAACCATGATTATTTAGCAGAATATTAAACAAACTCTTTTTTACTGAGAACCATGATTATTTAGCAGAATATTAAACAAACTCTTTTCTTCTGATGATAATATTTAATGATAGGTACAGTCAGTGTCAGTGACAACAAATACCTGCAAAACCAGGAAGAGGTAAGAAAGAGGTTGTTAGAGCTCTGGGCATCTTTTAGATTGGATTATGTATTATGTGCTTTCAAATCCTTAGTCCTCACGGAGGCACAAATTTAATCCTTAGTCCACACAGAGGACATAAAACCACAAAGGAATAGTGAGAAAACTTGTTTTTTCATTTTTTATCGTAGCAACCTTTTACATTGCATTTCTGGCTTAATAGTAGAGAAAGTATGTCTATATTAGTCTTGGTACTGCCATGTTGAAACTTCTTTATACAAATTTATTTTTTTGTCTCTATTGCAAGAGTACAAATTAGGCAATTTCAGTACACTGTAATTACCTCTGAAGTGACTGCACCATGAACATCAAATCAGAAAATGATGTTTTTAGGAGAGAAAGAGATATCAGCAGATGCATTTTTCAGCCCTGAAAAGTAATAGCAGCCACTCTGTACTGTGGGTCACCTTCTAGGTATAGTTGAAGGTACAAGAATAACTGGCTTAATACGCTACCAAAACTCTGGGAACAGGAACATTATGAGGCACTGGTCACTTTCTGAAAGGCTCATTTAAAAGTATTCACAACAAAATAAATTTTTTCACAAAGCCAGGACTTTATGTTTGAGTGATTGTTAATCATTGGGATAGGACAGCATAGTTCAAGCACTTTCAGACTACTCTGAACCATGAAATAAATTACACTAAAAGGAAATAATGAAATTTATTTTTAAAAGACACCCTATAAAATGCTAATGTAAACATGTCCTAATATATTTTATTACACTATTAATATGAGAATCCAAGCCTATTATGATCAGATTCATAGTGTTGCCGTAGCTAGCTGTCATTTATGTCATGTATGGACATTTCATAATAAAATATTTATTTTCCTTTGTTTACAGGCCTCAAACTATACTTCAAGGCTAATTTTTATTCTGGCTACAGAATTATATGACCTTGTTATATAGCCATTATATCCTTTGTGAATATGTTTAACACTCAAAGTCTTGGCAATAGAGAATTGAAGAAAACTTTTACCTTGCCTCTCAAATTAAATGGCTTTCTCTTCTTTCTGTATGTGCAAAATAGTTACGAAAAAAATGGAAATATTACTGTCAGTGGTAGGATCTCTTATGTGACACATATCTCCCTCTTTTATTTCTTCTCCCTCCTCCCAGAATAGTGAATAAACATGTCAAATCCCTTTTAATTAATGGCAAAAATTACTGAAAACTTTCACACACTTGATACTGCTTCTATAACTTACAGCATGGACTGAATTCAAGTGTGACATAAAGAATTGTTACCTTTTCGTTGCGTTTATTTAGCGGAGCCACTGTGTGTGTCAGTGTACACATGCAGGCACAATACTGTATGCATGCTTGTTGCTGGAAAATTGTTGTAGGTTATTCCATACAGTCTCTGAGGGAGAATGGGAACTGAAATTGCATTGCAACAGCAATTTCAAAGAGGAATGGATCCCTGTGCCTGAGGCTAATTTCGAGGAAATGAAAAGCTGCTTTGCAAAGCAAGTTGCAGTCTATATGGAAGCCTATCTTGCATTTCACAGGACTGCACATTCCCATAACCTCAACTGAACTTTTCAGACCTTCTTGGTGTTTTTTAAAGCTTTGACTCTTAGAATCATGCATGTTTTTCTTAAAAGTGACTTTTATACTACTCATGGTTGTACAACAAAAGCTTTACAAGTAATTTGCCTACAACTTAATTGTTAAAAGACAAACGAGAAGTACAACTGGACTTAATCTGGTTTTATATTAAAAATAATTTTTTGGGGGGAGTTGGCTTGATCTGCTGTGTTTGATAGGCAGATTATTTGCAGAAGAAGATGTTTCCATTTTAAAATCTTTTAGAAATACAGCAAAACTCTGGCTTGGTTCAGTGATGTTTTCTTGTTGCTTTATATCGACAGAAGTGTGGTTCAGATTTTTAAGGATCAGAAATACCTAAACTAAGAGTATGTACTTTTTACATGTCTGCTAGGAAGGGTCCAGATATCTTGGGGAAGACTTCAAATAAACTTCAAATGATCAGGAAAGTTGGTCTTGTACAGATTTTTTGTGTGACTAAAAGGGAAAGCAAAACCAAGAAAGAAGCCAAACCCTAAGATGACGAAAGCAACAGTCTGTAAAATAGCAACTGTTCCTTGTTCTGAGGATTTCAGTCCAAACTTTACAGATCGTTACACTTAAAATTGCTGGCTTATTTGGATGGTGGAAATAGACCTTTTTCACAAACTGTATAAAGTGCCTCAAAATACCTTGGCAAGGTTTGTAGTGAAAGCGAAAATATATTTGTTAAATGAATTGATTTGGAAAGGAGAACCAGATATCATTTGAACACAGAAGAACATCTTCTGATCTGCTACAGCAACACACAGCTGCTTTGATGTTACAACTTGTGTATCTCTGCTAATTACCTATAATTTTTCTCCTTTGTGATATAAAAAAGGTGAAGTGGAGGTTCTTTAGATGAATGATATCCAAGTGAAATATTATGGGGTTCTGATTTAAGAAGTCTGATACCTTGTTCTGATTCAGATACAGATTTCTGAGATTTCTAAGTCACAGTTTGTAGCCTGAGCCTTATAAAGAATATCTCATTTTTCATGCGCTCTGTCATTTTTTCTCTTTGTTATTTTTCTGCTACAGCTATTTTCTCTGTAAATCTCATTACCTTGTCTGCCAAAGAAGAATTTCCTATCATCATCCTCCTGGTTTCCTAGTAGAGCTGTAGGAAGCCTGCATACTGTGACATCTATTTTTCAAAGTCTACAAGCAAGTAGCTTACTATGAACCAACCAAAGTGTTGACTTTAAAATTCAGAACCAAAAGGACCACTAGTTTATATTTTCTATGTATTAATGAAGCCATAAAACTGATGGAAATCCTGTGTTAAAAGATCTAATTTTTGTTCCCCACCCCAGCCTTTACTGGGAAATTAGATGCTTTTGTGTCAGCATTTTTGCCCTTGAGTTAAAAGCAGCTACTACTGGCATCATATTGTGTAGATAAAAGTATTTGTAGATGTAATTAGAATCACTGGATGAGCTGTCTTCTCATAGAAATGAGGATAGTTCTGTTTCTGCTTCAGATTTTGAAATAAATTTGGTTTTAGATAGAAGCCAATTGCAGAGAAAATAAATTAACATTATCAAGTGGACTTTTACATTTTTGTATACTAGTTGGGAGGAGGATAGATTTTTCTTTGTTCTTGATTAATTGTTTAGGCTAGGTATTAAAATATATCAGAGGGAAGAACTTGTGGAGATAGTAATTTGCTTTCTAGGATTAATGTGTCCCAGATGTAATTTGTGAACCATTTTAGTAGTGGTCCCTGACGTTCTTTTGTGTAGGAAGTTAGCTGGTCAAAGTAGAAACTGACCAGGTCCTTATGATTCTTCTCATAAATGCATATGACAGAAGAGATGTTAATTGATTAAAGCAGGAGAACAAGACAACTTTACTACAAATGATTTTATAACTTTTGGAGTTATTAGATGTGAAAGCTTGAACTTCAGGGAACTCTTGGAATGTCTCAGTGAATATTACAAGCTCCATTTGAAGTCTTGCAGAAGTTACAAGGAAGGCAAGTGTGTCTGTGGATTTTTCCTGTCTGAGAGCAATAATAGAAAACAATGTTATGACTACAAGCATTTACAGCATAAGTAAAACTTTAAGCCATTCAGTTTTTCTGAACTGAAATACCTGGGTTATACTTGAAACTAGGTAGGTGCAGAATTCCTGTGAGATAGGAAATGTGTCCCTGGGTATATAAGCACTGTCAGTAGAAGCACAGACCCCTATTTCAGTAAAAAGTAACGTATTCAGTATATTCCCCTAAATTCCCATATACAATAACAAGTGGTGACCCCCAGATGTCTGTACTAGTACTCTTCATTGTCCTTATTAGTGACATAGTGGGACTGAGTGCACCATCCCCGGGTTTGCAAATGGCTGAGTGGTACAATTGATATAGCTGAAGGATGGGATGCTATCCCTTGACAGGCTTGAGGAGTGGCCCCATGTGAACCTCATGAAGCTTTGAGGCAATCACCTGTACTACTAGTGCCATTGCAGACTGATTTAGAGCAGCTTTGCAAAGGATTCAGGGGTACTGGTGGATGAAACCCCAAATATGACCCAGCTGTGTGGGCTCACAAGCCAGAAAGCCAATCATATCCTGTGCTACATGAAAGGAGGAGTGACCAGCAGGTTGAGGGAGGTGATTCTGCCCCTCTGCCATTGTGAGCCCTCACCTGGATTACTAAATCCAGTTATGGGGCCTCCAGCACAGGAAAGATAAGGATCCATTGAATGGGGTCAAGAGGTGGTCTACTAAAATATTTTGAGGGCTGGAACACCTTCCCTATGAGGAAAATTTGAGAGTTGTGATTATTCAGTCTGGAGAAAAGAAGGTTCTGGGGAGACCTAATTATATGACCTCTCAGTATTTATAATGGGCTTGTAAAAATATGGAAAGGATTTTTACTAGGACCAGTAATGTTGGGACAAGGACCAATACCTTTACACTGACAGAGTGTAGATTTGGATTAGATGGAGGTAAGGTTTCTTTATCATGAAAATGGTGAGACACTGGAAGGCGGCCCAGAGACATTTGCATGCTCCTTCCCTGGAAGTCTTCAAGGCCAGAATGGATGAGGCTTTGAGCAACCTGATCTAGTGGAACCTGATCTACTCACCCATGGCTGGGGGAGATAGACTAAATGACCAGTGATTCTAAGAGTCTATCATAAAGGTCAATGGAAATTATGGAGCTATTCAAACTGTCCCATCTACATCAGGGAGAAGTATATTGCCTGGGAGGAAGAATGAATTCTAGATTTTATTTTAGTTTCCAGTTAATCAGAGTTCTTCTCAAAGTCAAGTTTAGAATTCGTGGGGATTATTTTCCTTTCTGGGAAGTTTCTGTCATTTGCTTTCCCATAGTTCAAATCAACCTTAGGGCTGCCTAAAAGCTTTATTGTTTAAAACTTTAGAAAAACTTGATATGACCTTTGTGAAAACAGCAAATTTTTTTTTGTTTTGTTAGGCTGTTACTGAATCTTGGGATTATTATATAAAAAATATTGATCTTTAATGAAAATTTCTGTGGGTAGTTTTAAACATGAAGAAGAAATTGGAAGATATTAACAACATGCTTTTGTGCTGAATCACTTGAGTCTCATAATGAAATTTTACCCATTTTTCGAGAAACGAAAGGGTTTTGTCTCTACTTGTGCTCTCTCATAGTTTATAGTTAAGAAATTTCCAACATTTGCTGTAAAGCTAATATGAATGGCAAGTAACTTCTGTAAGAAATATGACTATATAAAAAAGACGTTCAGAAGAACATTCAGTCATGTTAATTTCTGTGAATAAAACTTGCAGCTTTGCAAGTGGTAAGCTGCAGATTTTGAGTCTTTATTCTAGTCCTGAAGAAGTCTTGCTTCAGGAGTTTATTAGCTAAATGTGTCCATTTCCAACCACTATGAAGAGTTCATCTCACCTTTTCTCTCCCTCTCAGAAATTGCTGCTGGAAATGTAATTTTTAGTGTTCAGGCTTTCAGCTTTAGATTAGAACTCAGATATTTCATACTAGAAATTGAAAATCTTAACTGCACTCCTATGTCCCATTAAAAGCATTCCCTATTACATCTCATAAATCTATTACTCCATGTCTTTTGAGATATTCACTATCCATAATATATTGCATAGTGTGCTAGAGGCCAGAGACACAAGGATCTCAACTACTAAATTGTATATGCTGACTGTTTTCATATTTGGTAGAAATTGATCTCAAACCATACAGATTGATGCCAACCAATTCTGTCTGGTTTGGAAGAATCTCCAGAATTATGTGTGATATTAATCTTCTAGCTGCCTCACCTGTTTTTGAAAAGGTTTACTCTGCTATTCTAAGGATTAAAACTAGATTAACTCTACTGATTTTCATCAGCTAAAGCTTGAATCAGCATATGGCCTGAGGCTCAGGAGCACTCGAGTCTCTAGATTTGGTAGGGATCAGTTATTTTCCATCAAAGAAAAGAAGTATCATCGTGAATTGTGTATAATTTTTCATTAACAACTGATTCCCGAGATTATTTCTAAGTCTCCTGTAATCACTCTTATTTTTATCTAATTTTCATCAAATGATGAGAGGGAAGAAGTTTACTTCTTTGTGGAATTACTTTCACTGTATTTCTTAATTTTTCTGGCTTTAGAAGTGCAGTGTATTTGCCTTTCTGCTTAATGGCTAATACACAACTTCAAAGATCTTTCCACAGTTAATCAGCTGTAGGGAGCTGCCTTTCACTATGCTCACTTAGCAAACTGGTCTGATTTCATCTGGTATTCCCACTGTGGGGCAGATGGCAGAAAAGGCTGATATCTGTGCTACTCAGGCATGGTGTCTTCAGATCCCTGCGTCAGAACTGCATAATGTAGAGAGAAGCAATTTTTTGGCTGCTCACTCAAGATAACTCCCTTGAGTGATGAGGCATGTAAGCCTTCAGGCTCAAACCACAGAACTGTTTTGTTTTCCTTGTCTCTGCTGCCTTCCTCTTCTCTCCCTCCATTTCCCGTTTTTGATGAATTAGGATATAAGCTTATTAATTCCATTCTAAAACATTGCTGAATGTGAAATAATATCGACTTAGTAATTTCATTCTGTTTCAACAATTGGAACAAAGCAGAATATGCTATTATGTAATACAAATCTCAGTGTATTATAACTGGCAAATGTTGACAACAATCTTACTGTGTTCAAACCAGATACGTAGTCTGCAATCAATCTCCTTTTTAGCTTTCATGAAACCTTAATGTCTGTGTTTCACACATAGCTGTAACTATGATTCTAATGAGATTTCTTTTCTTTATGTTATTAATATTATTCTGCTTAGTCTTTTTAGTTTGTGTAGTGACAGTATAATAGAGAACACAGTTTGCTCTCATTCCTTCTAATATTCTTTCTATTCTGTGAACATCAGGGCCAAAGCAGGCCACCGCAAAAAGACCTCTAGATTCCCAGATAAATTTCCACTGTAGAGTTCAAAACTTTAAAGGTCCTAAATGATCCTTTTAAGTAATTTGCATTGAATTTTAAGTCTGTATGTTCTTCCCCAAACTTCACTTTTAAAATCTAGTGTAAGATAATAGCTTAATTAAAGTACCGTAAAATAGTGAGGTTCTTTACACATTTCTTGAAGGACTGTGCACTCTGAAGTTTGACTTAGTTATGAGTATGTGTCAGCTTTGCCTTTAATATTTACAATAGTGGATGATAAAGACAATGAAAGACTTTTTATTTTCTGAGTCAGAAAGAAGATATTAGATCCCTAGGCACATTATGTAATCCTTCTAAGGTGGAGAAAGATGTTAAATTCCAACCCTTCTTTCAGCTGAGTCATTTTGTCATTGATGTGCTACAAACAGACTTGCATCCAGTTAAACTACAAGCAAAGTAATTCAGAGTGTGGTCTGGTGTGAAGGTTGTAACCCCATTCCAGAATGCTTGTGTCCCAGGTCTTTTGA
This sequence comes from Ploceus nigricollis, assembly GCA_013399945.1. Classification (NCBI taxonomy): domain Eukaryota; kingdom Metazoa; phylum Chordata; class Aves; order Passeriformes; family Ploceidae; genus Ploceus; species Ploceus nigricollis. The sequence continues at coordinate 1,429,072 of VXBC01012973.1, forward strand.
ATGCACTTTTTTCCTGCTGTAACTGGCTCACTGTCCTTCAAGTCACTCTCTCTCAAGGAGCTTACTGTTTTCAGCTTTAGGGAGCTAAAATAGCCTGCCAAAACTCCTGCAAAACTACATATCTTGCCATGGTTTGATTTGTTTCACTGTAGGAAGTGTAAGAAAGATACCTAAATTCCTAATTCCAGAAAAAGTATTTTTTGTTGATTCTGGCATGTCTGATAGCTCCTGACGAACTGAAAGAGTTGAGGGAACAAGAATGAAACTAGTGGAATCATTCCTGCATTTTAGAAAGTATTTGCTCTGATTGTAATCACAACAGAATCTATAGAAAGAAATTGATGAAAAATGAATCTGTAGGAATCAATAGATGATTCCAGTTCTCTTTCTGACTCTCTCCTTTTCTGTTCATTTTCCACAATCTTCATGGTATATAAGCAAAAATGGCCTTTCAGGTCATCTGCTTTTATGAAATCTCATATATAGGGAGAAATCTGACCTTTGTTTCTGTGTCTTCCTTATACATCATCATGGAGAGAACAGATATGATGGTGTCAGGGTATGGAAGAATTTTGTGCTGGGGAAGCATGCAGATAGAGGGAAGAGGAATCATGGTTTGTAGAATACAGAGCTTTGTCGTGGCTAGATGAGGTTTCAAAGGGACCTACACAGACAGTTGACTATTTTTTAAGTCCATATTCATGTTGGTGGAAATTCTGCCAATCAATCTGCTGTCCCAAATTTGATTATTTTCTGAAATGTTCATTGGTACCTTGAGAATTCAGGAGAAATCAAAGGTCTCCATTGCAATAGGAGCTGTTATAACTCAGTTCCTGTTCTTTGGAGGTTCTCCAAGAAGAAAAGTAACAAAACAGGTAAAGTGGGATTGAAATAGCTTAGCAGGATTTATGGGGTTTGATTAAGAAACTAGGTTTCATATTTCATAATTTGGATTTCTGATTACATTGCTGTGAAAGCCATAATCTTGTATCAGAAAGTCACATCTATGCCATGCAATACCTAGAGAAATTACGAAAAGGTAATGCACTGTGGAAATGAAAGGTGATACGAACAAACATGTATTATCCAGTCTCTAAGAATTCTAACAGCATTTTCATTTATTAAACTACATATATTTAATGATTTTTAATGTACTTGGTTAGTGCTTATTTGTAACAAACACAGACATCTGGCTTTACATTACATTTGTTATTGGCCATAAACTCTTTATTGAAGGGTCTTGAAGATTTTGGATTGAATTCTGAAAAGAAAGCCGTGTGTGAGATATTTGTCATTGAAAACCCACAGAAAATTTGTGTACAGAAAGAAAAAGCATAATATGTACGTGTTTCAAGAGTATAAACATAATGGAGATGGCTTGAAATTCACATCAACTTTTGAGCTAAAGGCAGAAATTGCATAAGAGCAGGTTAAATAGCATTTTTAGCTGAAAGGAATTATTACAAATCTGTCTTAGGCATTTTCAAGGCAAAAAAAAGGAAACTTGGATTTTCTTTTTAAAAACAAGATTAAAATTTGAAACATAAAAAATGAAGTTCACATTGTTTTATAAGTGATCTAATGTTAAGATATTAGCATTAATTTAATGATGGGATGGGAGGTATTTATTCTGATTTTGATGTGCAGTCATAATTGTGCTGCTAGTTTTGTGTATGCTTAAGCTTTGTACCATGTGTGGTGAGATTTGAAAATAAACATCGAAGTTATACAAGGTTTGATGGCTTGTGGCTCATATATGGAAGTCATAGAATTAGAAAGAAAATATAAACCACAAGCCTGCCACTAATTCCCCTCCCCAAAAATAAAACCCAACCCTAAGCATTTATCCTGAAGGTGAACATATGAACAATCCTTCAAGATTACAGATTGAACATTTCCAATGAGTATGTTGAAAACAATTGTCACAGCTGAGGTTACTTTTGGAAAAATACTGTATTTAGTATTTGTGACAATACAAATACAGCAACTGGATAGAAAGTATATACTGCAATATGATAACTCACAAACAAGTTGTGAGTGAAAGGAGTGAAAAATAAATTTAATTACTGTGATCTCAAAACTGATAAATTATGTTCCAAAAATACATTGCTTAATAGTAGCATAATAACAGAAATTAAATTACAGTCACTTAAAAAAACATAGATTAGTTTTCTTCTGATGGCAGGAATAAGTTGGTCTAAACTTACGAAATACAATTATTACTAACTTCAAATTATTATGCAATAAGAATTTTATACTGCTGTTCCCATTTTGGCTTTCTCAGTGTGATGCATAAAGAACACTGGACTCTCTGGACATTTTTTATTTTTCCCTTTTACAGTCTTTGTACTTTAAGAAGTGAGGATGGGATGACAAAAAGATCATTAGAATCTTTAGATTCTAATCTTCTAGATTAGAAACAGTATAAGACTACAAAATACAATATTAGAAACTTTTTGTGATTGACAAGAGCTGAGGATAAACAGCAAGTAATTTGAGAATTTGTGCACAGCTGATTGGAAAGTAGTGCTATATAACTTTTTAAAAACACCGTTTATTCTAATTTTTATCTCAATACTCTCAATTATCTCATTACTTAGTCTTAATGAGGTGTAGGATGATTAAGGAAAGATACATCCATCAAAAACAAATCTAAACTTCTGTTGAAGAGACCAGTTACGCAAAAAGGAGGGGGAAAAAGGCATAAAGCCATGGCAGATTATGCATACAAGCCTTTTTCTTTTTCCTACTGCTTTCCTTGTTCTAAATGACATATTTATGTATTTGACAGAAATAGGCTTCTTAGGTAGAACAAGCCAAAAGCAGGTGGCAGCAATTCACATGAGACAAGTTGTATGTGTTTCTTTTCATGCCATGCTAATGCAGCTATTGTTTTGCAGTGCTCCATCAATAATTTTTAAGGTCTCATCTGAAGAAGTATAGAAGTCTTGAGATATTTCTTACTGAGTTTGTATACGCTGCAGTTTGAAGAGCTTTTTGTTTTTTTGCATTACTTGAGGGAAGAATTTTCGTTGGTGTTAAATATTTTGTGTCTGAATTCCTTTTTTCCTTCAAAATTTATTCTATACCATTTCCCAAATGTTCAAAGCTCCTGTTTATTTATATTATTGTTTATTTCCCTGCTCTTATACTTCTACATTTCTTTTTTGTTCTTGCAAGCTTTGACTTCCTTTTCATGTCTTTAGGTAGTTTACAGGTTATTGGGATGTACACTAAAAGTGCATATTCTGACCTGTGAGGTATCTGGAGTGAAACCTTAAAATGAACCCTTGAAAGCTAATTATCTAAAAGGGGATTGCTTGTTATGTGAAACCTGATCATGTAGTTAGATCATTATTATCATTATTATCATAAAGTCTTCCTTTAGACTGAAATATGTAAACACAAAAAATCCAAGATACATAAAACACATTGAAGTTTCTTTATTTTTAGGTCAAATTCTTTGCATTATCAGCTGTAGAAGTATTTGACATATGACACAAATTCTGCCTTTCTCTTCATCTAGATTAAGTAGATAATCATGCCTTATGCCCTATTCATGTCACTAACACCTTATGCTTATGTTACATGCTCCTTCCAGAGCAGCATAGGCAGGATTTGAGCTTGGCATGGAAAGGGGGAAAATATTCCCAGATCTGAATATTTCTTTGTTTTTCTTTCAGTTTGCTTCTGTATTAATAGTTTTAGTTTTTTAAGCAAAAAATTGTGACCTTTTTCGACATTTCTTCTGTCCTTGGCATTGCAAAACATATCTTTCTGGACTCATGCCTAAGGTTTCCAGTCTCAAAAAAATAGTCTCAAGGATTCCATAGAAATACTAATTGAAAGTTAAGGAGAACACCTTGACCTCTCATACTTAAATAGATCTAGAAAAAGCAGGTAATATATTTCACTATTCAGTATATTGGTGTAGCTGTGTATCTCTTATATTTAGCCCATGTTTTAGATTTTAACTATAAATTTATACCTTTATAAATTCAGAGTCCAGGTATCTTCAAGTAAAATTTCCCATACTTAGGAAGCACTAAAGTTTCAAAAACCTATTTGTAAGCATACCTAAAAAGAAAGTGAATACAACAAGCAAACTGTTCTTCCTTATTCTGTGAAGTATAACAAAATGCTGTTATTTAGTGTTGATTTAAAGACAACACAAAAGTCTTTGTGTTTAATTGCGGGTGAAGAGAAAGTAGGAGGAAGAAAGTAAAATATTTTTGTAAGGGGAGTGGATGGTTGTTTTTAATGTTCAAGATGTGTGAGCTGTGAAATTTTCTTATCTTCCATCTCAGATAATGGGGTAAGTGAGCGTTGTGGGAAGATTAGAAACAGGTTACTGTTCAGTTTGGTTATTTCTTAATTTGGCTTACAAGGAAGAAGTTCTAACCATGTGCTACACAAAACGTCTCAGTCAAGTCTGCAGCAGAACCTCAAGTATTTTTCGAGGGGGTATGTTAAGAAATATGCCCTTCATGAACACAAAAGCAATAATATGCCCAGGAGACTTAAGCAAGTCAGCAAAATTTGTATCTAATATGTCATTATAAATGTGATACGGACATGTCTGGAGATGCAGACCTGAAACAATTTTTAATAATTGAGATGTACATACTGGGTTTGGATTCTAACGTGCTTCAACAGCCAGAGTAAAGCAATGCTTGTTGGTGTGTGGTGTCTCATAAATTCCATTGTCTTTATTCGTAAAATACTTGAGACTTTCCAATAATGCATTAAAAATGTGACTAATATCCTTTATGTATATGTTTCCCAGGAGAAGAAATGAGGCAATATGCATGTAGTATTATTTTAATTTTAATAGTAGAGCTAACTGATTTTTTTCCAAAAGCTAGATGGGTCTACTCAGAGTAAAAATATTGAAAGAAGAGATAAAATTTTCAGGCAAGCTATTATGAAAATGTGATTCCTTTTTAAATATCCTTATTCGGCTGAAAAATTCTAGATGAGATACCATGTAATATTTGTCTGTTGTATGGTTACAGTGAAGAATATCACAATGAAATAGAAAAACACTGCAGCTGTCCAGATTTTGACTATTATAATTTATCTTATTTTGAGATAAAAATAATAATTTTACTTTACATATTTTAATTTTAAAAAGCATTTTTAGAGCAAAGAATAATCAAGCATAATTTAAACAAGGAATAATAAATATGTTTAGTTACTTAGACAAACTAGTATGGTAAGATACAAACTGGGTAACTGCTTAGATTTGATAAACTGTAATGAAATCCCTTAGCATTTCATAAAGGTAGAAATTCTTAAAGAAATCTAACTTTTGTAAAAACAGTGCTTCAGTACTTTTACACTAGTAGATCTTTAACATTTTTTATCACTTCCTAACAAATGTTCCTGAAAAGTTTTAATGACATGTATTAAATGGTTATCCAAGAAGAACAGAATTTCTTTAAAAGTTTGTAATGTTTATATATTTTTCCAAAGTAAAAGGAACTTAAATTGCAGATCACATTAAAAATTATTAAATTCATTTAAGTTTAGTCCAATGTTTTATGGTTTCCTTATTCTATTGCTTGCTCTGCATCAAGTTTTGTAACTTGAGTATGCAGCATCTTGGAGCAGCAGCAATCAGTTGGAGAGGCTAAAGCTAGTTGTCTTGACATAGAGGATACTGAATTTTGTTTATGATTTAAAAAAAAAGGAATATAACCAAACTTTTCTTTCCTTAGATGTTACTCTTTTTCACTAACCATGAAAAGTAAACATATGATTGCTGAAAGACAGGTGACTGGCAATGTTGTTACTATTTTGTTTATCCAAACCCAGGGATTCTTGAAAAACATCTAACAGACGTGGTACTCTGTTATATCTGTGACTAAAAAAAAGAGTCCAATGAGGTGTTTTGATATATATTGGCAAAAACTTCCATAATATAATTTATCACCAAGAGCTCTCATGGCAAATAAAACACAGGATGTTTTTATCTCTTTTTCCAGAGTATTATGCGGCCGGACAAGGAACATCTTCTGTTAATAAAAGATTTTTCCTAAATGTGACAACTTGAGGTTTTTTAGTCATGCTGGCAGCTTTCATGAAACGTTAACAGCAAAAAGGAGATCTATGAAACTTTCTTAGCAATAATTAATATTCACTTTCTCCACTGTTTTGAGATTCCATAATGTCAGCAGAAGTAAGGAAGAAACAACATTTAAAAGACATGCTACCCTTATCCACGATGTCACCTCTTTCCCAGCTTGTTGAAACTGTCACACTTTCATTGGCTATGCAGAGATTACAAGGGAAGTGTTTACTTCCCTACAAAATTATATCAGCCATTTGTTCATTAGCACATTGTGATGAATTAAGGATGGGTATTCTGTTTTTTGGAAGATCCATAAAGCATGATTTAGAACTACCACTCAGTACCTATGTTTTTCTCTTGCAATGCTGTATTAGGCTGTACACCTTGCTCTTTAAATTTCAGCAAAGAGAGTTTGTCCTCCTCTGTATCCTTTCTATTTGAATAGATACAGATAGATACATTTACCTAGATATGTGTTTTTCAAGGAGAAATTTCTGAAGAGTTCATGTTGGGAGAAAAAGCCAACACATAGTCCAGAAATAGGAAATTTTCTAAATTGCTGATCTCTCTTCAGAAAAATCACATAAAGACATGCAAACTGTGATGGTTGCATTGATTGTATACAAAACCTTGTGCAATCTTCAATTGCATATTTTCAATAAACATGTTTAAAAGACAGGTAAATTGTGAACATTATTCAGTATGATTTAAAAATAACATAGGAAAAATGTATTTTAAAAATATTATGAGATTGTTGCTGATCTTTACAGACAACTTTGCTTTACTTTCTATATATCGGCTTGAACAATCTTGTAGCTGATTTTAGAAATTTTAGAGTCATTCAAACAGCAAGAAACTGACATTTTTCACAAAATGGTGTTGTAATTACACTTCTCTGCAAAATACATTGACAAACATGCTTTTAAATTGCATGGTAATGCTTGCGTCATATGACATTGTATTGTACTCTTCGTGTGTGAATGAGAATGTGAAGGCTGAAGCTAACTTGCTCAAACAGTCTGGATGTATCTGCGCTTCAAAAAAGTTATTGTCAAAACCAAGATCCAATCTTCAGAAACTCAAACATCTTTAAGAACTCAGTTATTAACTGTATTTAGTTAATTATAATTAACTGTATATAGCTAACAAGCTTGGAATTGTATGTACAAAAGAAAAATTGAGAATTTTAATAAAGTCTGTTCTACAAAAGAATAGAACTACTCTTACATGGTTGTCAAAATATTTTAAAGTCATTAATTTAAAAGAAAGAAGCATCAGCAAAATTCAAATTCTTTTTCTCTCTCCTCCTACTCATTTTCATTCTTTTATTAGTTCTTTTAGCAGTGTCTTTAGATACAAATGCCTTGACTTTCTGAAGTGTTGAAAATCTCCAGTTAACTAAAGAGAAGATAAATGGAGAAGACTAAAGTCCGCTGTTCCATGTTGCAGTGACGATGACAGTGTTTAGCATGGCTTGAAATAGAATCTAAAATATGGACCTAAGAGGAGGCAATGACCTGAGATAGGTAATATTTCACCGATGGGGTCACAATTTGTCTTAAGGAATCAGTGACTCAGTTATCAGAATGCCCCAAATTATGTAAATACTTCTACTTGATTTAAACCATGCATTGTGTAAGAAAACAGCCAAAAAACTTTAAACTTTATGGAACTTTAATGGATGGATCTTTCAATTTAGCAGAATGGAGAGCAAAATAATTTTTTTTTATTTCTTGATGAATTGTACTTTTATAATACAATAAATTTTGGTTTTTTTCCTGAGCTTTCCATTTTCATGTTTCCTGAAGAAAGTCTTGACACTTTTCTAGATAGTGCAACTATTAATTAAAATTGTAATTTTTTTTTTGGTAAGAAATCCATTTTGTATTTTATAGGCTGGACTTTGATGATTTTACAAGCATAAGATAATAAAATAACATAAATAATTACTTTTTTTTTCTTGCTTTTTTACCCTATTCAGATTGCATGAATACACATTCTAGGTGTTTAATTATTTCACTCTCGATAATTCTGAAGCCTTATTTTTGCCTGACTAAATCTTTTAATAACAAACTGAACTGGGTAGGAAAACAGAACAGCTATACTTCATAGAGGAAAACTATAACACTCTGTTTACCTACATTCTGACTATCAGTAAGGCAGTTTACCTCTTTTACTTGTCCTTTATAAAAAGGCGTGGCTTGAAAATACTTGCCATCTTATCAGGGGGCAAAAAAGGAGGATCCAGCAATTTAGGACTTCCAAGACATTTTCAGACAAATAGTGTAAAATATGATCAAAATGTCAGTTTTTTCTCTCAAGTCTTTTTGAAGAGCTTTCCTAGTTTACAGCAGCAACAACAAGAGAAACCTGCAATGACCTTTGATATTTATGAAGTTAATTGTGCTTTTTGTGAGCTAATTATAAGTATGTAACATTTTCTTAGCTTCACTTAATTTGCACTGTATTTGTGTAGTATATGCCAATGTCTTCTAAGAGAAAAAGAAAAGTATAGTTTACCTATTCAGTAGGGTAGTGGAATGATGGGTGAAATCTCCATGGGCCTCTGAAAAACCTTTGCTTCTAAAACCCTACACACTGAAAACTGGCATGAAACCAATATCACAAATATAGGGATCACTGGCAAGCACAACTGAAGGAGTCATAAGAAACATGAGTCTAAGTTTGCACCAAATACTAGTCACATGTGTTATCTCCTGCTATGGATTGTTGAATCTGTTTTGAGGTTAAAAGACTGTCTAATACTTGAAACAAATTGTTTTAAGGTTTTTGAAAATGCAAATAGTATTTGCTCCTACTCAAACCACCAGGTAGTTTCAGTATGGAGTGAGATTGCTCTGTAGACAGCTTTTGGGGGAACACCCTAAGTAAAGTATATTGGAACAATTTCAGAAAAAATATGTTGACATAAGCTTTGTGTTATTTACAAGTGCACTGATTTTTCTTTTTTTATGTATTTTGAGATCTATTTTTTTCTTGCAATCTATTTCCCCAAAAGATGGGAAGCATCCAGGTTCTTATATTTTTTTAAGGAGATATTTTGACCTCCTAGGCTGATTACAGCCTAGCTCCTTCTGCATGCATGTTGTTTCTTATTTAGTCTTTTATGACAGATATTGTTCAGCATTCCAATCCCAGCTAGAGAAGCAATAGGTTCTCTCTCTCAACTCCATCTCTGTACATGCTTCCCCATTACACACTCTTAAGTAACCAAGGAAGTTGTATTTTGGCACTATGGGAAGAAGGTGCGAACTCTATTACCCTTGTTTTCTTCAACATGCTGTTATGTTTTGAACATGCTGTTTGTTTTTTAGTGTTCTTCCCATTTGCTGAATAATCCAACTTGGTTGCTGCTAAGAAAAGGAACGAGTAGCTCAAGCCTCCCTTTAGGCTGAATGCAGGTATAGTTAAATGCAAGAATAGATTCAGTGGATAGTGTTGGTCTAAAATTTAAAAAAAAAAAATCCCCCTGACGCTGTACATGTGCACTAGGAAAGAAATCTGCACAGATGACTCTTCCTAAGAGCCACAAATATTGCAGGGTGAGTAACCATTCTCTCTGCACTGAAAGATCGGTGAGACGCTATCCAGAATGCAATATTTTAGGCTTATTTAAATAAAATAATCTGCTCTTCTGTTAAGCAAAGATGTTTTCATGATTTTGTTATCTGAAATATTTAGTATATACTGAAGAGTTCAGTGTTTGAAATCTTTTTTCTGGTTTTACTCTTTTGCTGTGTAGGGTAGAAAAAAATAAGCACTGGAAAGCAGGCATGAAAGAAAGGTCAGTAGTTTTGCATCTGCAGTTCTATATTTGCACAGGTTGCTAGGCAATGTGAGAAAATCATAGCTCTAAACTGCAAGTGTGTTTTCAGACATCAATTATTAAAAAGAAATCAATAACTGCATTTAGTAATATAGTTCAGTACAATTACCTTTCATTAATGCTACTAATCTTTAACAATTATTAGGTGAAATTAATATTATACAGTCTGCATTTACTTCAGAATTGGTGAGCCCCTCCCTTGAAGGATCAGCTTATATTTGTTTTGTTATAGCACGATTAAAATTTCTTATCCCTATTTGAACATAGGAACTTGATCACTTTTTTGCATTTTTGCTTCAAGAGCCATTGGGTATCATGATACATGTCATGTGAGACTGTAAGAATGTACCTTTTTCTAATTTTACGGCTGCTGTTGAAAGAGAAAGCATGATTTTGGCTGGCATTTGGCAGGTGTAAGCCATCTAATATATTTCTGATAAGGATTGAGGAAGGGCTTTCAAAAGATTTACAAACTGTAATATCAATGTATTAGGCCTGAGCTATATAAGAAGGGAATATAGAAAGAATGCAAATGCAAAGAAAGGGAAGAAGACCGGAATCAAAGGCGAGGATGCTGTCTGCCCTGGGGCACTGTCTGAGGCTCTGCCTATGTAGATTTGGAAGCACAGTGACTCAGCAGGGCTCCTGGGGATGTAATCATGGTGGGGCAGAAGGTGAAAGAATTTTTTTTTCTGCTTCACAGTGTCACTTCATATTTTACATAGTGGATGAACATGGAGAGGCACAAGATCTAAATGCTTTGGAGCCTGTGCTTCATTCCAGAATTTCTGACTCTGTTGTTGGCAATCAAGATCACTTCCTTAAAAAGTAAAAAACTGTAACAGTTAGAGAAAAGGAACTGGTTTTATGAATTATATGCTAATTTGCTGTCTCAGTATATTACTTGAATAACTAACTTTAAGAGGAGAAATTAAAACATCAATTCAAGATTTTTGTTTCTGTGACGTTATACAAAAATCTGAATGTTCACTTTATGTTTTTTCCCTCTTAATAGATTTCATTCAAAACCACACATGCAGGTGTATTCTGTTAATAACCTAGATTCTGCTCATTATAATTAAATGTCATCTGAGACAAACAGTCCCTTATGATTCCTCCCTGTTGCAGCCTGGAGGGGTTCAGTTAATGCTCTGTATGTTTATCTCTCAATGGCTCAGCTGAAATCAGTTTTAAGTACAAAATCTCTGTCTGAATATGTGAAATGCTTGTGTGGCGACATAGGGTTAGAGTTTTCAAAAGCTTGACATTATGTTAATATAATCCAGGAGATGAATAGATCTTTTCCTAGCTCACCTGATCACATCAGAGGGCACAGTTCAGAAAATTTCCACCAAAGGGCTTTGAAAGGTAAGCCACCTAAAAAATCCAACCATTTGCATAAATTATAGCTGAAGTGTGAGTTTAGTTATTGAGGAAATAGAGATGAAGCAGAGGTAAAAATTATAATGTATTCTACTAAACGGCTGAAACTATTTTTAGAGTAGGAAAATTTTAACAACATAATACAAAGGAATACCAAATGAAACCTCAAGTCTAACATTAGGCTTTCTCAAAATAACAGCAGTGAAGAGAAACCTGGTTGCTCTGGTTCTCAGCTCCCCAGGAGACTAAAGTCTTGTTCAGCTAGATATTATCAGTATAAGTGCAAAAATAAATGTCAGTAATGTTTGACCTTCTTTTATAATAGAGATTAAATATTGCAATCATGGCCAGCACAGTTTTGCAAATCATTTAAAAGTTTTGTTCTCTGTGAAAAAAAGTAGAATTGCCTTTCCAAAATAACTTCCATGATATTATACAGAAGTGTTTTAATTGTTTGATATTCCCATTACTAGTTCTGAGTTCATGCGCGTGTTTGTGTGCATGGATGGATGCAGTGCTGTGCAACAGCAATCTGTACTCACTGTACCTTTTTGAGGCAAGGTGGATGCCTTATTCCTATCAACAACTGCAGAGGGCTTCAGAGGGCCATTTGGGTAAAAAAGATGTGCAATAGCTGCTCCTACTGTGTCTTGTGTGGGCTACATTGACTATTCCATTTATTACATAAAATGCCCTTAACTGACTGGTTATACTGGTGCTCACTAAATAACCCACATTTTTCTTTGGTTTGAAAAATTGTGTCATCAGCCATTTGTAAAGGCATGCTCTTTTGGTAGTTATTTTGTGAGGCTATTTTAGTGTATTTTAGTGAATTCTGTGAGAATTCTTCACTGATATTTCTGACAACATGATCTTTTTGCAATAAATTCCCTGGAGGTTTTTTCAAATATTCAAATAATAACCGTAGTATATGTAAAATAATTAATAGAGTGAAATCAGTTGGATAGTTGAGGATGCAGAGAAACAATAAATATATTTCTATAGTTTGTTGTAGTGTAAATCACATTTCCAACACTACTTTAGCAAACTTTGCTATTTTTTTTATGTAATACAGTATTACCTTTTTGTAAACAAACAATACAATATTCAACATGCAGAAAATATTGCAAGGACTTTACAGATGTAAATATTGACTACAATTATGTAATAATATTTTAATACTACATGAAAATTGTGCATTTACTTGTTCATCAGCCTAAGTTAAACAAGTCTTTGCACTGTTTCTTTCCTGTAGGAGAATAAGGAAAGTGAATGCAAATGAAAATTGGAAAAAATCTAAATGTACAGCAGTCATTAAAGATCAAGGAGAATCAACTTCAAAATGGAAGCACAATCTAGGACACAAAACACTAATATTTTCTGCCTTACACTTCTTCATTTGGAATCACTAATATGTTTATTAGTCACTACATCACTTACCCTCTTAGTTTTATTTAGTACTGCTCTCTCATACACTAAATGTAAAACAGAATGTAAAGGCTGCTTGTCATTGCACACTTCTGTATTAACAGTGGTTGATACAGAATTCCTTGGTTACTGTATATAGTGAAATTAATTTAATTATACTATATTAATCTAATTATAATTTATTGATCTAATGCTTTATCCATACTTCTTATGCATTTATTTCATTTCAATGACTTTAAGAAAATACCAGAGTTGATAAGATAGGAGAGAAGAGATATCATGTAATATTATCCTAAGTAGTGTAAATTATAATTCTTTAAGGCATTAATAGGCTGAAGTTTTTAGGCTGAAATTTTTTATCTTTACTGCTTGCTTCAGGGCTGATGTGTTTTCAGTTGGTTATATAAGGAAACAAGACCTGTTCAATCATGCTGTCGTATTAGTCCCCATTTGTTTTGCTTCCAAGAGCCAGTTTTAAAGGTTTCAAGGACATCAAATTATCACAGATTTTGTAAAAACCATCAGCTATGTAAGGGAGAAAAATTAATCTGCTGTCTCAGCTAAGAGGTAGCAGAGGAACTGATCAGACTTTTAACTCTGTTAGCTGCCAGCCAGCTTGCACACAGCTATAGAGCAGCCACAGTACTTGCTGTGCTTTCACCAGTCAGCATGCTAAAAAGGGAGGCAAAGGACCCAGCAGGTGCCTGGGATAAAGGATGTGCCTCTTGGCACTTTGATAAAAATCTACCTCAATTGTGCCATATTATTCTCATACTAGCACAGTTTTCATATGTTCATATAAAAGCTGCTCTGACCATAACTAGAGCTGCAAATTAAACCAGGATGAAAACCTTATCCATTTATGATTCCATTAACTCTTTATTGGCAAGAAAATAGGTGTTTTTGAAGGTTCTGACTCTGCTCATAATCCCTGTCAGATGTGACACCTTTATTGCCCTAATGACCTTATGTGCCCTCTGCTCTGTCCATGGATAGGTCCCTTTGAACTCAGACCAGGATAGCTGGGCCTTATATGAGCTTTCTTTGGACTCAGGCCTCCTTCACTGACTGGGTTTCGTAGACACACTTCAAATCTATGTTGTGTAGCAGTTTTGTCTCCTCTCTGGGCCTTGAACTTGTTTGGAGGGAAGCCTTGTCTCTTGAATGCACTTGGATCTGTGTTACAGCCTTGTCTCCTGACAGCTCTGACTCTTCAGTGGACCTTGGATGTACATGGTAGGTGTCTTTTCTCCAGTACTGTCTTTCTCCACTGAACTCTGTTGCGCAGCTCCTGCGACTGACTGGAGTGTCCTTTGTCTAGGGGTGCAGATACACTTTGTTACTGTGACCTGGTGTGGGATTGTGTCCTATTGGTGAGAGCCCTATCTGCAAGTGTTTCCCTTGGCTCCTGGGTCACCTCTCTTCCAATGATTGCATCTTCATTAGTCTCTGGTATGAAAATGTGGTGAAGCTTTTCTCCTTTAGTTTGTTTACCACTAAGGCTGGAAATCTCCTGACATAAAATAACCTTGAAAATAAAAATTAAGCATAAAGGAATACTAGAATTAAGTTGTTTATGGAGTCCTCATTTGCCAAACTCTTGTCAGATTTCTGTCTGTGTCTGTTGCTATAATTACAATATTTTGCTCAGGGCGCTGTAATGCGTATTCAGCAAATCAGCAGGCACATTTTGTTGTTGTTTGCTGTATAGCTCAGACCTTATTTCAGTCAAATTATTTGAACTCGGAGATATGTGAGACAATTTTGCACATACTTTTCTGTGCTAATCACTGCTATACTGCACAGGCACTGAAATAATTATACTAGTTTTAGCCTGAGTGTGATTCTTTTACTAACTTTTTTTCTTGCATGGTAACTGTCCAAATGCACTTTTTGGGCAGAGATTAAGCAAATTTATTTTTCTTTTAGTGGAAAATAAGCTGCTTATGCCTACTGCACAGAGAAAGGTTCATGGACATTTTAGATATGGATTGACATGCTGCAAGCTGTTGGCTTGCCTCTTCCTCTATGCCTGTATGCCTCATGGTGCTTCCAGACCATGAATTTACCAATTTCTAAAGCACTTGGCTTTTTATCCCCTCATTGCTCTTAAAATCTGTCCTCCACTAACCTCATATATAGGGGTCAGTATTCATAGTTTCAGCAAACTGAAACTCAGAGTCTTAGTGGCAGAGAATTCCAAGTAGGGCCTTTACTGATCACTTGTGAAAAGCTTTATTTATACTCATAACGAAAACCCTGTCACCAGACCTCTGAGGCAGAGCTAAAAGGTCTAAAAGAGCCCATGAGCTCTTTTGTAGGTGTTGTCTTTTTCCTTTGTCTTATTCATGTTTCCAGCACTTGTAACAAAGAAACCAAACCTTTTCTAGGAAGGTTTGTATTATGCAATGCATATTTATTAATTTCTGAGGTAATTCAACCCAGGTTTGGCTCAGAAAAAGAACAGAAGATGTTCCACAGGGACTTGGCCCTCTATAGTTGCTAAGTAGGTTTGCTTTCTAAGTGAAGAAATGTCTGCAGGTAAACATAACAGTGTCTGTTAGGTCATCTGCAGTTTTGTTTGTTTTAAAATTATATGCAATAAGAAGGAAAGAAAAGGCAATACATCATCATTGGTAGCTGTGCTAGGGGACAAAAAAATTATCTGTAGCAAGGCTTTCTGCAATAATAATTTCCAGTGACTTGCATGCAGTATTTTCACTATATAGAAATACTTACATAATAGTTGTTGCTGCTATATGAGCCTGAATTTACAGCTACTTAGCAGGGGCAGTAAGAGAATGTTTGTGACAGTTTGACGCTTCTGACTAAATATGGCTGACACTAATGAGACATGGATTGTTAGTGCCAGTGTAAGTTAGAATACATTTAAGGATGACCTTTTATCATAGCTATTTTGAAGGAATTATCTCTGTGCTTGAGGTCAGTTCATGCTATAGCCTCACCCCAATAAAGGTGAGCTAATGGGGAAACTCCTACATTTTTGAGGTGGGCATGAGACCATGCAACCAGACTGGTGAGCTGCCACCCCTGGTGGGCTCTTCATGTACCCATTCCATGAAATGAAGTTTCTCAAGAGAAATATCTCACTCTGTGAGACTGTCTCATTTTAAAAACCCCTTGCTAAAATGGCAGCATGGAGCTGTGGTGCCCCATTAAGAGAATGTCTCTGAACTTGGTATTGGGTACAGAGTGAAAAATCAAGGCCTCAACTGCTTCTTGCCATTTATGCCGCACTTGTGGCACTTCTGCAATGGAGGCACCTTCTTCATTCCCACCATAAAGCAGCCTCCACCAAAGAGTGGTCTGACTTCACAAATGGGAGGAGGACCAGTTTAAAAGGTCTAACTTGATGTTTGATGCTGTAGAAATATTCCAAAAAAATCATCCTTGCAAAACAAATTAATTCATTTCACTATCGTAGGGGCTGCAGAGTATTTCTTCAGGGTGTTGAGAAATGCAAGTACCTTGTCTGGAACTTAAATAGCTTGGCAATTATAACATGGGCCACATAGTTCACCTCATTATCTGCTTCCAGAGTTGATTACAAGAAGAAAAAAAATGTATCCACCTTATAATAAAGAGGTTCAACACTAACTGTGTAGTATATCAGCTGAATATTTTATAGAGGTGAGAGCTGCACACAAGTTGTCTGTATAACTTATTTCAACACATCATTATGAGAGGGCTGGGGAGGAAGTACATTTGAAAAAGACATGGATTTTAGAATACCTGTGTTACATTTAAAATTTGGATGTTAGTACTTATTCCATCCATCTACAGCAACTTTCACTGCCTGCACTTGTTTAATTTTAAGGAAATATTTCCCAAGCTAATCAGAGACTTCAAGACTGGGGCATCCTCAGTGGCAATGATTACGCATTGGTGGAGTTTGCAGTCCTAAAGGATATGGATCACATATGGAGTAATGTTAGGTCCCTGAACTTTAGGAAAGCAAACTTCCAGCTCTTCAAGGAGATAGTCAATAGGATCCCCTGGGACAAGGCCTCAGGAACAAGAGAGAAGAACAGAAGTGTCAGATCTTTAAGGAAGTCCTCCCTATAGCAAGACCTATCAATCCCCAGGAACAAGAAATTGAGCAAGGAAGGAAAGACCTGGTATGGTTGAGTAGGAAACTGCTGATCAAACTAAACTGAAAAAGCAAATGCATAGACAATGGAAACAAGGACAGTAACCTGGGAAGAGTATAGAGATGAAGTTTGGATATATAGGGATGGAGTAAGGAAGGACAAGATGAAGCTAGAACTGAGCCTTACAAGGGAGGCAAAGAATAACATGAAGGTACAGATATATGAACCAGAAAAGGAAAGTCAAAGAAGGAGTATCCCCCCAATAAACAATGCCGGCAAATGGGTAGCAATGGATGAGGAGAAGGCTGGGGTACTCAACTTTGACTCAGCCTTCAGTGTCAACCTCTCTTCTCACAGCTTTTGTGTGGATGAACAGCAGGATGGGGGAAGAGGAGCAAAGTCTCTCCTACTCTAAGTAAGGATCAGTCTATGTGACTTGATGAGATGCATCCCAGAGCCCTGAGAGCACTGGCTCATGTAGTTACCGGGCCTCTCTCCAAGATATTTTTAAAAATGCTGGTAGTCAGGTGAAGTCCCAGGTGAAGTCCCAGATGGCTGGACAAAGGTAGACATTGTAAACCCATCTCTGAAAAGAGAGAAAGGAGGACCCTGGGAGCCTCCAGTCTGTCAGCCTCCCCTCTGTGCTTGGGAATATCATGCAACAGATCCTCCTAGCACATATGCTAAGGCACATGGAGGACAGGGAGTTGATTTGGGACAATTGGCATGGCTTATCCAAGGGCAGGTAAGCAAACTAGTGGCCATCTGTGACAGGGTGACTACATCAGTGGACATAGGAAGGACTATTAAAGTCATTTATCTGTAAAGCCTTTGACATGAACCCCCAGAATAACCTTTTTTCTAAATAAGAGATTAATTTGATGGGTGGACTGTTCGGTGGATATGGAATTGGTTGAATGGTTGCATCCAGAAGATAGTGATCAATGGCTCAAAGTCTCAGTGGACATCAGTGACAAGTGCTGTCCCTCAGGGTTCTGTACTGGAACCAATGTTATTTAATATCTTCGTTAATGACACAGGCAATGACAAAGTGATCAAGCACAGCCTCAGAAAGTTTGCAGATGACACCAAGCTGAGTGATTCTGTTGATGCACTG
Organism: Ploceus nigricollis; assembly: GCA_013399945.1. NCBI lineage: Eukaryota > Metazoa > Chordata > Aves > Passeriformes > Ploceidae > Ploceus > Ploceus nigricollis. The sequence goes on from VXBC01012973.1 coordinate 1,447,032, forward strand.
GAGGCATCCCGAAGGAGATGGACAAGCCCAAGAAGTGGGCCCAGGGGAATTCCATGAAGTTTAACAAGACCAAGTGCAAGGGGCTGCACCTGGGTTGGGCAGCCCCTAGTATCAACCCAAGTTGGGAGACAAACTACAAGAACAACCCTGATGATAAGGGCTTGGGGGTGCTGGTGAGTGAGAGGCTGGACATGATCCAGCAATGCACACCCACAGCCCAGAAAGCCAAATGTGTCCTGGACTGCATCCAAAGCAGCATGGACATTGGGGGAGGGAGGGGTTTCTGCCCCTCTGCTCTGCTCTGGTGAGACCCCAGCTGGAGTGCTGCATCCAGCTCTGAGAGCCCCGGCACAGGACATGTTGGAGCAAGTCCAGAGGAAGCCACCAAGATGATTGGACAGATAGAAAAATCTCTCCTGTAAGGAAAAACTGAGAGAATTGGGACTGTTCGGCCTGGGAAAGAGAAGGCTTGTGCGTGACCTAATTGTGGCCTTCCAGTACCTGAAGGCAACCTACAAAAAAGACGCAGATCATGTAATGAAAGACAAAGGAGAATGGTTTCACATGGAAAGACAATAGGTTTATATTAGAAGGAAAATAATTCTTTACTGTGAGGATGATGAGACACTGGAACAGGTTGCCCAGGTAAGTTGTGGATGCTCCATCCCTGGGAGTATTCAAGGCCAGGCTGGACAGAGCTTTGGCCAGCCTGGCCTAGTGGAAGGTGTCCCTGTCCATGGCAAGGGGATTGGAAATAGGTGATCTTTAAGGTCCGTTCTAATCCAAGCCATTATATGATTCTTACTTCAGTAATTTTACTTGCTGATGGAAAGGGAGGCAGTGTGCAGTGATAAGTTTAGATGTGTGCTCTTGCACCTTCAGTGGTTATGAAGAGAACTGTGCTAGTAGGTTCAGCTTCTTAGTTTTTTAACAAATCTATATGCAATTTTATATTTTCTTTACCTGTCTGTGTTATGTATTGGTGCTTGGGTGGTTTTGAAAAAAGCTGCAATTGTACACGGGTGACGAAATAATCAGTCTGAAGGAAATGAATTTTTTTTCCAAGACTTTTTCTCACCTTGACTCAATTGTAATTCAGAAGATGATTTAGGCGCTATTCTTAATCCAAATAATATTTATTGCTCCATTCTGCAGTAATTGGTAAATTCTCATTTCAACAGTGTTTATTTTATAACATAAGACAAGTCTTGATCTGCTGGTTTGCTGTTATTGAAGTATCTGGAATTCAAATCACATATATAAACTGAATGGCAAAGAGCACAGTAAGTTCAAATTCTGACCTCATTCTGGTAGGTTACAATGACTGTGCAGAGGTGGAAGTAAACATATAAATAAAAACAATTTCCTAACTGCTTCTCATTTTCAGTAGGTCAGGATATAGAATATATCCAATATTACTGATTTATAGCACTATATCTTTTGTTGTCTAAAGAAGTAAATGAACATCTGTACTCCAAGTTTCTTGGCACACTAATCCATTATAAAATGCGAAACTTGACAAAATATTTGCCCAAAGTGTAAATGCATGTGTGAGTTGCATGTAAGTGATGAAAAAAAGCAACTGAATTATCAAAAAAAGATTAAAAAATGAAATTGGATGCAGTGATATGCAATATATTTAATATACCTAGGAAAAAAAGAATTTTTCTTGAATAAATACTTAGGTTAGATCAGTCTTATTTTGCAGTTTCAGTTTCATACACCAGGATGCTGTAACATTTAAGGTCACTACTTAATCTAAGCAAAAGCTTATCCCTCCTTCTTTTCTGTGCCACAACAAACGTTTATAGATTTAGAGAAATAAACTCAGTGACTATCCGTATCTGGACTAGATTTCTACTACCTAAGTTACCATTCCCTATCAATCAAAAAGCTGACCGAATGCATTTCTTCCTTATTTCCTTTTGTTAGTGAATTGCACTGGTCGACATTGTACCTGTTGTAAGAGAGAACATTGTTTCAGGGAGAAACATATGTTGGAAGCCTTGAATCAAAATCTATTTACTGGAGGCGTGCTCATCCGTTTGTAGGTACATGGACTCCTGATTTATTACGTTTCTTCAGATCAGTCCTGTAAATATCTATTAGCCAGAGAACCAGCAGAAGAGACAATTCCACCTCTCTGGAAGAGGTGAATGGCTGTTTCAAGCTGCAATTTGACTATTCTGAAGTGGGATGACTAAGTTGCTCAACTGGAACAACTTTCTACCAGTAGCATTCCTGCCACTATTAACCTGAGTACAGGCATTTTCCTAATAAAAGAGACAAAAGCTGCTTCATTCAAAAATAGAGCAGCAAATGCTGATCTTTCTCCACTGCCAAAAAGAGACCACTACACATGCTCTCTTGTAGTGAGATAGCACTTCACAATCTTGGACAAGATATGATACTGAAGAGGATGACTGCTATAGACTTGTTTTTCTGGAGAATTCTTAGAAAAAACCAACCACAAAAAAAACCCAAAACAACAACAACAACAAACCCAACCAAAAAAATCCATCAAAATTTTTCCCTGAAAAGCCCTGTCATTTTGCCACATGTTAGCCTTCGGACATTTTTCTTGCTGGCTAAAAATGCCTGAATTTCATTTTTGTGTGTTGGAGGACCTTTTTGCATTTTGTAGTTATAACAGCAGAAGTAGGTCAGGGAGCAGATACTCTGACTGTGGAGACTTTAATGGTGCCCTAGACAACTAACAGTTCAAATGTCTAAGATCCTGTCCACAAATATGATGGCTTAAATGCTTCCTGTCATGCTCAGTTTCATAAGCTGGCAAAAAAAAAACCTCAATAAGCACTTTTATGTCTCTGAGTTTTGACAGAAGATGTTTTTTCTTCAGTCTTTCTTAATTTCTTTATTCAGATAAGTGTATTAAAGATAAATGTTGCAATTTTAGAGTTTTGATTGGTCCTTTTGATACATCTAATCTAGAAGCTTTTCACAGTAAACTTGAAACCATATAAATCATCTTCTTAAACATTGTTTATCACATGATGAATTTGGTGATTGGTTAGTACTGAAATTTATAATTTTAGGGGAGTAAAAGCCTTTTGCTAATTCACCCAACATTTTAAACAATGGCATAATTTTTGATAATGACTTGGTCAGTCAAGTATGTTCCATTTCAATTTTGAAATAAGAAATTATGAAACTGACTGTCAAAGCAATTATGTCGGAAAGAATTTGGCTAGAGGTAATTATAGCATGAGATTGGCTATCCAGGCAATTATTAACTAGCTCCATCAACTTTTGGGAAAATTATGCATTTTTTTCATAATCCAGAAATGAGTTTTCTTTACTCTGTGTATGCCTGCCTATGATGTACATTATTTTTCATTAATCTTCATGCAAATAATTGACTATTATATCACGCTTGAACACTGTTTCTTCCTGCAATACCCGTTTCATTTCTTTAAGTCTCTGACATTAATATGCTTCCAATTCTTCATTTGCATGGGAGGTTACTTCTTATTAGTAACCAGAAGAAGGATATTTTTTATGGCATGAAAAGACATGTGATGGCAAAACTTGTAAGAGCTAGATAGAACCAGTTTGTTTGTTTGCTTGTTTTCGTTCCAAACTTTAAGCAACATATGTGGGGTGTGTAATAGCAGTGGTGATACATAGCATTGAAGTTGTATTTTGATGACTTCAACCTCCTAGTTGTAGGCGCTGTTAAGTAGGAAATTGTAAACATTTTTCCAGCAAAGAATCTGCATTGGTTTTAACATGTGTTCTCCCCCCACACACACACCTTGGCAGTCTGTGAAATACCAGTTGAGATGTATCTATCTGTTTTTTTGAAAATAAAACTTAAATAAAACTGATTATATTTATGACTTAATAAAATTATCTCTGGAAATAAGCTACACAGTCATATGAAATTAGAATGCTCACACTGTTTAAAAAAATCAAGAGATTTAGTAATAAACACTTTCAATATTAAAAGATTAGTTAGGTCAGTAGAAATCAGACACTAAGATATGACATATCTGAGAAGCCCAGAGAGTGACCCCTAAACTCTTCAAACCTGACTAGACAAAAAAAGCATGCACTGTGGTTAATCAAGCAGTCTATTACATTCTCCTACTATATGTATGATTTCTTAGAAGTATAAACTCCTTCTCAAAGAAGATGTGATTTGGGAAAACTTGCTTTTGAGACAGAAACTGTCTGTGATTAATGTTGTGACTGCACTAATTAAAGTTTGACAGGACATCTGATTTATATGTAATTCTGTTCCAAGCCTGCTGAAAGATGGAATATTGAACACATAGGTTTGTCATGTGGCTCACCACTCATAAATGCCTTTCTCCGGCAGATTTATTTTGTGCTAGCTGCAAGAATTTTTATTAGCAAAAACATGAACTATTATGCAAACCTCTTGCCTGAGGTTTGTAAGAATGCTTTGCTGTGAAGTGGTAACTGGCTTAAAAAGTCAATATTGTATAGAACAAAGATTTTATCTGTCTAGAGATTTGGAAAACATTGATCCCAGAGATGAGAAATACAGTAAATGAAGATGAGGCAAATCAGTTTATTGTCTGAATTTATAATTACTCTTCTGAGCAGAGGAACATTACTCACTTCAAAATACCTGTACCTTTCTTTAACTCAGTAAATGATTGATTTAGATGGGTATGCTGTAATGATGTGACTAAATGCTATCAGGAGTATAAAATAAAGTCTGGAATTATCAGTAAAAGAGGAATTTGACAGAGGGAGATCACTAAGATATTATGGTTAATTAAGTAAATTAATTAAATTTATTGAGAGAAATGCAGTCCTGCTGATATGTTTAATGGTTTCTTCTTAGTGAGTGTGTGAAATTTGATAGAAATTAACAATTGATTTCTATTCATCACTTTTTTCCTTAGACCAGCCTTCAAAAAGAAATGTTATTGCTCTGTGACTTAGACTACATATATGTGACTTAGACTACATAATTCATTTCAAATTGTGCTGTTAATATCTGTGAAAACTTAAACCTACCATGAAGCACTATGCATCATTTGCCTAAAATTCAAATTTGTGATCCATGCATGGTTTTGACTGCTATTTGGAAGCAGAAGTCATCTATCTAGCACAAAGGATGATATGAGCTTCATCATTCACTCTCTATACAGGAATGTAAAGAATTTCACATATGCAAATCTACTGATGCACAAACAGCATAAAGAAAATGTTTTATATGTGAAAAAGGTCATTCATGGGAACTGTCTGTCCTTTGTTGAGGTTGATATTATTTAAGGGGACTGAGGAATGGGAAAAAGCTGACAAACTTCCTTTTCACTGTGTGGCACAGCTGACCCAGAAGGTCCCAGAAGCCACAGTCCAGGAAGGTTTCCTGACAGTTTGACCAACTTTCTTCATTTCAGACAGTCTACCAGACTGCTTTTGGCTTCTAGAGCCTTTCCCAAGTAATCCTTCTGAGAACCAGGATATGCCACATAGTAGATATTTAGGTTCATTTGTAATTAAAGATTTTGAAATATGAAAATTCTATTTTGCTATTTGTCCTGTTCTAATTTCAGTTGCTTTTTAAATATTAAAATTCTTAAATAAAATAGTGTTAGGGATGTTTTACTCACTTCTACTATGATGTTCTTGCTTATGTCAATGATTATAGCATTATTTCCAAGAAACAAATATGTATCTATCTCAGCTAATGTGCTGCAGGAGGTAAAATTCTTGGAATAGAAGGGTAACATGATATTTTACACATGCAGCTTGTGGCAGAGGACAAAAACGCTTTCTTGACATAGAGAGAAAGCTGTAGACTATCTGTTTTCACTGGAATATTGTCTTTCACTAAGTAACATTTGTAAACTAACTTATTTTCCTTTTGTAAGAAGCACTGAAAATCTTCCATGTCTAATTTGAAGAAATCATAGAAGCATAATTGCAGGCCATAAAAGTAGTGGTTTTAATTGTTTTTTTATTTTACTTTTAATTCTCTTTGGATGCTTACCAGGGAAGCTGGGCACTGGAGCTGGCAAGCTAAAGAATGTTTTTTCTTTCTCCCCTAAAGTATTTGCATTTCAAAATGCAACAAGCCAGGGCAAACAAGGGGACATAAAAAGATGCAGGAGCATGTTGACAGTACCATGTGGTTATTTAGTAAAGTATGGCCATATCTGAGTTTGTTTTATTTTACTTTGGTAGTTTGATGCTTTTGAGGAGTTAGAAAGCATGAACTTTATATGAACTATGGTTTTCTGGGTGCCTGATGGCTGAGCTGCAAGGCTCTCAAGCTGCATGTAATTGAAAAGACAACATATATTGGTGTGTCAGGAAACATCACTTACATCTTTTTATGCTGCATTTAGATCTTATAGAAACTTAACAACAGACACTGCCTCAGGTCTAGAATAGCCATTATGAATGGACTCCTACAAACAAGTGAACAAATACTGACTTAAAAAAAAAAATATTCTCTGGAAAACAAATTTTGGTAAAGTTAGTGGAAAAGTAGAACATTAAGGGATTTACTATGATTAGCACAGCATGTTTTCAATACCAGCTAGTCCTTGATTTTGTGTTCAATACTTGAGGTGAGGGGTAAGAACTGGGGTAAATGACTCTCCTCTTCTTTAGTCATGCTTTAGTTACGTGAATAGGGAAGAACAACATGCTTGAATTTCTAAATGTGTGAATTTTGACCTGCAAAACGTTTTCTAAGAGATCGTGCTTAACAGGACCCACAAAACTGCAGAGCTCTTCTAAGGTCCAAAAGTTGAAAAAGTAACTTCTGCCTCCATAGATATTTAACTCTTGGTGTTTCAGAATTAAATAGATGTGAAGGAGGTTCTTCAGTAGAGTTCACAAAGTTTTAAGACAGCATAGGTCTACGAGTGGTCTGAAAATTGCAGGATTAACAGGCTGTTAAAGGGTCTAGCTCTCTTTTGCTAAGGTTGATGAATTTAAAATACTGAGTCTTTCTCAAGGCTGTCTGTAACATTTTTACAGTCAGAAGATAAGTGATGTTGAAGCTGTTTTTCTTATTGACAGTGCCTCAGTCAAATAATTTTTAAAAGGAAAAAAAGACAAGCTTCTGCAGCAACAGAACAAAGGACTGAACACTATTTTTCTTCGGGAGGTACTGTTCAGTTTCACACAAGAACAAAATTGAATTTACCTTAATCTAGTTCGTTGATTTTTCTTGACAAGTTTCTGGAGTGTAAGACAGCTCTTAAACATGCTAGGGTTGATTGGTTTGTGCAAAAAGAATTTTGTAATTAAATACTTTGTCCTTTCATCTTTTGCAAAGAATCTTCCAGGAAATGGCAAAACAGTATCCTATTGGTGATTACTCTTTCATGGACAGTCATTAAAACAAAGCAAAACAAAACAAAACAAAAAAAAAATACAAAACAAAAAAAAAGAAGCTATCCCAGAATTATTCAGGAGAATATTTTGAATTAAAGAGGTGTTGCAACTTCATAAATGAAAATCCTCTAACAATTAATTGAAGCTTAACTTCCTACTGAGGCAGCATGCACTGTCATGGTACCTCAATGATACTTGTAGAGAGCCATCTGGGGCTCATTAACAGGAATTAGAAATATTGTGAAGAAGGAACATTAAAGAAATATCTGCCACTAAACAACTTGTGAGCAGCAGATGATACCATAAAAGTGTTACCTCTCTGCTTTGCCTGGCACTTTCATTTCTGGACTGAGCAACAATCAAAAAGAAGTGACTGTAAAAAGGCTATACCTGATAAATGTTTTCAGAATTACATCAGTATCTTAACTGAAAGTGACTTCTTTCTGGATGATATATACTCTCTAACTTTTTCAAATAAAGCAGTAAAGCCCTAAATCTTCAGTTCTTCTCTCTCCTCATTTTTTTTTACACGTGCAGAAGTATTTAAAAACCCACGTGCTCTTTTCTCTGTATTTTCATTACTTATTTGTTTTGCTAAACTATGGTACATGCAATAGAGAATTTGTTCAACCTTTCTATATGCTGAGAAGTCCTACAGTTGAATAGTGGGGAATATTTTTTTTTGTCTTTGTGGAAAAGAGTGGTTTAGAAATAGCTTCTTCAGCTGTATCCATTTCATGAAGAACTGCAGGAGCTGGTCGTCAGCCGGGAACAAAACCAGACCATACCAGTTTTCAGTTTCCTTAACTCATAAGCACTGCAGGAAGTCAGATATTGTGGTGTTACTTGAGGTCTATATGGAAAAAACAAGAAAATGGTTGCCATATAGCAAAAAAAAAAAAAAAGAAATAACTCTTTCCAAGTAAGCAGTAACTAACTCTGCAAACCTATTTAGCTGCAAAAATAATCATCTACTTTATAAGTAATTTTTGTTCATTTTGGTTGTCAATGGGTAATACATTTCACATATGACAGTTTTTTCTTAATACACTATAGTACCAGGACAGTTTTTTGCTTATTAAATTTTGAGACAGTAACACTGGAATTCAGTATGTTTTCAAAAGAGCAGTGGAGGAGATCTCAAGAGTCTATTTATGAGCCTGAAACAGCAGCATTTCCAGGTAAAATAAACTCAGAAATTTTTATTTTGTGAAATGCCAGATACTTTTCTAAAGCTGTAGAAATAGGATCCACATTGTGGTTTTCCAGAATGTCTAGAACTATCTGGTGATTTATTTAATTTTAGCTTTGCAATGAAAATGTGATGCAGCCACTAAAGAAATTAAAATATCAGAAAGGGGTAGAGGTGCTGCTGCCAATATTCCATCAGTCAGGAAACCTTCTTGTCTGTGGAGTGGCCATCTGAACTGTAATAAGAGCAGTGATGGCTGTGGGCAGAAATTGGGAGATTGAAGGAGCTCATCTCATAACAAAAACAGTGTGACATGGTCAGCCTAAGCCAGTGCTTTATTGTCTTTATGGGACAATAAGTCTTCTGTAGAAAAGCAATCCTTGGAAAATTGGAATAAATGGGAGGGCAGGAGGGAGACACAGGAAGAGTTATTAGTGATCAATGCAATATTTGTGAAAACAGCATATTATAATTTCTGAACATATGTGGGACTTTTGCAATAGTGCCAAGAATTAAAAAAGCAATTTACAATGTGTCACATATGTTTGGGGAATTTAACGAACCTAGTGGCAAGAGACGGCTTTGAAAGATTTCTTGATAGTTCAGTAATCCATTGTTTGACTATAAAACATTAGAAATACATAAACCATTTGATATTAGAAAGGAAAATGCATATACTTTTTTCCCCTTATCTATCAAGATAGATATGTAGCCAAAAATTTTAGTAATTTAGGTAAAAGAACACCTAGACTCATGAATTATACAGAAAAGAAAACAAACTGATATCTAAAATGTTTTCCTTTTTAATATAGTTATTTTATTTACTTCAAGTCATGAAATGAGGAAAGAAAGGTATTCATGCATCCCACAGCAAGTCCAGCCACAAGTTAGCTTCTAGTAATCTTTGAGAAGTAGTCAAGGATGCTTTAAATACTGCTCAGTGCAAAATGTAAAATTATGGCACTGAAGTAATGAGTTAGTTCTTCGGTCTTTTAAAACATATGTACAGCTGAAAATCTTACTAATATCCCAGATAAATATTGCAGAACACTTAATAAATTAATTGGCAAAAAGTATAGCTTAGAATCTTATTCTTGAGTTAAAATTGTCAGTACGCAATTTATCTAGATGTTAGGAAATAACTAATCTCTATGTGTTGTGGGATATTTGTTTAGGTTTTTTTTTTTTTTNATAAACTGTGGTATTTTCTGACATTTGCAGCAACTGCACACTGGTAAGCTGTCTGAGAAAGATGACTTTTAATCCTGTCATTTCCAAAGTTCATGCTCAAGTTTATATGACCAGGTTCTCAGAGACACTCAGGGAAGTAACATCTGAGTTCTAACTGCATACAATATGAATTGTCTATGACAGATACTGTACCTGTTCCTGGAATATGCTTTAACTTGTTGTGTATAATGAAAAAAAGCATATTTTGGAAGAATGGACTTTCCTGATTTTGGGAAAGGAAGGCAGGAAAGAATAAGAAAGAAACAATACAGTAAGTAAAGATAATCAAGGTGCATTTTCCTCTTCTGTAATGTTCCTCAAAATAACACTAAACAACAATCTAACACCCCCTCAAAAAACCCCTCAAATCCCTGAAACCCCTAAAACCCCCAAAGACAAACAAATATAATTTTGATTTTCACTTTTTTTATTGGTTATATTTCACAATTCATCTAGTAACTTACAATTTTGATTATAAACCTGAGTTTAACTGAAGGATTTTCAAAGAGCTTTTTCACAGAACAGTTTTCACTCTCAAAAATAATAATAATTTAAGAAAAAATCTACCCCATCCAGCTAAACAGAAAATGACTATGAGTGGTTGTGCTACTCTGAGGTATAAACTTTAAATGAAATAAGGAGCTACTTTAGCAGTAGCCTCCAGCTAAGGTGTATTTCTTCTTCTTTGTGAATTGATATAATATTATACCCTTTTCTTAGTTTTGGCTAGAATATGTTTGTTTTGGAGATTTGCCTTAATATGAGAAATGGAGCCTCTATATAATAAGTAATCATCATAGAAGATAATTTCCATTTCAGAAAGCAAATGTTAACTCTAAAGCAGGATTCATTTAAAGCTTTGTTAAGTGGATTCATAGTGATACCAAATATAAAGAGCTCATTACTTGCCAGCACACTAACAAAGTTGAAGGAGACTCTGAAACTGCTCAATTGACTTAATAGTCTCTTATAAAGCTATATTACTTCGAGACTAACAACTTCAATATAACTGTTCTTTTTTATTCTAATCTTATTTGACTACAAAAAAACTTTGCTATTTAATCTGGAATTATTGTTCCATTCTTGAAATGCTGGAAAATTAGCCTAAACTCTGACTGGTTTGTGTGTTTCAGCTCCAATCTCTAAAGTATGGTGCTACAATTTCCTTACAAGAGTCAGAATAAATTATAATGTGAAAAACAACCTTTACCAAGGTTTCTAAGTACCTCTGCAGTAAAAATAAAACTAAACTAGAATATTACTTGGCGCATCTCCATATTGAGGAGAATAAGCATTTGTGTCTATTAAACAACAAATTGTAGTAATTAATAAAATATGGATTTTTATGACTCAGCAAGATTGATGTGTCTTGTAGCCAGTGTTGTTTTAATATAGGGGAACACGAAAAATGTACTAATTTCTCTGAAAAGTGCTCCAAGTTCATACAATGATGAACTTGCTGGTTCATTTGTTGGTGAAATAAAAATTCTGTGTGGGAGACTGTCTAAGCTAATATATCCACTGAAGACTTGCTATATTACTACTTCCTATGGCTATGCTAGCACAGCAGAAAATAAGACAGCAGCATTGTATTCAGTGCCTGTCAGACTCTGAGAAACTTTGAACCAATTTACTTCAAAACAACAACAACAAATCTAAAAATCTATTAATTTTAAAACACTAGAACACCACAAATTGGTTTTGTCCATAGAGGACTAAGAAGTCCTAGAAGGACTAGAAGGACAATACAAGTGTCCTGGTTCTGGACAGTACAGGGTTAATTTTTGCACTAGCCAGGATGGGCATGGCCAGGATCCAGCAATTATTCTGTACCATTGTCATTTTTCAGGGATGGGGAAAGGACTCTCTTCCTGGTCACAGAGCATGGCAGCACAGTCGGGTATGATCAGGGGTTTCTCTGTGGTGACTTCTATTGAGTGAATCATTCACCTCTTGAACACTTTGGTATTAATACTGTTGCTACTACTGTTTGTTTTCCTATCTCATCAATGTTTTCAGTAGATTGTTCTCATCTCAACCTCTGATCTTTGCCTTTTCTACCTGTAATTCTCCTCTCCAGCCCTCCACAGGGAAAATGGAATGGGGAGGGAGAAGTGAGTGTGTGAGCAATTCATGGTTTGGAGGGTTTCAGTGGAAACACTAAATTGGGAAATACCATTCCTAAACCACAGCATCAAGTTGCATATACATTTGGATACTGCTTTTAGTGAGGTTCTTTTGTTGGTTTCCAAATGTTTGTTTGAGGCTTTTTTCATTTTTGGTTGGTTGGTTGGTTGGTTTGGGTTTTTGCTTGAGTGGTTTTTGTTGGTTTTTGTTTGGTTTTGGGTTTTGCTTGTTTATTTTTTGTTTTGGGAGGATTTGTTGGGATTTTTTTTGTGTGTTTTTAGCTAGAAGAAAGGATGATGTGACTTGATTTTCATGAAATTTCCCATCTGTGGTGTATTCCTCGGACATTTAAGTTAGTTTCAGATAACTTGTCAAAGCTTTGACCTAGATCTAGCCTTTTTTGGCTGTGCTATAACAAACCTCAGCAAAGGAGATGGACTGACTCGCTATAGAACTTCCAGCCTGATTTCTAGTGATTGCCAGGTGAAGGGAATGGTGAAAGGGAATGGTAGATCACTGAATCAAGGTTGCTTTATTCCTTCAGAAAGGCCTGCCATGTAGATATTAAAATAATCGCAGCTTCTGAAATCTTTTTGGAAGAAGAAACGTCTTTAAAATCCAGAAATCTCATCTCACACTGACATTAAATTTTGGACGATGATGTTTTACAGAATCACAGAAAATCAATTAGGGTTGGAAAAGACCTCTGAGATCACTGAATGCAACCTTTTATATCATTCAATGAAATTCAGAACGCAGTAAAAAGACAGACCTAACACTTTTCTGTTCAGATATGGTACTGTCCACAATTACTGTGTTTTCAGTATTTATTTTTCTTGCAAAAGAATAAATCCTAAAATATTCCCCCCCCCACCTCCCCAACTCTTGCTAATCAACAGAGAGGTTTGTGGTTATCAGGCAGCTGCTCTTGTGAACTTAACAAAGAATTGCTTAAACTGCAATCTTTTCTTCAAAAGAAAAATCTACTGGCTTTTTAATTTAAGTTGTACAACGGGACCAAGAAATTCAGTGGTCTGGGAGGCATCAGTCTCAATGAGTAAGTTTTGCTTTCCATGAGTTGTAGCACACTGGAGCTGCTCAGAACTTGCTATACAGTTTTCAAAGGAAACCTCATAACTGAAGACAGATTACTGGCTAAATTAAATTTTGGATTTATTTGGAATACAAGTTCTCTACTGAACATTGTGAAGATAAAAATTCTAAGCTTCTCTTCCTCATCATCCAGGGGAAAGATTTGACTATCATTTATCAAAAGTATTCTTTTAAGTGCTTGATATATACAGACCACTTGATTGCTATACCTATTCTGTTGTACTTCAAGGTATCCTACCTACCTTTTCACCTTCACTTTATACTTCAACAGAACTTTTATTTAATTCATTTACATTGTTCCATGGGAAATTGAGGGAAGGGAAACTGATGGATAAAACCACTTATATGCTATAAAATGTAGGCAGAAAAGAACTCTATCCTGCAAAGAATAATGTGATAGGTTTTGGAACAATCAATCTTTTGTTGCAAGGTTTGGGACATAGTTTGCGTGTTGCTTAACCTTCAATGTTGTCAGAATGAGAATATGCAGCTGTTTAAATCAAAAGTAACCAGGGCTTTGATAGTCCCTGGTGATGTTTACACCAAAAGTTTCAGTCAAGTCAATAGTTTAAGTCATATTATTTGACTAGGGAGGTTTTTCTGCAGCATCTGTCTGCTCTTTGCAGCAGAGGTGTATATAGCTGTGTCATGGCAAGCCAGTACAACAATAAAGTCAAAATTCCTGCTGTGATTTCATTTCCCTGTGTAGAGACTGAACACAGAGAATGGTTTACAACATATTTATTCCCAATCTCTCACTGTTCAACTGCATTAAGGTGAATGGAGATTCACCAGGTATGCTAAGAGATCTTCATGTGTGTCTGTTTTAAGAAAGTACTTTCTGTCATATTTTCACTGTTTCTTCAGACAGTGGTGGATCACTAAATGATTATAGTATTCCTGAGTCAACAATTTTATAGAATTTGGAATATTTATTTGGCACTTTTGTCTCTAGTGCCACCTAGTTCTAATAATATATTTGTCACCTATATAACATAACTAAAAATACAAAAATAACTACAACCTCCAAAAACATCCCTAATAGCAGAATGATGAGGCCAACTGTATGTGTTTGAAATTATCTCAGCATTTTGTACATTGTCTTGCATGACATAATATCAAGTAGAAACAGACTGGTTTTGACTTTTTTTGCCAAAAAATTTCAGGAGCAACTAAAGAGTATAGCAAAGAAGCTATTTTTTTCCCCTTAAATGTCTAGAGAATTTTGATTTAGATAAATCTCCTGTGGAGACAGGTTTCTGAAGAAAACAATATTGAGTAGACAATATTGGAATAATATAAATATTTGTCTAATGCTGCACTATAGTATCAAAAGACATAAGCTTTAAATGATGTCCCAGAGTTCTAGTACCTCTAGGGACCTCCCAGTTCTACATTTACAATGTGTAGGTTTTCTCTAAGAGATTCAGTATTTCTTGACTACAAATAATTACTTTTTTCCTTGAAAGTAAATGTCTTTTGGTACCAGTAATGATGAATTAAGGGGTGCAGTGAAAGTTTCAATTTCACGGTCTTTATGCTAGTTTTAGGAATCCATTGAAGTCCTCCTGTGAAACCTAATCTCTCAGATTGGAATTTAGGTAAAATCTGTCTGAGAAAAAGGAGTCTCAAAATGGCTTTGGTGGTCTTAACACCTGTAAGTGTCAAACAGGTCTTCTGATGTGCTTTCGTTTTCCACGTGAATTAGGACTGTATATTAGTGTTGTATAAGTATCTTGTTCTCTTTCGTTTTCAGTACAGCAATGACAAGATAAATGTTAGTTAATTCAAATGACAGAGAATTAATGGAGAACTGCTCTACTTCTTTGTAGCCTGCATAATGTGTTTTCTGTTAACTTGTGGATGGGGATAGGAGGTGTTTTTTTTGAAAAGGGGAAAAAGTTTACACAATCTCTTCCTGCTGTAGATACAATCCATCGAGTCATAGAGTTGGTTTTTACTGTGGTTCTGTTGAAAGGAGATAGTGTTGATGTCTGCTGACACAGCCATTCCGTGAGATAAAATATCTGTGCTATATACAACCTTCATGCTATAATAGCTTTTTAAAAGATGCATAATACTCTTTAAATGGCTTTGTTAGCAAGACTACCAACAAAGGTTCACACAACAGAGGTATTAAAAACAAACAAAACTCCCACAATCCCCCCCAGTGTTTTGGCAAGTATTTTAAAGTTTCATGAGGCCAACAGCTGTTGGAGAGGGGAAGGACAGAATATTTTAAAACAAGATTGAGGGCTTTAGTTGTGAAGAATTTTCCAGTGCTATGTCTGGAAACTAATTTTTGCATCTCTTCTTGCCTTTGTTGCTCTATTAGTGAAAGTATCTTCTGCTCATATATTGTGACTAAATCCTTCTTGAGTACTCCTTTCCTCTTTCACTTTTTCACAGTATGTTTCACTTAGTCAAGTGTGAAAGACTGGCTATGATTTAACATCATATTTTACAATGGCAGCCCGATACTTGCGAGCAACATTTTTATTATTGGTTATTGATACCACCAAAGATAACGGTTCTGACTAGAAAATTTGTATAAAGACAAACTATCTCAGTTGCAATTTTGCCATGAATAGAAAAGCTGAGTTCAATGCACAGCTTCAAACAAATTTTTCAGGCTATCAGAGTAGCACATTTATTTCCTATTTCATAGGATTCAATTGTGAATTCATAGTGTATTCAATTGTATCTCTTAGATTTTTCTGCTTTCTGATTTTAAGATTTGAGGGGGGTTGCTTTTCAAATGTGATGAAATTAATGATAAGTACAGGATATTTCATGGGAAACCTTCCAATGTTTTGAGAAAGAGTCACACTGACATTAAAGGCATAATTTTATTATTAATGACTTTATAATTGTTCTAGTGATAATTTTAAAGTAATCAGTAAGTTGATTCATAAACCATTGTGAAAATATTAATTTTTATTGGCTAAATAAAAGGATAAACAAGAATCTGTTCAGTATTTTAAAAAAATTTAAAAAAACCCGAACACTGGAACTCAATCCAAAGCCAAATAATTGGTTTTGTTTTTTTATCACTTTAAAAATCAAAGATAGAAACATATTGCAAAGATTTGAATGCTGAAAATACAGTGCCTTTTCCTTAAAATGCCTAGTTGTTCCTGATCTGGTTGGTGAAGACTTGCTAATAGACTAAGGAGCCACCAGTGCATGTCTCAGAAACAGGCCATTCAGGAGGGAAAAGTGATGTTTGTCCAGAAATGTAGTAGAGAAAAAAAAAAAAATCTTTGTTAGCTGGGGTGGGCTGAGAACTATCTTGTGGAGGAGTACATCAAGTGAGATTGGTGGAAGCAAATCTTGTGGGTGTGATATGCTTGTTTCAATAGGAATAGTGTTAATGAGTAATGCAAGAATCTGAAAGGTCTAAATTTGGGACAAAAAAGGTGTTTCAAGGATAAGAATAAAAATAAATGATGTTAATGACTGGAAGGAAAGATATTTGTAGCTGGGAGTGTTACAGTAATCAAGTCGTCCGGAAAAATATTTTAATCGATCAATAATATTTGAAATTGATTTATAAAATAGTGATGCAGAGAAGCAATGCATAAAGCTTTTAAAGCAAAAGATTATTAATTAGGTGAACCAGCTAAGCTCATAAACCAATTATTTAATTAATTATATAAGAAATTAATTACGGTGAATTAAAAATGCTGACAGTTAATAATGGAGTCATAAATGCAAAGAAAGGTTAAGTGACAAATTCCAGTAAGATATTACATAATGCTTGACTTAATTGTCTCAGGATGTGGCATGGCTTGCATAATGACAATTGATACCATTAGAAAATAAGCAAGTACTTCATGTGAATGCAACGGTATAATAGTTAAACATGAGAAATTATTCCAAATCTACATATGAGTTGAGTTTGGCTTTTAAGATCTGAAGGGTTGAATGCACAAAATTTTGTCCCATTTGGACTGATACTATCTCTTCATTTAGAATAATTTTAATTTTCCTTATATGTCTTACCTATATTCAGTATCTCTGGTAAAGGAAGTGTGAATATGTTTCTGAATGCCAGAAGTGTACCTTTTGGCTTTATAACTAATAATTTCTTCTTTATTCAAATAATCTGGAAATTATGTGACAAGCATCCTACCTGTAAATATCTTGACTGTACTTGCAGATGATTAACATAAATGTCTGCATAAATGTTGACACATTTCTGCTCTTTACCTTCATTTTCCCTTCCATTTTTCCTATGGGTGCTCTTCATGCTGATTAAAATTTCATGGTAGGCAGGTGCCTTCTGGAGTAAAAGAGAAATTATATTTGAAAACTAAAGATATAGGAAGCTTACTCACTAAGAAGACAATGATAGAATAAGAAATCAATGAATTTTCTAAACCAGAAAACACTTCTCATAAGTCTTGCCCTTGAGACCTTTCTCCACCTTATCAGTCTTCCCCTGGACACACATAGTTTGATGTCCTTCTTATACTGATCTACCAAAAACTGTAGGCATCCTGCATGGATTTGCATTTGGGAGTGGGTTTAAGGTATGGCTGAAATTCCTTGGATCACAAACAGAGCTTGCTGAATGGTGAAGTTGCTTCCTAGTCTTCCATCCCCACCCTAACCCCAGAACTACTGTTGCTGTGAGGGTTTCTTGCATGTTGCTGAAATCAGTCTCTTCAGAAAAATGCATTGTACTACATCTATTGTCTTCTACAGCAACTTTGGAAAGATGCCCAGAGACAGAACCTGCTTATCAGCTAGGAAATACAGATTAATTTTCTAAATAAAACTTTTTCTAGCATTAGTCAGGCTGTCCAGAGGCACTCAGTATATGCTGTTTCCAGTATTTGCCTTATGAGTTCAAAATACTGTATAGGTTAAGATAAGTGATTTTCAAAATAGTAAGCAGTGACCAGTATATGAAACCTGTGGTTGTCACTTGATTAATTTTTTATCCATGTGACTGTTCAGTGCACTTCAATTGACTTCAGCCACTCACACCATGGTTTCACAGAATTATTGACTGTTGAATGATTACAAATGTTATTGGTCTGAGCACATAAACTTCTCAACAAATTTGAAATGGACTTCTCACATTTTGGAGATGAGGTCATGGAAAAGGAAAACTTTCTCGGTTTCTCATTTTTCTTTATTTCTCTCTTACTGATGTGTTATCATTTCTCTTCCAACCTAAATCAAGGAGCAAGTGTAATCCTAACAGAATCTTCTTGACCTATTTTGGGAAGAATTACTGATATGGGAATATAAACTATGTGCAAGAATTTCATTTTGCAATTCAGAATGAAATTATTGTACTTGGAATGAATTAAAGTTTGAAGAAAAACGGGTGGACTGTTAGTGCTACTCAATTTTTGTGTAACCAAATAACAGCATTCAGTCTTTGAAGCCCTGTGTAATCAGAATCTTTCTAAATCTCTATTACTGCACCTCTCAGGAGGCAAATGAGTCCTTAGGCTACTATCTAAACAAAAAACAGCGAGCTTGAAACAAATTAGGCACAGAGGACTGGGGGGAAAGCTTTCTAGTCTAGTGGTTCTCAGAAATTCCTGCTGTGGTCTTTTCTATAGTATCAAGCGTGTTCAAAGTAAATTGCTATTTAAGAATGATCCATTTTACCTTACAAGGAGAAGTAAGGTCTCCCAGGTAATACAGTAGAGAAGGAAGCAGTGACAAGTGTGTTAGTGTGGTACAATCTTTAAATCATAAATTCTGTTGAGCTTTCTCTAAAATCCTCTAACTTTGATTTTCATAGAATCATAGAAAGGTCTGGGTTGGAAGTGACCTTAAAGATCATCTAGTTCTGACCCCTACCATGGGCAGAGACATCTTTCATTAGACCAGGTTACTCAGAGCCCCATCCAATCTGATCTTGAACACTTCAAGGCATGGGGCAACCTGCTCCAGGGCAACACTTCTCTGGGCAACCTGTTCCAGTGCCTCATCAGCCTCACAGTAAAATTTTTTTTCATAATGTCAAATCTAAACCTACCCTTCTTCAGCTTAAGACTATTCCCTCTTGTCCTATCACTACCTGTCCTTTTTAAAATTCCCTCTCCTTCTTTCATGTAGGCGCCCTTTAGGTTCTGGAAGGAATTTAAGGTCTCTCTGGAGCCTTCTCTTCTCCAGGCTGAACAGCTGCAACTCTCTCAGCCTGTCTCCATATGAGAAGTACTCCAGCCCTCTGATCAGCACAGTGACCCTCTTCTGGACTTGTTCTAAGTCTTGTCATTCTTGTGTCGGATACCTCAGAGCTGGATGCAGCACTCCAGGTGGGGGCTCATGAGAGCTGAGCAGAGAGAGAATCACCTCCCTCAACCTGCTGATGCAGCCCAGGGCACGGCTGGCTTTCTGGGCTGCGAGGGCATAGCCAAGCCGTGTTGAGCTCCTCACCCATGAACACCTTCACTTCTTTCTTCCCAGAGCTAGTCTTAATCTATTCCCCACCTAGCCTTGCACTTGGCCTTGCTGAACTTCATGAGGTTTGCACTGGCCCACGTCTTAAATTTGTCAAGACCCCCAGGTGCCTTACAGCAAGGCTTCTCCCCAGCCACACAGACCCCAGCCTGCACTGGGCTCTTTTATTCTCCTATTCTGAGCCAGATGCAGAATTTCATAGTCACCCTCTTACAGTCATCAAGGACATCCCCTGGACTTGAACACTGTTCAAATATTGCAGTCAGTGGGTCTGAAACAGTGTCAGCCACTTCTCCTAACTCACCGGGGTGCATTCCCTCTGGACCCACAGATTTATGTGGGCTAAAACCTTGCAAGAAGCTGAAGACCACCCCTTCCACTGCTGGTGGGTTGACATGTGCTGTATTACCTACTTAATCTTGTGGACTCCATCTATGCCACTAAAGACAGCAGAAAAGAAAATACCAGAAACCTCTGCCTTGTTACATTATTAATAACTAGGTTCTCTGCCTTGTTTAGTAACGGGTCTATGTCTTCCCTGTGCTTCTGCTTACTGCTCCTATTTTCCTTAACAGCTTTGACCAGTTGTAGTTCAACTTCAGGTTTATAAGCTGCTTTTAAGAGCTACTATGCAGTTTTGTTTGTGTGTTAAGCGTTGGATAATATTTACATTCATATAATCAGTGACTTACTACAGAGCTAAATTATTGAATGCTGAACCATTCCCTGGATATTTTAAGCATCAATCTGAATCTTTTTATACTAAATTGGAACCAAAATCACAACGTCTTGGAATAATTTTCAAAAACTATCTCAAGTTCTGATGTTAAAAATGTCACAGCAAATGAAACAGAATTTCAGAAGAATACTGTCATTATGGAAAGCAAAATAAAGTTTTCTTTTGGGATATAAGATGTTTCAGATTTAATATTTTTTCAACTGACCTGCACTGGTCTTTATTTGAATATTTTACTTGTTTATGCTTGGCAGTCTCAGTTCCCACTAGAGGGGAAAATAAGCAAAAAGAGAACTTCCTTCATCTAGCTCAACCTGTGAAATGAGTCATTGGAGAAGTAATCACAGATGTAATACACTTCTGGAAAAAACAGGTGAATGTCTACTCATTGTTAATGCCAAGTAACGAAAAAACAAACTACCTGCACTCCTTCAAACCCCGAGGAATGTTATTGATAATATAAATCTAAAATTAATTTCTCTCATGCCTCCTATTTTCCCTTGTGTCTATTAAAAATCCACAGTAGGTCACACTGGCTGTGACACTGTCACACAGTGCTGTTCGCTGCAGTACAGTTCCTGCAGCTCACAGTGACACACCTCCCAACCTCCGAACTTGTTTCCTTGGTTGCACATCTCTTCTTCATAGAGAGGGCTTCGGAAGTTTCTTTATAAAACATAGTCCTTCAGACTTTTTTTTTTTATTATTTTCTGTTTGTTAGTGAACTCAGCTGTATATATTACTCAGATTTCAGTTTTCCTATCTTCCTTTCTGTTCAGTTTTCCTCTTGAAATTGGATTTCTTTTGGAATGTATGTGGGGAAAATTTGTCTCCCACTGATCTTATCTGTACTCTATTCCCCCCTTTATGTCTGTACTATCTATTGTCATAATGAGGAAAGTGTAAAAGAAAAATGCTTTAAAAAAATTCAGTCTTTATGTTTACATGAAGTTTTACACCAGTTTTCCTTGTGGTCACTCAGACCACAGAAGTAAGATAATTGGCTATAGTTTAGAGTTTTGTAACACTCATAAGACCAAAATATGCAGTACTACTTCTATTTATAGCCAAAGAGGATCACATCTTTTTTAAATAGATGAAACTAACTGCTAAACTAACCAAATGCTTCACTGAGAGGAAACCTGTGAGAAAAGGTTGTAATTTGTAACACAAAAACTCCTGTTGAGTCACACATCGGTTAACATGAAGTCACTTCATACTTCAAAGTGCAGGACAGAGTAGTATATTCTGATGAGATATTTGAAAGTGCATTGAAACCTGACCTTGACCCAGTGATTCCTGCCTACACCTGAATGTACAGCAGCTGGGGTTCAAGGTAGCAAAAGCAAAGAAAAAAACATTAAAAACATTTAAAAGCAGCGTAACAGTTTGTTTACTCTATTTTCACTGAATGTGTTCCAAATCTTCAAGACTGTGGTCATGTTTTACCTCTCAGAATGGTGTTACTGTATTATTTGGGAAAGGAATTCCATCCACACATTCCTGTTAGAGTTTCTAAATTCTTGTGTTAAAAGATTTTTGTTTCTTTATCATCAATAGAAACTACCTGAAATACTTTTCTGTAAACATTTTCAAAGCTATTACATTCTTTCATTTTATTTGCATATTTAATATTGTTTCTTGGAATGATTTCAGGATATAATGTTTTTTGGTGAAGGCTGTACTAGACAAGTCTTTGCTGTTATTTCAGTTTAAAGGTCAATACGCTCTCAACAATTGATCAAAAGGAAGGATCAGTGTTGAGTTCTTCAGCAAAACCAATGTATCACTCACAACATGGAAAGGGTAAAGAAGGAGAAGCCTGCCAAGCCCAGCAGGCCTACTTTGGTTGTAAATTGCAGATCCATTTGCTTAGATCACCTTCTGTAAGACTATATCAAAACAGACCAGGTGTCTAATGGCTTTTTTCATGATTCAAAATATAGTTTCCATTATTTAAATACAGTTCATAAAATACTACTTCTGCAGTCCTGACACATAGCATGGAGGCAGAAAAGAGAGAGAGGCAGCCTTTTGTTATCACTACAAACAACATGTATTATCACATAAAGTTATGTGGTTCAAACATTGATTAAAACTCTTTATGTATTTCAATGTGAGCATCTACAATGCTCTGTAGTTTGAAGCCTGCCTTCAATATTATTTTCAAATGTGAACTATCAGTATCTACTTCACCTCCTTTGCCTCCTCCCAAAATGTGTGTACCACTTTACTCCTTTTTGTTGACGGTTGAAAAAATAATAGAATCATGGAGTATTCTGAGTTGGAAGGGACCCACAAGGATGGGTTGGACCAACAGTCCAACTCCTGGCCCTGCATAGCACAGCCCCAGATATCCCACCATGTGCCTGAGAGCATTGTCCAAATGCTTCTTGAGCTCTGTCAGGCTTGGTGCTGTGACCACTTCCCTGGGGAGCCTGTTCCAGTGCCCAACCACCCTCTGGGTGAAGAAACTTTTCCTAACATCCAACCTAAATCTCCCCTGACACAACATCAGGCCATTCCCTTGGATCCTGTCACTGGTCACCACAAAGAAGAGATCAGTGCCTGCCCCTCCTCTTCTCCTCATGAGGAAGTTCTAACTGCAATGAGGTCTCCCCTCAATCTTCTCTTTTGTAGGCTGAACAAACCAAATGACCTCAGCTGCTCCTCCTACAGCCTCCCCTCTAGACCCTTCACCATTTTTTAGCTCTGCTTTGGCTGCTCTCTAATTACTTTATATTTTTTTTATAGTTTTAAATCTTTCTTACATTGTGGCACTCAAAACCGCCCCCAGCACTCAAAGCCAGGCCGCCCCAGTGCAGATCAGAGCAGGACAATCCTCTCCCTTGCCTGGCTGGCCACGCTGTGCCTGATGCCCCCCAGGACAGGGTTGGCCCTACTGGCTGCCAGGGCACAATGACTCATGTTCAACTTGCCATGGACCAGGATCACCAGGTCACTTTACATGGCACTGCTTTCCAAGGTCACTCCTCAAGTTATATGTAGATATTACTCGTAGATAGCTAGTACTGTTGGCAGTACAAAGCAAACAGTGTCTGGCAGAAGTAGCAAATAAACTGAGTTGTTTTGGTGTGGTTTATTTTTGATTAAGAATATCTGTTACTTTTATGTGGTTTTTATTCACGTTTGGATGCCAACAACACCTCTTTTAATGTTTTTAGGTAATTCAAATTGCCAAGATGACTTTGGAAAGAAAAAGTACTTTGTAAATCTTAAATGTTCAATAATAGTTTACCAAAAGTTAAGGAATTAATTTCAGTATTTGAAATTTAATTTCTGAAAAGTTTTTTTTATCAAACCCATGTTTTTTCAACACCTTTCTGTCTGATGACATGGTTTTGAAAACTTACCTAGCTTTGAAAATATAGACTGCTCAGATCTAGAGTCTGATTCTAATATAATTAAATCCTTGTTCTTTCTGTTTATGAAAGCTTGCTTTGAGGTGGACTGTGTTTACATTTCAAAATTAAAATTCTTGCTCAGACAAACTGGAGAGCCTAGAAGAGTTAGCAGTTTTGTGTGTTCCTCAGTCTGGGTTTTTAATTTTGTAGATCTTATGAAATGACCAGGCAACTCAGTTAAAAAGTTTAGACACATCAATAGAACTGAGGATTGTAGAATAAGACCTGTTTACCATTTTCCTAAAATATTTCTTTTATGTTCACAACAGCAGTAATAATGTCTTTGTATAACAATCATTTTCAAGGAAAATCAAATCCAATTTCAATTACTGAATCAAATGAGAATTAAAGGTTTTTTAAGTATTTTTTTTTCTTAGTTACCTCCTTAAAATAGAGGAAATCTCCTTTTGAGGCTATACCACTAGCTATCCAAGGGTTTTCTGCTTTAGAAGTTGTTTTGCAATTAGTCCTTCGCTAGCTGGTAATGTGCTGGAGAGGCTTTCTATATGTACAGGAAACACTTTGAATGTGAATATGGGATTTCTATCTTTATTGAGATAGTTATAGTTATAGAAATCAATTACAAGTGCAAAAACTGATATGTAGATTTTTTTATGTAATTATGTAAATATCGCAACTTAGAGGGTTTTCTTTTGCCTGTGTAATTGAACTTTCTTGGCTTATTCTTCACAATAACCTTTCAGTGAAAAGTCAAAGGTAGCTCTGACCTGTTTGAAAGGGCATAAAGCAGCTATGTTCCTGATGCTTAATAGGAAACAAAACATTTTGAAAAAGAAATGTGAAATATTGGTTTGTTAAGCAGGCATAGCTGAATCTGGATAGTTTTAACCAGTCATATTTTTAAATAACTGATCACAGAAGACAAGATAGAGCACCTATTTACTGGTGGGGTTAGT
Source organism: Ploceus nigricollis (assembly GCA_013399945.1). NCBI lineage: Eukaryota > Metazoa > Chordata > Aves > Passeriformes > Ploceidae > Ploceus > Ploceus nigricollis. Next base: position 1,471,551 of record VXBC01012973.1, read on the forward strand.
GTGTGCATTGACAGAGATATTTTGTCTTGCAAAAGAGCTGAAGATACAGAGGGCAGAATGCAAAGTGGCACAGAAATTAGTTTGGATTGCTGGATAGCAGGTAATAAAACAGAGCTGTCATCTGATGTCTCACTATTATCAACTTCAAGCAAAGCTTTTCTTAGCCATCCCTGCATTGGTCTGGTGGCTCAACCGAGGTAAGTTAACTCCTGAAGTATGAAATTGTAGATAGCAGCAGCACTGTTCTGCTGTAAGGGCAGGCTTACTCTGCTTTTTTGTCTGCATACATGGCTTTCTTAATACTGTATAATAAGTTAGCAGGAAAGGAGTTGGTCAATAAGGATCATTGTTATACCTACTGGATTTTTTTTTTCACAGTCATAATACTATATACATAAGTTTAGATGTCTGTGAAGAATTGGTGTCTTATTCCTCATTTCATTTGCTAGAAGATGAAAATAAAGGCAAACATATGTAGAAATACACACATTACCATTTCAGAAGCAGTTATATGAGAATTACTCTGCTCCCTATATATATATAAAGCAAGCAGAGTAATTCTGAACACAACTGTGTCCTCTTATTTGAAAATAATTTTTAAAAGTTGAAAAATTCAACACCAAATACAGCTTAGTCTAAGCAAGCCAATTGATCTTTCCTATTACTTTAAACTTCACATCTGAATGTTCTATTTCTTGAACCTAGCAGGTCTTAATTTCTTCCTTTTAATGAATTATTAAATTGTAAAAATTTCAAATAAGGCATTCAAACTGAGTGTGGTTGTTTAATTTGAGATTACTTAGCTTATTAGAGAATGCTTATATAGTTCACAGTCCAGTCTATTGCTACTAGCCATCAGGCATGTGTTCCTGATAAACATTTTACATATTAAACTGCTGCACTAGCAGGAAGGGTTATACTTCATGGCATTTGCTACAAAATGTTACTAACAGAAATAAAGATCAACTAGAGGTTGATCTTCAATAACTTGTTTAAAAAGGCCAATGTTCCCTTGTAAATCTATACCCCTTCTTAGGTCCTCTGTGTGTGTATACGTAAAGCTGTTTAGATGAAGCATTCATTATCTAATATTGAACATTAATTTGCATAATCTTTGCTTCAGAAGATTTAACATGCCTTTCTACATCCTGAATTCCTAGCCTTGATTCAGTTACAGTGGAAAATATTGGAGATATTTTTGCAGGCTGTAATTATACATTTCCTGTCCTACCTTCAGCATTTCTTTGCACACCCCTTCTTTTCTACACACAAAGGACACCACCTTCCCTCCTCCCTGAGTGAGAATGATGTGTCAGTAGGTGTAAATCATAGTTAGTGCCTCTCAGCAGAAAATAAAATTGCTCCTTCAGACCTAAGATCTTTGAAAAAGAATGAAAAAGCTGAAAGCATCTCCTTCAGCTTTTATACTATGCACTGTAGTTTATTGTAAGAATGATGGTACTGTTCCAGAAATTCTGGAATCTCAGCTAAAAGCAAAGTTCTGGCCCTCGCTACAACTTGCTACTTGGAAAAATGAATATCACAAAATTAGTAGATTGGGTAGTGGAAAGAAATAGAAAGGTGGTTTTCTTCAGGAGAAAATCCTAACCTAGATCTGAACTAGTAAAAAGGAGATAACTAGGTGTATGACCTAGAAAAGGTCATACTTCTTCTTTCCAAAATATTGTGGAAGATGAGAGAAGAAAGTGTGAACAGGAAATAATCCTGGACTCCCAAATTCCAGAGGAATGAAGGATGATACAAAGAAATAAAAGTAGATACCTCATGATTTACTCAAAATCTCTGTTCAGTTTATGCTAGGCAAGCTAAGGAGTAGATATGGGACACTCTGAGAAAGCCATACTTCTAGTATGGCTTTAAAAAGAGATTAACTGAATAGTACAAATATTCAGGTAATGTTCAGAAATGTTCAATAAGGTGTCTCATTTAAGTATGTTATAACAGTGGTAATATTCACATTGACACAAAAAAAGGTAATTTTATTCTCTGAAAGCCATCATCACCAAGGTTTTATGTTGAAACCAACAAAATATCATACAACAATTTATTGCAATATTTTAAAATTTACATAAGAGTTTGAGTCCAACTTCATATTTGCTGCATTCTCTCTTAGGATAAAGATTGAATTTAATGATTTCACCAATATATACAATCTCTATATCAACTCCCTAATATGACATGACAGCACACCGGAAACATTCCTTGGAGAGAAATGCTAGAGAGTATTAGAGGATTTAAAAAATAAAATGATTGACTCAAGTTGACAGACCAGTTATTTTTAAAACAGCTTCAGATAAATTTTAAAATGCAAGCGATGCCCTTGCTGCCAAAATCTGTCCTGTGTTAGTTATTTCAGGAACACAAGCTGTTTGGTTTCTTTTCTTTATCAAGGCATTGTATTCTTAAATTTTCCATTTTGTTTAATAAAACTCAGCTTGGTATATTTCTGACCCCACTTGAGTCAGTATCTTCAAGGGGTAATCTAGACTTAAGAATTATGTAATTTTTGTCACGGTTCAAATTTACAGACAGAGATTCCTATATGGCTGATTGTGCACTTTTTTTTTTTTTTTT
>VXBC01012973.1:1474194-1517945 GCA_013399945.1 Ploceus nigricollis
GTCTGTGTGTGTTTGGTTGGTTTTGATGCCTTGGACTGGCTACCTAGAACAGAGGCTAGACAGAGTTAGAGCATAAAATGAGTATTTATTAAAGGCCTTTAACAGATACACCTTGGGCAATGCAGGAGCCTTCCTTGCAGAGGTTACCCCCTAGATAGATGACAGTCATGAGTTTTTTGGAAAGATTTGGGTTTGGTCTATTTGCACATCAGGGTTTAATTGTGCAATTACAGCTCCAGGTAATGAAGTCCCATTCCCACAGTTTTTGCCTCCCCAGTTCACTTCTGTTTATACTTTTCAGGGCCTGAGGCTTGTGATTTCTCAGGCCTGGAAGGATTGTTTTGTCTGACCAAAGTGTGAACAGAGCTTACTATCACTCTATACGATGTTCAGAGTTATACATTACTCCAGTACAGGATCTGAAAAACAGAAAAGCTAAAACTTATGGCATCAGTTTTGTTGATGTTATTGTTTTTTGATGTTGTTGGGTTGTTGTGGTTTTTTTCCCCAGAAACCCAAGAGACTGAATTAATGGAAAAATCCTGCTTACAAAAAAAAATTATGAAATAAAGTCACTGTTGTGGTTGCTGCAGATGATTTCATTAAAAAATGTGGCTAATTTGGTTGGCCGACCTATGAAGAGATAAAAGTTAATTTCTTGGTGATATTATTTATGGCACATAATTTGCCCGCATCATTTTAATGATGCATTTTAATCATTAGTTATACCTTGCCTTAAAATAGGCAATTATGTGCCTCTCAAATTTTGTCCTTTCCCTTTATTGTTTAACATTTTCCTGCAGTTGTAAATGGCCCAATATGTTCCCAGAACTGCCAAAACCTCTTTTTTTATTTTTGTATAGTATGTTGTAAAATGAAGTCCTTGTTCACATTTGTTTTCTCTTCTTACTGCAAATAGTAGGGAAAAAAAAGAAGGTGTTAGCTGTCTTTCCAAAAATTGACAGATCAGTAACTGGATACTTTCAGTTGTCTTAAATGCAAATTTTTTTCTATTATTTTTCTATGTGAGATATTACTGTAAAATATCTAACGTGACTGTGGAAGAGAAATATGTCCAAGAAAAAAAAAATAAAGGCAGGCTTTTTCTATGTGTCTGTATTATGAACCCCTTGGAACGTTCTGGGCACTTTTTTCCTGCTACAATTTTTTTAAGCTTCTGCTTTTACTAAGTTTTGTGTTCGCAGTGTTTGTTGCCATATTACGGTCACTCTAGCACAAGGGAACTGAGTGGGAATAGAGACTAAGAAGCTCTCCTTTTGCCAAACTACATGTGGCATTTTGATTGCCTGCAGACATCAAAGGAACAAGGAATGACACTGATGGCTTTAGCAGGCAGCTGGGTGCAGCTGGGCACATCTCTCCTGGCTTTGCCCTTCTGATCAAGGACTCTGCTAGGCTGCTGCTACTCTGAAAAGGTTTCTGCTTCTGCTGCTCCCCTTCTTTTCTCACTAAGTACCTTTGCCAGCACTGTGAGTATCCCTCCCTTCACCATTTTAGCTAAGAAGTTTCAGGGACAATGTTATCTGAAGGCTTTACAGCAGCACAGGCTGTTTGGAAATTCTGCCTCTTTTTCACCTGGCATCATATAATAGCTCCAGGGCATTTGAAGCAAACCTAAATGGAAGTCTAGTTTTCCTTCCCTTTTGTAGTTCAGACTTTCAGTTTTCAGTCATTTAGAGTAAGATCTGACCCATTAAATAAATATTGAAATTTTCAGACGTACAAATATTGTGTCTGACTACTTATTTATGCCATGAGTCTGACCCATACTAAAATACAGACATGTCCTTATGCATAGCTGGAAATCAGGACAATTGGCTGAATAAACATGAAGGCCTGAATGTGACCTCAAAAAACTCCCTTTTCTTCTCTTTGAGTCATGCTTTAGCTTTCACTGTATTTGTGCTGGCTAAAAGAAAGAAGATGCATTTCAGTGTTTTGAAAAGGTGGACTCAATCGAATTAGCAGAAATGGGATACACATCCTACACCAACCCACCAATACTGTGAAAGGCTGTGTAATGAAAATGAAAAATCCAAGGTAGCTTCTATGGTTGCAGTGTTGCTATAGTTACTTGCAGTTTGGCATGCTGTACGTAGGCCAGAAAAAAAAAAAAATAATCTTAACATTTAAGATGCTTTTCACGATGATGTGTGTTCTGGAGTTACTAAAACTACCTATCTTAGTAACAAAGCAATGCTCATATATTTGCTGTGGAAAACAGCAAGCTCAGTATCTAATGTTCTTGCAGCTCACAGCATCACAGACTAAGCTGCCTGTGTTTGATTTTGTTTGGTGGTTGTTTTGGTGGGGTTTGGAGGTTTTTTCCCAAGAAGGTACAAAATGCCTTGCTAGTATAAAGTTAGCAGATGTTCATCTACTCATTTTGGCATAGCAGACAGGACAGTAAAATTCTGTGTTCCGGCAGCATCCTTTTTTATAGTGGTCTATTCTGGCTTAGTTTTGGACAATGGTTCAGAGCAATCTTGGAGGTCTTATTTCAGTGTGACTAGATTTGTATGTCATGTATGGAAAAAGTTGTGTTGTTCTGTCTCCCAGTAGAGAGTCCTAATTATTTTATTCTACATAAAGAGCAGAAGCAGAGTCGAGGTAATGAATCATTTGGCATCCTAAACTACTGTCTGCCACTGTCCATTATCTTTGTAGTGGCTCTAGATTCGTCTTGCCTCTAACGTACACTTTTTGGACACCATAGCCACCAAAGCTGGCATATTAGGTCTTTTGACAGGTACTGCTTTCTCTTACCCCTGTCTTTGTCACATGCAAAACTAGTTCTTCAAAGATGTTCAAATAACTAGTGACAGATCTTTTTATAGTAGAGCTGTATATTCTTTTTCATACTAAAAATCTTTCTTTAGAAGTAGCATATTAATGATTAAGTTCTTCCCTTACCTGAAATCCCCATGCAACCTTCCTTAAATCCTACTGAGCTCTAGTTATCACTGTAACTCTCAGTGTTTTGGGATTTTTAATATGATAATTTTGGATTTTAAAAAGAAATGCGGAATAGGAAGGAAAATTTTATTTGGAGCCTAGTCGGAATTGGTTTTTTTGTCAGCCATTCTGAAAGATGAGCTGTTTCTAGCTTTAGTTGCTGAAATTGAAAATTGCTGTGGAGATAATAAAGACTCCACTATTTAATGTTCATAAGTTAAGGAATCTGTTCTTTTAACAAAAACTTGTTTTCTGGGGACTTTTCTTGAAGCTCGGTTTGCTATAGCAGTTACTGCAGAACTCAGGTGTCTAGAAAACACTGAATCAGCATGCAAATCTGTCATTCTGCTGAAAAATAATAAAGGAACTGAAGAACTCTTTGAAACAGTGCTATTATTCACCAAAGCAAGATTTTTTTGTGTCAATACTGTCTTACCTTTCCTATAATGATTTCTTCTCATCATTTTGGGAACAACCATTACTATTTGCCAGTTCTTATCTTGCTTCTTAACTGCCCTAATCTTAAATGGAATATAGTCATATGCTTGTCCGAACCATCTTCCTCTTCCAGTTTGAAAAAGTTATATATAATTTATGACTCACTGAATATGTTAAATCTTGTGTTTTTAAAACTATATTCATGATTACTGCATTGAGCACATGTCTGGATAAAAACATTTCACTTCTGATAGGAACAACACCATCTCATGAAAAAAATTGCTTCTAATTGAGATCACTCAATTAGAAACTTATAAATATGGAATGTGTCCGATTTTAATATGAAATAATAAGCTGGGGATGGGGGGGAAGGTAAAATAGTATTCATAGCAACTATTAGCCATTATGGGATTTTTAAAAATTCTATCATTCTAGAAGAATCTGAACACTGAGAACACTAATACTAATAACTATTCCATGTTTGACTTTTGAAGCTGATTTTACTGACTTATCTATTGTTTCATCTTTATTGACTTTTCTATTGTTTCATCAAATAGAAAACTATTGAAAAGTTCTATATGTTTACACTGCTCCCTCCTAAGTTATGAATCCAGGTAATTTGTTACTGGCTTGTGCTTAAACCGTGCACTCTGAGAACTGCTACATCTGTTCCCACCTCCATGAAACTCCAATGAAAAATTGAGTGTGGGGAAACATGAGTGACAAGGGATTATAAACGTTAGAGACTTAATTAAACCAGAAAAGCTTCAGCAAGGTTCAGGCTGGTAAACTTATATCTTCCTTTGCTGAACTAAGATAGGAAAAATTACTTTGGTTGCCTAGCAACTACATTGCACAAACTAACTCGGTGGAGAATCTATGGGTTTGATAAGCAAATTAAAAATGGACATTTTATGTGAAGAGAATAAAAATTCTTCAGAACTTTTAGTCAACTGAAAAATTAATTGCATGGTATTACAAATTAAAATGGCAATGGATCTGGGAATATTTTTTCAGAAATTGCAGATAGTCAATATTGTTTAACATCTCGGTAGAAATGGTGTGTTGGCTTGCAATAACAAGTACTAAGCACATTCAAAGCACATAGTGTCTGTGGAGGAAAAGCAAAGATTGAGAAACTTGGTGAGAAAAAATATTATTTTGGAAGATCTTGTTTGCATCTTCTAGTGTATAAGTGCATTTTGTACACTCATGGCATGTTAGTTTAGCGTTATTTTGGAAATATAGTCTTAAATAGAGAAGGAAGAGGAAAATGCTAGAGAATTCACATTTTCAAATATCACCTTCAGGAAACTTCATTGCAGCAGCCCAATTCTGTTCATTGTTGAGCGTACCCTTGCAGCAGAACTTGCTGCTTGCGTGAGCTTCAGAGTGGTTCCCTATATCCTTGAGAAAGAAGCAACACAAGCTGTCCCAAAAATGCAACGTGCTCTTTGCATCAAGCTGTGAGTTGAAGAATATTACATTAATAATGCTTATAACTGATATTGCATCTGCCACAGGTGTCTCTCTTCCACTTGTTTTCATTCAGAAAACAGAACTTTGTTATCATAAAAATACTTTTACCACTAGTGCAAATAAGGAATGTTTCCTAGTTCGGGTGCCTGCAGCACTCAATAACAAGGGCTGCTGTGGTCTCTCTGTCTCTATAATGGTAACAGGTGGCCAGTGAGCCTGAGATTGTGGAACCTGTTATCTGCCTCCCAGATTCAAACTGCTTGTGGGGATAAACTGAAACACTGCTTCGAGAGCCATTATACCACAACTTTTCTAGATCTTCTAGTGAAGATTGATTTTTTCAAAGTTGCTGTACATATACCTCTGTTTAATTATAACATATATATATATATAGTACTGAGTTTATAGGTATTTTTTCACTTCAGAAAAGTTTGGCTTGTGGCTTGTAAGCAGGTAAGGCTGGACTCACCCAGTGATGTGGGCGAAAAGCTCATTGTGCTTGTCCTCCTGTCTGGAATAAAGAAACAATCTCATACAACCCTAACACAATAAGAAGATAGCATATTTCTCTGCATGACAACATCTTCTCTATGCTATATTGCAGCCTTTAGTTCCTACAACCATTTCAGAAGACACAGTTGCTTGTGAAGGACTTATTAGGGCTGAATTCTAGTGTCAGTGTTTGTAGAAGCATGCAGAAATACATGTATTTATAGAGTGAAGCTCAGAATCAGATATATAGGGCTAAGATTATGATAGGACAAAAGATAACTTGTAGCCATATGAAAATTTTGGTGCAGAGTTTGTTTCTGGAAATATGTTGCTGTCTTTTCTATCCATGTTTCTTTAGCAATTAAGATTTAATTTAAAAAAATAAAATAATTTTAGAGTTGGATTTTAGAGATTATGTGATCTGACAACAGGCAACACAAAGCAGCTCAGCTAGCCTTCTTTCTGTTCAATGCAAAGAGCTACTATCACAAGACTGTGTCTATATAATATTTTATTTTTAAATTGAGAAATATTCCCCTTTATTACTTGCTGTGATGTCTGGAGCAGCTACAGAGTACTCATAATGACTTTTATGTTTCAGAACAGTGGATGTCAGTAATGTTAATAGCTAGCTGGATCATGCAATTAAGAGAGTTCCTAAAATGCTTTAGGGACCTTTGGTGCAGGTACTTTAAGCCTTCCTGTTTATCTTCTATGAGGATTACCAGTCAGAAATAAAACACAAATATATTTACTTTGCAACATTTATTTGTTTTCAAAGCATGAGAGACTGTTATTTTTTATCTTAAACTAAACTCCAATTTAAAGTAGCCATCCCTCCAAGAAAACAAGTATTTTAAATAGATACACAGTTCACAAGCTGATAAAAAGCAAAAGTGACTGTACTCACATTAAATTTTTCAGAAAATCAAACTAAATGAGCTTGTAATAATTAAATATGTCTGCTCTCATATATTTTAGCAGCTGCTTTAAACAGTGTGATTAATCACAGAATGGCAGAATACATTAGATTGGAAGGCACCTCTGCATGCCATCATGTCCTGCTCATCTCTCTTGAGGTGGTGAGAAAAGGGGAGGAGATGCCGGGGCAGGTGGTTCTTTTCAACCCCTGGGAAGGGCCCAGGCTGGAGCAGGGAAAAATGTGAGGAGCAAGGAGTGGCAGAGAAAAACTGTTATGGATTGACTGCAGTCACTCATTCCCCATCCCCCTGTGTAGCTTTGGGTGGGGTTTGGGGTGGTAGGGGAGTTAGAGATGGAGTGAAGCTGTGCCTGGGAAGAAGACTGGGCTGGAGGAAGGTGTTGTAGAGTCTTTTGCCTTTGTTCACCAACCTACACTATTTTAATTGGTAACTAATCAAAATAATTTTCCTTAGGTCAAGTCTGGTTTGCCTATGATGAGAATGGATGAGTGATTTCCCTATCTTTATCTTGACCCTCAATAAACTTTTTCTTATTTTCTACCCTGTCCTGTTGAGGAGAGGGGGTGAAAAAGAGAGAGTGAAGGACAGCCAAGATAACTCACCATCATACTACAAACAGGACTAATTTCAAAGTCACAGTAGGCTGCTCTAGCCTTATTCAGTTAATTTTTCTTTTCTTTTTTTGAAATCTTCATGGATGAAGATGCCTCAGCCTCTCTGGGCACATCTTTTAGTATTTAATTTGTCTCCTTGCAAAGAATAACTTTCAGCATACTTCAATTTTCAGTCATTTACTACAACATAAGCATTTGGAGAGACAGGCTAGATTCAAGCAGAATATTCTTATTTTTAAAGGCAGTTATGCAGTGAATCTATCAATAATTGCTTTAGATTACATATAACAAACTAGATGCTTTGTGCTGTCTATGCAACTGTATTTTAAAATCTCAGTTTTCCACTTTTTCAGAGAATGTTATCTTTGAATGGAAATTTTTTCTTAAACTGGCTTTCCACTCTAAACAAAATTAAACATTCTACATTTTAAGACTCTGGGTTCCCTGTCTCTTCTTTCTGTTCCTCACCCAGAAATTCCATCTCCAAATGCAGCAGAAGCAGGCCCAATGCCTTTTTAGACTTATTAGAAAACTAGCTTGAAAACCTTTAATTACATTAACAGGTAAACATAAATTATGAGAACTCCATCTTGGAACTACATCTCTGTGTTTTCAGGGTAAGCATCTGAAAACTGAAGTTCACTAAAGCCAGTACTAAAGCTGAAGCTATGTAAAATATATTTGCAATTCTTTCAATGAGCAACGTGATTATTGAATTGGAAGCTTATATCAAATTAGGAAATTCCCTGAAAATTTATCCATTGATATTCAAGGGAAGTGGATAATAAGTGGTGGCTTGGAGGAACAATTAGACAGCTACAGAAAAAAACTGAAGAGTTATGTGGAAAAAAAGGTACTAAAAGTAGACTAGAGCAAGAGGACCTGAATTTTTGCATATTTCTTATTCAGATCTATGTCCTACTGCTGAAGTTAATTGTGACTTACTCTTTGAAACATGTGACCCAGCAGGAAAGTCTCAGGGAGCTGATATTATTTAGCTTAGAGAGTAAAAGGGGAGGTGGGCTGCAAAGGGAATGTAATAGAAGCCTTCCAGTCCTTATGGAGGGTTATGAGAAGACGCAGTCAGGCTCTTTAGATATGTGCATGACAGGACCACATGGGATAATAGACATAAATTGAAAGAGACAGAAGATCCAGTTTAAGGGCTGGGAGGAGTGGGCATGACAAGAAGACAGACAAGTGTCAGAATAGGCTTCGCAGAGATGATGCAGAATGTCTGTACTGGAGGTTTTCAAGACCAGACTTTATAAAGCCCTGAGCATCCCGGTCTGACCTCAGAGCTTTAGTTGGATTAGAGAACTCCTGAGGCTTCTCCAGCCTGAGTGACTCTGCAATTCATTATTTATTCTATCTTTAGTCTTGCCTAGTTTAAAAAAAATGGATTTGATTTAAAGAAATGTAAATGTTTATTATAATTTCTGATATTTTTCTTCATATGTGACTTAGTTTTGTGGTAGACTTACTAACCAGGGCTGAGGAGCTGCGCAAATGTACAATTCGTTAAAAAGTACTACAGTATAGTTTTGCTGACCTAGGCATTGAGACATAGAGCCATGCCATTTAGATGCAGCCAAAGACAGCCAGCATCTTGTACCGTGCTCTTATTCTCCTTTTTATCAAGGTTGTGTGAATGACTGGCAGTTACGGAGTTAGTTCTCAAACAGAAAGTTCAGATTTCTAGTGATTAAAGTAATCTCGTGTGCTGAAATCAAAATCCAAGAGGAGTCGTCCCGTAGAGAAGACTGACTTCAGATTGATGGCAGACAGATTGCATTCAGTCTGAAAGAAAATGGTTTGTCTCTGTGTGCTTCTAAGTTGACAAGTGGAGTGATGGATAGATTTACAGGAAACATTGGTGAAGGAAGTTTGGGCTGCATTTATGGCATTCTCACTGTGAAAAGAGGCACACAGTGGAAGAGGCTGCCCATGCAGACTGAGTAGCCTTCATACTTGTAGGTTTCCAAGGTCTGTCTGACTAAGGCATTGAGCAACCTAGTTTTATAGCTGACCCAGTGGAAGGTTGAAGTGAAGACCTCAAGACTGGGAATAACACCAGTCCTTCCCACTGAAATATAAGCGGTCAGTGCAGGTGAAAAACCATTAAGTGCATTTTACACAATACTCTGGCCTCTGATGGTTTTGCTCACACCTGATGACACTGGTGTATTTCATTAAAGAAATAATTTGGAGCAATAATGTGAATCACAGGATTTTAGTTGCAAGGTAAGTGTGCTGTGAGTTAGAATAAACATAAAGATGTGAAGTCAGTCTCCCTGGCTTTATTTGCTTTACTATTAAAAAAGAATAGGAAAACCAAGAATGAGAGTATGTTATATTGGCTACCTAATAGTGGCACGTTTGGGATACTCTTAAAATGTCAGGTTTTAGACTGGTGATTTGAAGTCCTTCTTACAAGTCTTTTTTAGACCCAAATGGTACCTATGTCAACTTACACCTAGACCCTTTCTTTCACCAACTCTACTTTACAAAAGACCATTCCTGATAAACAAGATTTTATATTTTTTATGATTCCACAGGAGTTTTGTTTAAAAATCATAAAGAGGCCATATTTGTCCCAGCCTTGATGTTTTATTTCTAATACCAAGAATTCTGAGGACTTAATGTAGAGAAAAAAGCCAAGCCAAACCAAACCAAACCAAAACCACCCCCATTCACAGTGAAAGATTGGTAACAGTAAAACAATGTAGAAATACTGAAAGCAAAATAAAATTTTGTGAAAGTGTAATTGCAGAAAAGCCATGGGAACGCACAGCTGTAATGACAGGGCAAATTAGCCTACATAAGGTTTAATAGAAGTCATGTATATGCAAGAAGGAAATAATCTGAGGACTGTGCCTGGGGTACATGTAAAGGGGTGGGAGTGGTGGAAGTATCAAGTTCAACTGATGCCCTACAGCTGTGACTCTGTGACAAAAGTTACAGAATCTGCAGTTCATTACCTCAGTAATACAGGAGTGCGAGGAATTTTGATTGTTTATATTGATCGTTATTTGTTCAAGAATTACACAGACTGATAAAATAGTCCACTACAAAAATTATTCAATCCATGTACTTATTTAGTAGTGAAATGTCTGGAAATCAGTAAAAGTGAAAATAAATAACTGTGGGAATAAACATTTTAGCAAAGAACTTGCAGGAAAAGATTACCTAATCAGAAAGTCTTGCTTGAAAAATTCTGTCATCCAGATATTGACTGGATAGTCTAGGCCAAACATCAGTATTATTACTGTTTTAGGAATTGCAAAAAGAAGTTCAGGCAAGTATCTGTTGACCAGAATTTCATTTCATGTTGCTGGTACTGTAGGCCAGAAGGGTCATTATGCTTCAATTATTTATTGCATAACTGTTGCTTAGAACTAATTGAATGCACTATTAATTTTAGTGAAAACTCTTTTATGGTACTTGGCCTGACTTGAAGGAGAACACTGCCAGAATCACAAATTGTTGAATTAATAGACCGCATTCATCCAACTTAATACAAATTCTGTGAAGACCAAATTTCTGCATTAGCAGTGAATAACTTGATACCAAGAAAAAAAATATAAAATTCATAAGAACAGCTACTCCTGCACTCAATCTTGAAAAATAAATGCAAGCATAGTATACATAGTCTTCTTCATTCTTCCCTATGGTCTAATCTGATTTGATGACATTATAAAAATAGTGAATGACAGAGAATATTAGTTAGTTATGAAGCATTGAAGGAATCAGATGAAGCTGAAATTAGCTTAATATATCATGCAGTCTCTGTAATGGGAAAGAGAAGAATTTACTTTTTTTTTTAATAGTGAAGTATTGTATGCATGGTTCTCAGCAGGATAATGAAATCTAACCCCAAACATCCATCATTAGACATTCAAATGAGAACAGGGGGCTTTTTCCCCATATTACCCGTTAGTCACCATCAAGTGGGTAAGCAGTCCCACATTCCATCTCTGCTTCAAACAATTTTGGAGTGTCGGATGAAATACTCTAGAAAGAAATTTGTGTTGACATTGAAACCAGACAGTCATGCTGAAGGTTCAATGGACATCAGCTGTCTGACTATTTTGCCCAGAGCTGCATGCTGCTTTTTTATTTCTGAGATTCGTTTGTCATGTAACGTCAGTCCTTATTCAATTTTAGTCATGATTTGCCAAGTTTAGTAGCTTTTGGGGTTTTGTGTCTAACTTTGCTAAGTAAGTATAATTAAAAATTTTGAATGCGACAGAATGCAACTTTCATCCTACCCTATCCTGCATATCAACAGCACTCTGTTCAAACCTGCAACTTACATGAACTGGAGTGAAGCAGCAGATAATGCTACATTGATTCCAATCACAATTTTACAACACAACAAAATAATGAGAAAACAGGGTTTAAATAGACAGGCATTGGTTTGTTGTGACTCAATGGTCATTTTCTGTTTGTCTTTTACCTTTCTTATTTAGCAAGTTTTCCACTTAAGAAAGTAACTATCCTAATTTATGTTCCAGTAAAACTTGACTTTTAGAATTGAAAACCTTTTATCTTCTTTATGCCTTTAGAGAGAACTAGTTATAAAAAGATCTAGATAGATCCACTACAAAAACTTTTATTCATTCAGTTTTGCATGCTTCTGTAACATAGGCCAGTGCAATTAATTTTAAATTTTTCTATGTTTTCTATGTTTTTTTTTTTAGTGTGGAATGTTAGTTAAAATGTGCTAAGACATATAGGTATTTATTCTATGTTTTGCCTCTAAGAAATGAAACTGGTTTTAAACATCTTATTTATAGATCAGTTATATTGATCTGTTGTATTTTTATCTTAATCTATTGTGTGTAAGAGAACACTGGAAAATGGAAGAGTAGAGCAAGTATAATTTTTTCGTGTTACAGGTGGAAATAAACACACAAGCCTCTTTCTTCCATACTCTTTTATTCAGTTTAGATACACTTAGCTGCAAGTACAGTTAAAGAACTTCAGTAACTTCAGTGCAACTACTCTTAGTAGTACATTTAATTGCATATATTTACAACTTGAGTTCTTTGCATTTTTTGAATCTTTATTTTTTTGGACCTTGGATTTCAATGGAATGCAGCTTTTAGGATGGTGAAGAAAAAAAGTGTAAGATCTTCCTTGAAGAAAACTCATTGTGCAAGACAAGTTCTAGCAAAATTATTTTACTTATGAATTTTTCACTGAGATATTGACAGTTTATACTACTTGGAGAGTATGTCATTTGATAGATATAAATTCAAAAACAGTAAAATTTTTTTAGATGTGTGCGTACTTTAAGGATCATATGGACTTCTTCTAAATGACCACCTTGAGAAGTTTTAATATTTGTTTTTCTTTCTCTTGGAAAGCCTTATTTTGCTTTACCTCCAAAACATTTTGATTTTCACTCCTCAATTACAAGACTTATGTTTATTTAAATTAAATTTGAATCAGAAGAAAGTAAACTTAATTCACTAAAAATAACACCATCCGTCTACAGTTTTATTATCCTTTTCGAATTTTTTTTCCTTTGGCATCTTCTCTTTTAAAAATCTATTACTAGGCCTCCTGTCTGCTAGGCAGGAAAGAAAAGAGTGGGGATAAGAGCAGCTCCTGACTTCTACATTGTGTTTGGAAATATTTTTATTGGTTATCTGACTAGATGCACTCGCATTTGGAATGTCAAAAGCAGGCTGTTTTGGAATCAGCCAGGGTTAACCAAACTTAATGTGTTCAACATGACAACTAGTCTCATGGAGATTCAGAACCTCCCAAAACAAGACTGAATTGTAAGGGACACAGTACCTGCACCTCTGTTTTGTGATTGCAAATGTTTATCATGCTGCAGAGCTGCAAGAGAAATGTATGGAGATAGGTGTCCTAAAGACGTTCGATTTTCTTGAATTCTTTTAACATAAATCTTATAGTTAATGAATCCCCTTGCAATAGGGCTGCTGAAACTGTCTGTGTCCAGTCACTCACCACAGGACTCAGCACTGCAGCACCCTGCTGCTAACACCTGGCCACTTGGACCCAATCAGCCCTGCATCCAACACAGGTCTGGTCCATGTAATCATAATTATCATCCTCTTTGCCACATTATTGAGAAATACTTCAGGAAACTTCATCTCTTTCATATCCAGACTGCTCACCTCACAGTCATCACATGGCTGGTTTGAATGCATATTTTGGCTAAGAGATGTATACAACTGTACGTGTACACAGGTAATTTTACTTGAGTAGGTGTACATAGATAACTTTTTTCTGATGAAAAAAGTACTTCTGAGGCATAGCAGGGTTTGGGGTAGTACCATGGCATTTCACAGTCTATACTCGTGTTGAATACTTAAAGCTTAACACTGTTTCACTTGGCTGGGGCCATGAGGAAATGCCCCTCGGTGCCTCTCTGGCATATCTCTTGATAAATCTTGGGGTGTTAGTATTCTAAAATTTACTCTGAACAAACACCCCTTTCCCCATTTCCCCTCCCCACTTCCAACATTCCCCCCTATCTTTCCAACATTAAAAATGCTTTGGCAGGAACTATTCAGAGATGTTCTCAAAAGCCCAAAGGGAGAACGAGTAGTTGTGAGAGAAGGCCTGTCCTTACATACAAGCACCTGAGAGAGAAACTCTCATTAACAACGTCATGCTCTACTGGACATTAGGAAACCAGTTATCACGTTGATAACTTCATCATTTGCTTGCATTGTACTTAATGATGTTTGGTTTCCATTTATTTTTTAATTTAATTTTATCTTCCAGGATAATTCACAGAAATTTAATTACTGCACTACTAAGAGTGTTCTCAGTGTTTTAGTTTGGTTGAGGGTATTTTTGCTTGGTTTTTATTTGGTTGTTTGATTGTTTTTTTGTTTCTTATGCTAAGGTCACTTCATTTACACAAACATTAAGATTAATCTAACATTTGCTGGAAACACTGAAATAAAAATATGTAGAGTCTGATTTTTGAATTGACAACCCAGTTGGAGGTGAAGCAGAAAATATATCCTTTACTATATTCGTGTTAATTTTATCATGTTCTAGGTCACATCCTGTTTAAATAGGGACTTCAATTAATACTGTGTTATGGAGAACAAATATGGATAGCTTAGCTCACTTTCATGGAGTGAGATCTGTGAGATGAGTCAATTCCTGTTCCTACAATGAAGCTGCAGATCATCCATGTGAAGAACAGCAGGAGAATTACGAGTTTAATGTACAGCTGATTATAACAGAATATGAGCATCTAATTCTCCTGCACACATTTGAAGATTTTAGTCTTAATCCCTTGCCAGCACTGTCTAATGAAATATTGATAGAAATTTGTCTGACTTAAAGTTTCTATTATTGTTACTGTGACATTCAATATGCAGATGCTTTCTAAATACAGCTTTTTTTAACATTATTCTTTCAGGACCTGGATTTCTCTTTATCAAAGGAAGATTCCATAGTAGCTATTTGCACAGTATTTTATACCACTGATGTTTCACTCTGATACAGAGGTAAAATAATATAGTTATTTCTTTATAAATATTGAATTAGGAAACAGAGCTGTCATCATCACTTTCTGAGTATATTGCAAGACTTTTGGGAATCGTTTGACTGTTTTTTAAAAAGTTGTACTGAAATAAAATGCTATGCAATAGAAGTATATTTTTTCCAGCTTCAAGCAAATATATCATTCTTGGAAGAAAGGGCATCAACAACTCCTTGCATTTGATATTCTAGCCTTTATTTTCTATTTGATCCAAGCTTTTTATAATTTCAATTCAAGATGTAGCAATAAAACAGAGTCCAAGTTCCTACATAAAGAACCTGCAATATTGGATTTTAACTCTGTGTCGGCTGTCTAACACGCATCACAAAGAGCAAGGGTTACCTTTTTATAAGAGTTTGCCATCTTTTGTCAAATAGTTTGAGCCCAGCTTCACTGGGCTTCCACCCAATAAGATCAGCATAAGGACTTCTATGTGTCACTAAGAGATTTTAGGAGCAGTTCCTCTTTTTTTCTGCTGATATTTAGCAGACATGACAAGAAAAACTCATCTCCAGCACTGCTTCATATTTATACTTCATTTCCCTCTGAACCTGAATATCTAGCGTGTGATGCAGTCTGGATATTTTTCCACATTATTTCCAAGTGCATAAGACTATTTAATATGTTTATATATTTACTCTTAATGAGCAACAGATTGAGGGAAATATCAGAGAAAAGTCCATTATTTTTTAATGATACATTCTTGATCCCTTTGGTATACTTATTACATAGGAAAAAATAAGTGACATGTTTTAATGAAAATAATTACCTTTCAGTCTGAACTGAATTTGGTAGAAATTTGGTAATTAACAAGAATGCAAGAATTCATAGATGAAACAGAATTCTTCCATTTCAGAAACCCAGATGCTATTTTTATCTATGATAGTTAAAACAGTATCAGGAGAATTAACTAAATAAAATTTCAAAGCTTTTGTAAATCGCAGACTGATTTTATGAATCAGTCAGCTTTTTTGTTTGTGAAGTGGATGCCACAGCCTTGAAAGGATTTAAGCTTTCATTTCTTAATAGTAAAATTTAGTGTTCTTGTATGAGACTCTTGGATTTATGCCAATTTTAAAATTATCCCAAGATCTGCTGAAACAATTTCTATTACATCTTACTTAAACCTTAGAAGGTTAGGTGCCAGATCAAACATGAATCCAACATTCCTTCAATTTTCCTTCCTCATACCTTTCACACGTTATGACATATATAATTTATTTTAATTCAAGTAAACAATTTTAAAAGGTAACTTAAAATAAAACACAATGAGGATTTTTTTAAAGTAGTAATTATTTGCCTCTTCAGCTATTTGTATTGAACACAAAATAAACTAAAACAATTTTAATGAGGCAGAAGAGACACACCTTTAAAACATAAATTTGCAGGATTTATGGAATTATGCAATGGACATGAGGTTATTGAATCAATAACCTCAATAACTTGACTCAAACTATGCTAATAAAAATTGTTTTCTTAGAAGCGATTTCATAATTTCTAAGCATGAAATTAGAAGCTTCCTCAGTCTCTTCAGTAGGGGCAGAAGTCTAATGACATTTGATAATCACTTTCTTTAAACTTCAAACTAAGTGTTTTGATGCTAAGTCCTAGAAGTTTTCCTTATTTTTCTTCAGTGAAAATACTCCTATAACCTAAGGAGACATTCTAAGGAAAGATTATATCTTGCACAAGGCTGTCTATGGACTTCCTCTGACTTCAGGGCTAAAGCTCAGATTAAATCCTCAATTGTTAATCTCATCAAATAGATTTTCCTTCTGGAATTTATGCCTCCCTAACCTGTTTGTATCACAGCAGCCAGACATTCTGCTATGGGCTTAGCATAATGGCGAGGTTTGGATTAGAGGTAAAGTGAAAATATGATTTCAACATGACAGTGCTCCCTCTCATGCCCACGTGAGTACTGCATGCAGATTTTGCCATTATCCCGTTCTGTGCAAAAACAGGCAGTCTTTTCCCTAGGGCTACCAATCCAACCTTTATCCTGAATATTAAATATGCTTAGTTGAGATCTTGAGTTCATTTCTGTAAGCTGCTGGAATTCCCTCCAGTTACTCTATCTAACTTAAATATGGATCCTGAGATATCTATTTTATGTAAAAGTTGTTCTAGTCTCTACTGAAGGCTAAATTTAACAATATAATTTTTTTTTTTTATCACACATGTACTCTGGGGTTCATTTGTGATAGTCATCTCTAGAATGAAAAAGAGGGCATATGTATAGTGGAGACGCAGATTCAGTTTTCAAAAATCTGAAATCAAATGTATTCCTTTCAAAGATTGTGTGTTAAGCAACACATTTTAAAAGGATTTTTAGTGTACTGTGGTGCTCATTTCCTAAAACTGCAAGGGATCTGTGTGTATGAAGGCTAAGATATGAAAAGTGGAAATTTGAAAGCCAGGCTAACATAGAGGCTTGGGGCTTTCTATGATGACAAACAGCAAGTTGTCAGAGAACTCATCAGGCAAAACCAAGAAGAAAGTAAAGATGATGAGCATACTTTTTTTTGTATCTCATGAATATTTATTTAGTGGCTTTCAGAAGATATGCCGGAAATTTAAAAAAAAATTAAATCAGACAACATACGTTCATGGTTTTAGTCAATGTCAGTGGCAATATTTAGATGTTCAATTTGGGTTAAACTCTGATTTTTATTTAGAATGTTATTCTTTATTATTGATTTCATTTAGAATTTATCTTAGTCTGTGGGCTTGATATTTTGAAATATTTTAAAAGTCTTTACTTTGCCCCTAATAGTAATGTAAACTTTTCTAATAATTATTATTTATGTTACTTAAACACTTTACTTGATTTCCATTCCAAGATAAATGTTCTCACAGAACTAAAAGTCATGCTGAGGAAGTTTAGAGGTTTTAAGAAATACTCAGTTTTACTAGAATCCAAGATGGTGGGAAAAGGTAAAGGAAAGCAAGAAGATTAAACACAAGACCTATGTTTTTGTTTCTAATAACTTTTCTAACATACAGTCAAGAAGGAATTTCTTGAAGACTCATTCTCTTTCTTCAAGAAAGAAAAAAGGCATTCCTTTTCACATCTAGATCTTCTGATGCAGAAGTATTGCAAATGCTAAGCTATTAAACTTCTGCCCAGTTAAGTATGGACACTTTCTGAATAGGAGGTTCAGAGGACTGTAGTCTCAAGATCAAGCAGCCCCTTGAAGGGAGTAACTGTCTTTCCCCTTCATTGTAGTCACGCTGTCATTAGCACTTTTCTCACAGTTTTTAACTTGTTTTAGAATGGACTGGTAGACTAAGGCTGGTTAATGGGTAAGATTGATCTTAAAACAAGAAGACAAGAAGCCAGCTGTAAAGTTGTGCTAAAATTTATCATTGTAGTGATAAATATCATTATTATCTATTATATATAGTGAAATACAACAGAAGAGAAAGGGAAATAATATGTTTCTAAGCAAGGCCTGCACTAGGTCTTTCCATATTTTAATTGGTTTTCCCACCAGTTAAACTATGCAAGTCGTTTTTCACTCCAGGCACTTGAAGTGGGGGAATACAAGACTGACTGAAAGTTGTCCTTATCTTAGACACAGTTGTACAAAACATCCCTTCACACTTGGTCACATGTGTGGTCTTAGCTGTTGATGCTGCATGTTTGCACCACACTTGTAGCCCAGAGGGCCAGATTCTGCTGTTGTGGGGAGGTGTCAGAGCAGGCTGTGCATGAACCAGTGGATTGCCTTGGGGAGAAAATTCCTTGCCAGTTAGAACTGGCATAGGCATAGGCAGTTATCTGCACAACCAGTGCACAGCTACATGCCAGCAGATTTTGGGGGATGTTTGTTGCTCTCTTTGAAGTTATACTTTTGAAATATTGTAACAAGAATTTCAGAAAATGTTTTTGAGACAGTACTTTTAGGCTGTGTCACAGCTGTCCTAGTAACATCTAGCTACAGTCAAGAATATACTTCATCATGATAGTTTAGAGTGGCTTGAGATCAGACTGAATTTTTTCTCTGAGGGTGAATTGTTGTCATTTTTCATTTCAGAAAGCATGGTTTTGTTATTCTATATCATTCAGGGCTCCTGTGGGAAAATGCCAAAAATTTTCCCTCAGTGTCATGTTCAAGTCTGCTACTGAGACACAGCACTCCACCTGCCACAACTTTTGCTGAGAACTCCTTAATTTTGTTTCAGAAAGCCTGTCCTTGGTCTTGACCCTGTCCATTTCCCTGGTAAGGCCTGGAGATGTTTGTGATGGAGATCTTAAAAAGAACATCTGCTCTATAGAGCATAATAATGAATTTATGCCCCAATTTACATGTCTAGGAAATATATGATCTACATGAAAAAATGAATTCAGGAGGATAGCTTGAAAAGCAATCAATATATCCTTATTAACAGGAAATTCAATTTCATCAATATGCTTTTCACCTTTTTGATATACTTTGAAGCAGTTTTTCAGACTTGATAGGCCAGATTTTGGGGTTTGAGATAATTTGTATACGGCATCTTCCTAAAGCATCTCTTATAGAGTGCCAGTTTCTTCTTACATTTTAAAATGTTTATCCTCTTCCAAGAATTTTCTTAACATTGAAGAGCATAAGCTGTTTATTCTTTCTTGGTAAACTATATTTTTATTTGGAGAGTTTAGTTCTGATGAAGAAACAAATTTTTTTATCTGAATTATTTCTTAGAAAAAATAGTCAATGCACTCTATTGGCTCTTCAGCACTTCAATGACTCTTTTGCAGCTCTAGAAGAATAAATAAAACCCTTTCTTGCACATTCTTCTCTGCCAGATCTGTGTGTTGAACTCTCAGATTTTTTTTATATTATGGAAGACCCTGATGACACAGTTCCTCCTCTCAGTACGGCACCAGTGCACCTCAGTCTCTGAGCATCTCTAGCTCTGAAGGCAGCTTATTGGTAGAGCTCTCACTTTGCACCACATCTGAGAAGAGCTTGCTCTCAAAATATGAAAGAATCTCAAGTACAATACCTGGTATAAAAACCTTCTCCACATCGGAGACTCACTCAATATTTAACTCACTTGCAAAGGACAGGGAAGGAACATTGTAAAACCTAGTTAAATGTATTTAGCAATTTTTCTCTTCTAGGCTCAAGACCTGAATTTGAACTTGATCTAAACCAGACGGACACTAATTTTGCTCACCACTAAAAGACCCTTTCCTGAGGTCATCAGGTCACGTCTTTAGTTTCCACTCATCAGATTTCTCAGTGTAATGTTGGTTACACTGTACAGACACCTGCAGAAGAAATGTCTGGCCATCTTCAACAATTGTCGAGCAAGTTTATTTCTAAATTAATGAGTACCATGGCTTTTTAAAAAATTCTAAAAGCTGTTTCTGAGTTCAGGCCTCATGGCATACCACAGTGTATTTGCCAAACAGAAATGATCTTTTGTGTATTTTTCAGAGGGAGAAGCTAGTCTTCAGTCATTTCACCTGAAAAGCCTCTTAGCTTTTAAGCAATACTTCTTATTCCACTCTAATAGTAATTTCCCTAAAAAATGTATAGGTTTACAAAACTCTAGTTTGTATTTTGTTTCCGTGCTTGTATTCTTTTGAGATGTCATCCTGAAATTATGACAGCTATCACAGCCGATTAACAACTCTTCTGATTTAAAAAAAATTGGAATACAAGAAAGATTGTTTTATCATTTTCATGGTTTTAAATCTAAACATCATTAAAGTTTGTCATTCAATGTATAGCTGAATTTAACTCACTTAGGTTGAAAACCAGACAAAAAAATGAATAATTTAAAAAATACACAAACAAGATCATGTGATATTGTAGAAAAAAATCTGATTATGAACACAGATACATTTGAAGATAAATTAATTGTCATTACACATCTTACTTATTTCGACAGAATTAGAACAGGTTAGTTGAAATTTATCACTTTCTTTCTGCCTGTCATTTCCTCCCTCATTAAAGAGTGATTGACTTCTGAGCCACTTAGTTCAAACCAAAATGAATGTTTGTTCTTTTTTGATTTTATAAGTTTTGCTTGATGTTACTCTTTCAACAGAGAGGTGAATGATCATGACAGAGTTTAGTTTAGTTTAATAATACTCCTGAAATTGTGATGGGTGCGGTGCTGGGTACTTATCTTGTTCCATATGTCAACAAACTTCCAATTTTGTGCTCTAATAATTTGGCACCTTCTTGCTATGCACCAAAACCAACATTTTAACACAGTAGGTAGGATGATGCTGTTTCAACACAGGCACCAATTTAGTCAAGCTCAGTTTGATATTCAAAATTTCACTTGGAAACTGTATGCAAAGTTGTACTTGTTTTCCAACAAAGAGTGAAATTAGTCACAGCAGTAGTTCTGTTCTTTGAGACATGTATGCATATCTTGTCAAGAAAGATGATAAATTTTTGGCATTTCACTGTCTTTCAAATATCATTCCATTGTTTTGAAAGTCCTCAAGGAGACAAGATTTTTTTCCATTGTGAAATGTACCCGCTAACTTCAGTGTTCTGAGCAATTTATTTGATTTCTTTTAATATCAGAGTTAACTATGTCTACTACTATTAGCATATTTCATCTGTGCTAATGCATGTCTGGCTGTTCTTAGCAGATATTATAACTAAATACCAGAAACTGCATCTCCTTATGGACTTTCTGATTTTATACACTTACATGCACACATGCAGGTGTATTACTACTGTGGATCATCATACCTAGAGTGCAACAATGTGCTAAGTAATGCACATATTTCCATAAAGTCTGGAAGATAGAATGACTGCAATAAACATCTGACTTTTAAATTACATTTTGTACCATAATCAAACATAAATAGCAAATATTATGTAATGTATTTTTATATTAGCTGATAAACATATAGTGTATGAGTATAAAAAATTTGTGTCACCAGTTTGAGTGTCTGGTCAGCACTCAAATCACTATTAAGATGAAAGAATTTCTTAGGGTTGATACTGAATTCACCTATATTCTTAAACAAAACCTACATAAAGGTATATTGAAAACACATTGTATGACTGAGGTATTTTAAAAGTTCAATCTCACCAATAAGTATTTGCATAACTACTTTGGCAAACAGCTCAAAAATGAGAATGTTTTTTCTATTTCAGCCTGGATCTTCAAGATTTTGCTCACTTATTTTTATAAACAAAATCTATGCTTCAAGACAAAGTGCACAGAAAACATCTTTCATCATGCCCACTGAAATTGGAGGAGTTTGGGACAAAGAACAGAAGCTAGTGGAGGGATGCATTTCTAGCTAAGGTTGCAAAGTGGTTTTGCCCCTAATCCAACATAGAACTGCCTTGGCTAAGTCATCTTCCTGCAAATCAATCACACCCTTTTGGTCAGAAAACACCTCTATTGCAGGGCTGAATGCTATATTTGATACAAAGATATCTTAAGAAAGGAGCAGTCTGAGATTCATTAGATATCAAAAACTGCCTTGTGAACTTTTAAGAACTCACTTCTGAGTATAAGAAATCATTTTTTAAATCAGTAAAGACAGAAATCTGTGCTGAAGTAGGTGACAAGAATCTCTGAAGTATTGTATCATTGAGTTCTATTACAGAATTAGGAGACTTTAAAGAGGGTAGAGATCTATTCCCTTTTTTAAAATTACTTTTAAACTGTAGTTTTAATTTCTTTGTATTTAAAATAGATAGTCCTACATAAGTGAAAATTATGTAGAACTTTAATTTCTCCTCTTGAGAAAGTGAAAAGGAAGCTGTTATCAAATACTAAGTAGGGAAGAATTTTAAGGAAGCTATAATTTAAAAATTCAAATAACTATATATTACAATAAGTGGTGTTTAAGACTTCAAAAAGATTTTAGGAAAATAATTTCGTTGTGTATCCTTCTTAAACACAAGAACTTGCACTTGAGAATGTTACATATATTTAGGTATTTCCATGATCAAAGCTAAAATTTTAATTTTCATTTTGTTAAAATTAAGAAGTCCTAAGATAATGCATCAGTACTGGCACTTGCAAACTTGGGTGCAGTTTTGGCAGTTTTAGTATCTTAATCTGATTTTAAAATTGCATTTGAAACTTCTAAATAATATAAGTAGAGTAACTTATATTATGAAATTGCTACATATCACCAGATATTTTCATTATTGCATTGCTTATATTTAAAGATCTAAGATTAGCGATAGGTGTTCTGGATTTCATGTATGATTTCATGTATTTAAAAATGGCTATTTTATGTCAGGACTTTCTCCATTGATAATAGATAGTTGAAGAGTGTTTCTTGGAAGGTTGCAAATGTTGACTAGTAAAATAGTGTTGTGTTGTCAGTACAGATAGTATTACATTATTAATAATATTTAGGTGTAGGTTCTGCCTCCAACACTACATTTAGAGGACTGGCTTTCTCTCATTTTGGTTATTTAAATTGTCATGGAAATAGAAAATACCACAAAATCACAGAAATTGCTGAGTTGGAAGGAACACATCAGGATCATCAAGTCCGACCCTGGCCCTGCAGAGGACACCCCAAGGTGCCCGAGAGCCTTGTCGAAATACTTCTTGAATTCTGTCAGGCTGGTGCTGTGCCCACTTCTCTTGGGAGCCTGTTCCAGTGCTAGAAGTAAAGTGGAACTGGTTCTTTAAGGGAATAAGAGTAGTTGAGTATTGCTCTAGTTTTGCACATAAACTTTGAATGTAAGCCCATGACACATTTGCTTATCCTAATTATGCACTTATATGAGCCTTATATTTACAGGTTAAAGCCCAAATTACTAAAGAGTGCTTGACCCCCTAAGGTGCTTATTCCTTCCTGCAATCAGTACATCTGCTGCAGGCAGATGTGGGTTCACTCTGCCTGTACCATAAGCTCATTGCAGAGTGACTGTGTTAGCATAGCTGAGAGCCCGAGTTAATACATTCTGCCTGTTCAGCTTTTGGTTCAGTTCAGGGATGACTCACATTTAGTTAAGTATGGGCAAAGGGAGCCTGCACCTTTCTCCAACATAATGCTGATGTATCCTGTAGCAAGCACTTAACAACCTCTAAGAAGTGGCTCCTAAAATTACAGTGTGTGAACCATTAGCACCGAGGTTACTTCAAAGCAGTCAGTGCATATTTTATGAGCAATAGAAACCCTCCTGCTATAGTTCCTAGCCCAGAGCTAGCTGGAACTGCTCCTGTTGCTGCTGGTATGGGAATCCTTACCTCAGAGTGTGGGAGTCCTCTCAGCAGTCATTTTGAGCTGCATGTGATTCCTTTCTTCTGAAGACACACCATGTGTTCAAGCACAGTGATGTTCCTTAGTGTAGCTTAAGGTGTTGAAATAAACATCTAAGCCTTCATGTCAGTTCAGTCAGTGAGAGATTTTGTGATTTGTTTTTCTTTTGATGTGGATGCCCAGAAGACGACAAGTACGATGATACAAAACTGATGTATAATTCTATGTTAAGTTGCCTTAAGTTGCATTATTGAAATTTAGAGCTGATAAATGCTTCCTTTGACATTGAACTGGGTTAATCACAATAGAAATTTCATGAAAGAAAATTGAAAAAAAACAGTTCAAAAGACCCCTCCCATTGTTTTTTTTTTTCCTCCTAACAATCATTTTAGTAACTTTAAAATCAAGAAAAGCAGAATATTTAGTGATAGGACAAGAATTAATGGTTTTAAACACAAAAGAGAGTAGATTAGGATTGTCTATAAGGAAGAAATTCTTCACTATTATGGTTTGAGGCACTGGAAGATGTTGCCTGCAGAAGTTGTGGATATCCAGTCGTGGAAGTATTCAAGGCCAGGTTGGATGGAGTTCTGAACCACATAGTCTAATGGAAGGCATCCCTGCCTGTGGTAGGTGGTTTGGAACTAGATGTATTTTAACGTTCTTTTTAATCCAAACCATTCCATGATTCTGTGATAAATTAAAACTACACAAGTTTGCATACCGTGACAAAGTATGAATTTCAAAAATAGTCTCAATAATTAGTTTTGTAGTTTGGCTTAAACATAACCTGAGGTTGTTTTCATATAAATTAAACATACTTCTGCTCTCTTTCTCACACTATCATGGCAGTTCAAGTGAGATGTTACTAAAAACTTAATGCAAGTCAAAAAGATGCATAGGTAAGTTGTGTCTGAAAAACCAGGTTACTGCGAATTAGGCTTACAGAACAAGTTTATATTGTGTGGCTTGATATAGTGCTTAGCTTCACTGTTAATTTACGTCCTATTGGTTTGTTCATGTCCATCTATTTTTGGACTCTATACACAACTTATTCCTTTCCAGTTACTAATTCAACAGTTCAGCAGTTATATATTTTACCTGTATTACAACAACTGGTCATGAATCCCAAATTGCTACACCTACACTTACCACCCTAAGGCTAGAGGGGGGATTGTCCTCTTGTACTCAGCACTGGTGAGGCCATGCTTTCAAATCCTGTGTTCAGTTCTGGGCACCTCACTACAATAAAGACTGAGGTGCTGGAGCATGTCCAGAGAAGGGCGGGAGGTGAAGGGTTTGGAGCACAAGGCTTATGAGAAGCAGCTGAGGGAGCTGGGGCTGTTTAGCCTGGAGAAAAGGAGACTCAGAAGGAAATTTATTGTTCTCTACATCTGCCTAGACATGTGGGGGGTGGTGTTTTCTCCCAAGTAGCAAGCGATAGAAGAGGAGGAAATGGTCTCAAGTTGCGCCAGAGGAAGCTTAGGCTGGATATTAGGAAAGATTTATTCATGAAAAGCATTTGAAGCAGGTCAGGGAACTGGTGGTATCACCCTCCATGGAGACACTTAAAAGATGTATAGATGTGGTACCTGGGGACATATTTTAGTGTTGGACTTTGCAGTGCTGGCTTAATGGCTGGATTCAATCTTAAAGGTCTTTTCCAGCCTAAATGATTCTATGATTCTAATAGCATTCTAACAGGCTTCTACTCCTGTATCTCCACTGAGGGGTCACCTGTAAAAGAGGCAAAATGGAAAAAAAATTCTCAGCATATATAGAAGTTGATTCAGATATTAATTTTATACACGGAAAATGCTATATATATATGCACTCAGATAAGTGCCATAATACCTTACAGTTGCTATGGTAACTAGAGAGCAGCTGAGGTTTGCTTTTTCTATATTTAGAAAAAATATCTAAAATGTCTCAACCAACTAAAACCCAATATTGCTAAGAAAATTTTACCTAGAAGGGACCTATCAAGTATGCAATAAACGCCTTTAATTGATCCTTTTGAGGCATGTCTATATGGGGGCACATCCGAGCAAGCCTCCAGACCTGACTGACAGCAAATGTAAGCTGTGCAGCCCATGACAGGGCCCATGTGTTCAGGTGTAGTTTCAGGCTAGCTTGGGTTTCCAGGTTACAGTCAGCTGGCAAGTCTGTCCAAGGCACTGGCTAAGTATGTTTATTTGTGACAGACAGCACCCAGACAAAATGCTTCAGTTTCAGCTGGATTTCCAAATTGTAAAATGGTTGATCCTCTAGGTTGTTGAGGATTGCAGATGTCCAAAATGCAGCCTTCATTCAGCACCATTTGCTGCAGACAGCATGACACAGAGCACACTGGAGAGGTTACAGGTCTGTGAATCTGTGGGAATGACAGAAACCACTAAAAATGGTGAAAAATAATGGCCAGACAGTTTAACCTCTGATTAATTCTAGCTGATCTGGAGCTTAGCAGAAAAAGACTGCATGTTAGGAGCATTTTACTCCTCACAACTAAAATGCAGGAAATATCCATATTAATGAGAATTCTGATTTTAAATCAGATGTGAAACGGAAATCAGTTTATGTGAGGCTGAAAGGCAGCACCAGTTGAAAAGCTCTCCTGCACTCCCTAGAAATCTGGTTGCCCACTTTTTCAAAGGCTACTGTGTTGAAAATGTTTGCTAAGTATTTTGGGTACTGGGGTACTGAAAGACATACCTTGACTGAGCACTGATCACGCAACATCTCTTAGTTGTGCATGAACACTTTCCTAAAACTAAAAATCTTGTAGGAAACTGCCTTTAGAAATTATATCACTGAATGGTTACATCAGATGCTTAGTTTGTGGATTCAATTAAACTTACCAGTACATAAAGACCAAGTTGAGTAAAATCAGCTTTCTCCCTTAAATTTTACTGCAGATCTCCAGCTGAAAGTCTGCATAGTAGAAGATGCAGCTATAGCTACTTATTGGTACTTGTGCCTATCACCAAGGAGTTTTGAAAAAAAGATGGGTTGAAGCTGAAAAGAAACAATAGAAAATAGGCAAAGTGACTGCTTAAATTATAATTATAGTTAATGCTGGTACCCTTAAAATTCTCTGAAAAGTTGACATCTAAAATATAATGACCAAATTTATCAATCTGTTGGTCCACTACGTTGACCCAGTTGAGTTTTGTGAGCAGTGCTGTGGTGAAATATACAGATCTCTATCTTTTTTTCCTTTCTACATTTCAGACCCATGTATGCTTTGTATATGACAAAAAGGTAGAGTGGATGCGTACAAATTTGAAAATAATCATAGCATGCTGTTCTGTTTTTTCCTTGATTTATAGTCTCTCTTCATCCAGAGCATTTTACAGTCTGTGTCTCCATGCTTTAAATACAGACAGATACTGAGTGGATGATGTGAATATAGAGGGCAAGAAATTTCATTTTGAGAAAGGGGAAGGTGACTGGTTTTGCTTTACGTTAATTCCGTGTACATTTTAAATGCAGTTTTATTCCAATACAAGCTGCTTTATTTTTTTCCTAGAAGAACAGATAAGAAAAATAATCTGTTATCTATTTATCTATTGTTCTGTTCCTGTGTTAATATGTGTCATCTGCTGACTGTTATCTGAGAAGAATTCCACATTAAAGTACATGAAACTGAGAGCATGATGTTCGTATTCCTTAATATGAGTGTTCATGCTTATATTCAGGATAACTGATCAATAAAAATACTATGTTTCAACTATAAAAACCAGGAGAGGCCAGTGTATGAATCTTAAAAAAAAAATAAAAATTGGTGCATTTCTCTAGTACCTTATAAAATCATTCCAAGGCATTGTGTGAAAATGGCAGTGTCATCTACAATCCATTGTGTGCATGGGGAAAAAATACCAAACTAAATTTCTGAATCCGATCAAAGCTGACATTTCTTAACTTATTTTATGGAAGGCTAACTTAAAATTATATTTGGTTTTTTACTTCCTCCAGTCTCTACTAGCATTCTCAGTTTCCTAGGGTTACCTAGGAAACTGACTGGGATAGATTTCATGATCAGGAAGGAATAGATTTGGAAAGTACAGCCGCTTTCCCTCTGTAGCTGCTGAACTTGCCTTTCCCCACAGATATTTTTTTAAATGGAAGCATTTCTCCACCTGCTGGCTCCAAGGGAGATATTGCAGCCTTCCAAGCAGAGAACTACATACAGGCAATGGAATACCTGCATAATAAAAGCCTGTTTGGGATCGACAACATTTCTATGCTGATGCTCTGAAACTGCTGCATTTGTAGTAAGTAGTTTTGGAGTAGGTTAGTCTATTCATAGTTCATTCACTCAAGGGAACTGGATGCAATCCAAAAGATAACGTTGCCCCACATATCTCTGTTTTAAGTGTGACAATTCTGTGAAGGCAACATGTGCTGTTGAATCTCAAACAATTATTCAGGACCAATTCTCAGGCCTTTCCAGTGCCTTAGATACCTGTGTGTAGACATCATGTATGGATTCTCAATTGTACAACATGCAGAAGTACTTATAGCTAGTAGGGCAATATCCATTGTCTGATAGGGAGGATTACAGCAAGTGATGCTTTCAGGTATATTCTGAAAAGTGCAAAGCCTACAACACTAGACCAGTAATATGAAAATTATTTGTGCACCTAGAAGCTGCAAGCAGAAGATGAGACAATGAAAGTGGCTGTTATACAGCTGTTATACAGAGACTTTCTGTGTCTCTGTGCAGCTTTTTTTTGTTGCTGTTGGTTGGTTGGCTTTTTTTCTTTGTTTTGTTTTCCAGGGAGCTTCTTTGTTGCAGTATTTTTGGTTTGCTGCCTCAATATTTTGAGATTGAACACACATTGTCTCAAAGGTGTTGGTATGTATTCGCTACAGCAGTTGGCACTCTTCACATCATACCAGGCAGTCTTTTATGATGTAGTACATTGGGAAGAGGTTATTTGGTTCAGAAATAATATTGCATGGAAAAATGCAAGAAACATCTCAGTAGATGAGATTTCCTATGGAAGTTGATGGAACTGTGTACATTTTGTTTTGTAACACATTGACCTTGTGGCTTCTTCAGCCTGTCCTTTTGCTGATCACCAGTTTGCAACATGTGAAAAAAGCACCTCCGTAAAAGCCCAATATCCTGCAAAACTGCCGTACACGGTACAGTAGGATAAAACTACAGAATGCCTGTTTGTAAACCCTGCACTGTACAGGTGATGCAAATCACCTCATTTTCCTCTTAGTACTTAATTTCTTGATTGACTTAAATTATCTTAAGCCTCCTGCTACTGAAAATCTTAACTTTCCTGCATATTGTGGGACTGATGCTTGTGTGACAGTCAAAACCCTACTTGAGACAAACCTGATTGGTTTGGTGTATTTCTGTTTGTTTGTTTCCAGCATATCATATCTTTCGTCTGGATGGCTGCATATCTGCATGAGTGGAAGAGATGGAGGAGGATGGAAAACAGAGTGCTCAGGGAAGAAGATAGAACCATCTCCTCCAGCAACTCAGGTTTAGACTGGCTTTTGAAAATGCATACTTCTTTGGGCAGAAATTTGTGTTTAACAGAGAACATGTACATGCAGGCATAATTCTTTGAAATCAGTTGCCTACTACTTAGAGAAAAAAGAATTAAAAAGCTTTTCATTTAGAGGGTGCTACTCTTTATACAAACTCATTTGCCTCACTGATTGTCCCCTTCAGGAGAACCATAGTGGACAATAGCCCCTCCAAGTACGTGTGTATGAAAATGATGCAAACATAAATCTTTCAGGTGAATGCCAGTGCTCATTTTCTACAGAGACAGGCAGCTATCTCATTCTCACATCTGGAATAAAGAATCATTACGCCTAGCAGTAATTGATCCCAGATGATCTTATTAACTAGGACAGTGTGTGGTTTTAACTCAGAATATAGAACTCCTTTCTTCAAAAAAATAGGAGAAAAAAGTAGAGGAAGTCTTCTTTTGTTATCTGTATTGGCTCTGGAATTTTTAAGTTGTCTCTGTGCTTATATATAATTAGTTTCTGCAAGCCTGAGGTCAAATGAGGTGCAGTGCTGGCACATGAAAAGAAACACTAGAGGTCAATTAAAATCATTAAGTCACTATCAAACTCATCTGGAAAAATGGAAAGAATTTTCTTTTCCTTTGGCAAGGACTTTTGGGGAGTAACCATGTGCTGAAGGGTACACATTTTCCTGCACTAGCAAAGGGATAGTGCTCTGAGTAGACTGTTTCATGACAAAACACATTATATGTTACTAGAAAGATAAATGGTAAAAAGTCTTGCAAGCACCTTTTTTTTTCTTAGCTTAGGTTTTCTGTTTTTACTTGCTCCTTAAAATCTCTCTCTTTATATACCTCTTTCTTTAGGATATTAGTTAACCCTCTCTGTCATTTTCTCTAAATCGCTTAATCTGTCTTTGTCAAAGTGGAATCTTCTTGTTGTCCTAAAGCACGTCTGCTCATAGCCTTCTTAAATGCATGTGAAGATGCCAATAAGCCCACTAAAGCAGTGTCTTACCTCTTTCTGGGTGTCAGATAGTGACAATGATAGCTCTTCCTGTGGTGATATCTCCAGCATACAGCAGATATTCATGCTCACCTCAAAACAGATGTTTTGCAGTTTCAAATTTGAAAAAAAATATGAGGTTTTTCTGATTTATCTGTATGAGCCAGACTTTGCTGCTTCCAAATTTTTTCATTCTCTTAAAAAATGGTGTTGATTTAACAGGGCTGAATTTCCTCTCCTTGTCTGTATCTCTGCCTTGGTCAGTGTATGTGCACTTTCTCTAGATGCACAGTACAAATTCAAAGACAATGTTAATTCATAAACCAGATTATCTTCACAAAAATAAGTTCATGTAATCTTTTGCAGATGGGACTAATTAGGGGGCGGTGGGCAGGGGGTGTCAATAAAGGCCTAGAAGAAAAAGAAGTGGCATCAAATTGACCATGGCTGGATATCAGGTGCCTGCCAAAGCTGCTGGGCAGGGGAAAGAAAGGAAAACAAAATGTTCATGGGGCAAGATAAGGGCAGGTAGGGATCACTCACCAATTACCGACATGGGTGAATCAGAGTTGACTCGCGGAAATTAGTTTAATTTATTATCAGTCAAATCAGAGTAGGGTAATGAGAAACAATAAGTAAATCTTCAAACACCTTGCCCCCATTGCTCCCTCCTTCACAGGGATTGATTTCTTTATCTCCTCTCATCAGAGGCTCAGGAGACATGGAATAGGGGCTGTGATCAGTTCATCACACGTTGACTCTGCTGCTTCTTTCTTGTCAGGGAGAGGATTTGTCACACTCTTCCCCTGCTCCCCAGTGGGGTCCTGACATATTTTTGACATGGGAAAACTAAAATCTGAATAAAATCCTGTAGTAAATCCTTTCTGCAGCAAAGTCAATATTTTGGGGTTTAGTGCTTTAATAATTTATTAGTCCTGAAAATATTTTGGCTTTTTAAAAATCCTTCCTTGCAGTACAGTTTTCTTCCATTTTTAAATCTACGTATCTCATAGAACTTTTTCAGTTACTAGTTCACATAATTTCTTACTCATTTAATGGATTTTTAAGAATTTAAAAAATGAACATGAGATTGTATTTAAAATATTTCAAAAAGAACTCATGAGCAGTTGCAGTTCTTTGAAATAAATGCTTCTTTCTCAATTCTTGGTGTCCTATAACACCTTTTCTAGTGCTGAACTGAGTGTCTTTTCCTTTTACTTGAAGACAAATGTAACTCCACCTGTTGCATAATTATTTTGGTGAGCAACTTTGAATAACAAAAAAAAGCTGGTCAGACTACTTCTCATTTTACAAGACTGCTGAGAAGACTGGAGGATATAACCTAAACTTCCTACATCAGCCTAAAGCCTGGAAAGTTTTTAATGGTTTTAATGTGGTGAGCAAATGGTTTTGTGTGAGTACCACAGGCTTGGAGACCCTTTTTTTTTTGGTGTTTCTCACCTGAGACATTTTCCAGGTTTCAATCTGCTCTCCTCATCCAGAAAGGCAAGCACTGAGCAGTACAAGTTATACCATAGCCTAAAACCTGTTCAACACAGAGATCAGATCTCCCAGGAAAGAAGATCTGATTCTGATTCTTTGTTTTCTGTAGGTCACTATGTAGTCATTCTTTCTTGGATTTTGAGGAATGCTTGATTTTCTGGGAGGAATGAAAAACAACCCAACAAACAAATCAACCCCAACCAACCAAAAAAACCCCACCAAACTAAACCCAAAAAACCAAACAAAAAACCAAAACCTCAAAACCACCCAAAAAATGAAGAAATATAAATCTGTATGTTTTTTATAGGATCTTACAATAGTCAATGCTACATTTCTTCTAAGAAGTGTCATAAAAGTGGTGCTAAGACCTATTTTGCTATTTTGGATCCTAATATTAATTTAAATTTTGTCTGTAAAAATAACACTGCAGGCAATGTAATCAATAGCACAATTATATAGTGCTAAAAGTCCAGTTCACAACCTTTTTATGACTGCTGTAGTTGTAGGGTTTCATTTCAGGAAGATAACTAATGTGTCACCTTACAGAGAAGACACATGAATATATGCACAAGCATTTCCAAAATTTTGTCTTTACTTAGACATTTATATGTCTGGCTTTGGAAGAGAGTGCAAAAAAACTTCATTTAATTTGAATTTTGGTTTGAGTTAGACAATATGACCCCATTTTACGCTAGGCTACAAAATCAGCATATATCTAACAAAATTTTGTATAATCAGCAGAGTAACTGAAGTAGGTTTTTAAAAAGAGTTCTTGTTAGAAAGGTTTATAAGAAAATATTTTAATTTTTTATTATCCATTTACAGTTTGATTTGGAGCCCTTTGAATTTAAACATGCTAATTGTAAACCCATATCAGGATGGAAGAGATAATTTGAAAATATTTATTAAAAAAAAGTGAATATTAATTTATTGTTATTTTGATGTACAAGCATATATCTCATTAATTTTAATCAGAGGACAGAATGAAAATTAGGTGTGTTTGACATACTGGAGAAAACCCCCAAAGAGTTTTTTCAACATGGTCATCTTAAATGAAAGCTTTAAACTAAGTAGAATTCACTGTTGATAAGTTAAATAGTTGGAATTATATCCCAGAACTGTACTCTTCATAGGCTGGAATAGGATAATTGCATAGATGTAGCTTGCTACTCAGGAACTTGGAAATAAATGCTTAAAGCCAATAAAGCTATTCTCCTGATCTAAAACAAAAAAAATCCATATGTTCAAATACTTTGAGACATACTTGGAAAAAAGAAAATAGTAGTTTTGATGCTTTGATACTATCTATAAAGAAAGATGGAACCATTCTTTCCTTAGTGGACAGACTTATTATTTTAATTTATCAGACTGCAAAAAGAGGCAATAAAGATTTATTTTTCTTCAACATAAAACTGCAGACACCTGATAATTCTATAGAACTCTATAGATGGAACAAGAGGTTTTCTGAAATCAGATTTACATGTTCACACACAAAAATGGAGTATTAAATGTATGTTTCTCAATAATTCCCTGATCTGCTGAGGTCATGAGTTTGAAAAATCATGTTAAGGGATATAAAAATAAGATTTGCCAAAAAGTGAGGCAGAAAATTTTTGAAGATTCAGAGAAACTGGCAAAATCTTTTAACAGTTTAGCCTTTCCCTGTACTGTAGATTTAGAAGATGCTTTGATACTTAACCTATAGATGAAAATATAGACCCTTGTAGGCCCAAATTGTCAATGCCATCTAGATCAGGTTAAAGCAGGCAAGGAAGACTCACTGCAGACTTATATTATATGATTAGTCTGTAGGCTACATGTATTTGCTTGTTGTTATGAGCAGTTCGAATGAGAAAATCCAAAATTCCTGCAATGTGTTTTATGATAAAAAAGGGCCTAAATTCTGCTGTAATGAAAATTCTGATTTGTTGAAGAGTATCAGAGTTTAATTGAAGCAGTGCACTTTCCTAGGGATACTTCAGCATATATTTTCAAAAAGATCTTAACATCAGCATTTTCCTTATTAAGTGGGCAAATTAAATATAGAAAACATGCATAATTCAGATGCAAAGGAAGAACACATAAGTAGGAAAATATCCCTAGTAGCGATAGGGTATTTTTTTAAATTGGAGCTATGGTTGCTTTGTATAGAATTTTTTTTTAGCCTGATAGTTTTGTGTAGTTATACATCTATATCCACAGTTGCATTGAATAAATACGCCTTAAAGACCTTTCCAGTCATGAAGGGAAGCTGTATGTATTGAGCTTCATCTTCCTACTGTTATGTAATTACTGTGTGAGGAAAGAAATTGTTTCTTTATCTAACATTACTTTGCCCTTCTTCTTTTTTTTGTTCATTTCTTCCTTTTCTCTCATAGAAGAGAAAGGTTAAAAGTTGACTGACTTTGTATGGAACAGAATCACAGACTCCCAGAATTAACTAGGTTGGAAAATATGCATTTGTTTTGTGTGGTTATATCTAGGTTTTGAAATATCTGTTTAGGATTCCTAATATGAATCTTATTCTAAAATTTCTTAAATGGCAATACTTAACCACCTTGGCTTCCTTGGAAAAAAACCCAGGAGTTAGAAATAACGTATTGAATAGATTTATGAACAAAAATCCATGGTAAAAGCTATTAGCCAATCACTTTCTAGGTTTCAGCCTGTGTGTTCTTGTGCAGCTGAGGGAGTATTTATAAAGGCAACAGATAATTTCATAGCCCACAAAACAGAAAGTCACAAAAGTGAACAAACTTAACATCCCTCCAGTGTCTCCATCAGCATATGAAATGTTAGGAAACCTGCCTAAACATTTTGGATTGTGTCCTTCATTTTAGGGTGATCAGTTTGAGATTCTAAAGACTTAATTGCCAATAGCTGAATGCTCAGAGTTGCAATATCAATTCTATTCAAACTGGGAATTTGAATCTATTCAAACTGGGTTTGGAATGCACGGTCTGTAAAGAGCAATCTCTTTCAAAATGGGTACACAGAATTATTAAAAGCTCTTAGAGTTCTATCTTCAAACTCAGATTAGAGTGCTTCCTCACTTAGAAGGTGTTGTAAAGATATCCATCATCTGGCAAAGTCTTCAAATGCTATAATGATGGGGCAATGAAAACCCCAGGGAAATCAACAATTCAGCAAGTCTTTCTTAAAAGTGGAATGAGGCAGTGCATGATAAATAAGACTTAGGAATGACACTGAAAAAGAGAATAAACTATATAAAAGCTGCCCATTTAATGAGAAGTGTCCCGCTTGGGAACAAGAGGAAGTGGTAGCCCTCTGGAAAATGTGTGCAAAAATATCATTAGAGTGAGTTGTGCACAAAAAATGAAATCACCAATGTTTTTGATACAGTATTGTATATGTTAACAAAGCATTTTGAGGCAAGCAGCCTGGATCATGGGGCTACTGCCAGCTCTAGCTAACAGCACCTTGTATGGAAGAAAATAGCATCCATGAATGGATGCTATGTGTTTAGCTAGATGTTATGAAACTTGCTGAACCCTCATTTTTTATATAGCTGGGGCTTTCTGCCTACCTATCTTTCCATGTTACTTTCTTCATCACTATTCCATTGTTCTCATTTTGCAAAGACTGTTTTCCTCTTAGGCTGCTCTTCTAGTCCCTGTCTGCAGCAAATCCCATTTCCACTTAATGATGACCCTTTTTCTCTGTCAGCCTTTCCCCCAGCATTCAACTGTCTCCTAGTCTGACTCTGTTATATTTGCTTGCTTCTGCTTGGTGCTTAACACCCATTTGGACCTAGGCTAAATTTCCCCTACCAGTTCTTGAGGTCTTCTTCCCCTCTATCTTTTTCTTTCTGCTTTGTTGTTCTTATAAATCTCCCAAGTCTCTTTAACCATTTCCCAATATGGTTCAAGAATCTATTTATTTTCCAAAAAGGAAACTGGGTTCTGTTATCTTCCCAGTTTTGCTCAACATATCCATTGCCTCTACTCTCCAATGCCCGCTAGCCTGGCATCTGGATAGTCTCTTTATCCTCCCTTCAAAGAACCCAGGATGTCTCTTCAGAGCCAAGATCTGGGCCCCCTGAAGACCTGCAATCACTGGAAAAAAATCTGCAAGCATAAGTCTGAAACTTATCAGTAAGCATATTCCTTTAAATAAAGCTGGGGGGAAGGAGGAGCTCACAGGAGTAAATTTTTCAAAAGATTATGATTTTATTATACTTGGGCCAGTTTTTTGTTCATCACAAGACTCTACCGGTTATATGCCTGACTTTCAGGTTCAACTTTCAATCCTTGCTGAACAGTGTGGGAACATGTGATCTTTCCAGGGAGACACTAAAATTTTAATGGGGCCTTACTGCTGTTTTAATAAAGCAGAAAGTAAAGGCATTCTCCCTTGCATACATTCCCATAGGTCTGAAATATTTCACTTGTATTTAAAAAGGAAACTTGGAGTGCATATTTGCAAGGATATATAACAAATGAATGGAAACATTCCTGTAAACTAAGATGTGATGAAAAAATAAGGATTTGAATACATCTTTTTTTTTTCCTATATTGCTCATTATGTTGAGGAGCCCTGATATGTATATTAATATATTTATTCCTTGTGGAAAAGCTCAAGTGTCTCTCTGAAGCTCTAGTTGCACAGTAATATTGAATTACTTGATCATCTTCCATGATGAAAAGACTGGCTTGGCAGACAAGAGAAAAGCAGGGAATATTGTCTACCTGAACTTCACTTGACATTTTCTCCCCCGAAGTTTTGTATAACTCTTGTTTCAAGAACATTTTCAGCCCAGAGGAAACACTTCTGAGAAGACTTTAATGAATATTAATTTAAGATCTGGGCATAAGGAAAATTCTTGGTTTGATCATAAATATTTGCTACTGAAGATTCTTGTATAACTACTATTTGTTTGCAAATAAGTTATTGTGTTGATTTAAATAAGTTAAAATTACATTATACATAAGGTTATTCTTAAGAGTAAAGTAAGAGATGATGCTATGATTTTATAATTACTCCTTCTTAGGGAGAAAAATTTTGATGAGAAGCTGAACAATTTTTTCTGATTAAGGATTTAATAGCATAGAAAACATGCTGATAAACTTGAAATTTACTTAAACTAAGGCAAGTGCCATGAAGCAACTGAATAAGCTACTGCCACAAAAAGGTTACCCCTATTTCCACTTTGGTCTTATATTCCTTCTCTCTCCTTGTTTCTGGCTGGGTAGTCGAGCCCACTCGTGTTAGCTGTAATGGATATTTGGAAACACAAGTAGATCCAGGATCTCACCCAGAAGGAAAATTGGGACAAATTGATTTATTTTGAACCATCTGGCTGCATGGGTCCTAGCACTGGCATAAGGAATACAGGGGATGGGAAGCATCTTTGTCTTAGATTAAACAGCTGTGGAACTGTAAATTTAAGAAAAGTAAAGCAATGTGATAGCTTCTAAGAATAGCAGTGTTAAGTAATGTTAGCAAAGTAAGTGCTGAGCAAGAATTATTGTTCAAAATATTTTTTCATACAAATACAGATATATACAAGTACAGATATCCAAAACATTTGGCAAATTTTCTTTTTTTTGTTTTTGCCTTTGAAACACCACCTCCTTTTGAAGTTTTTATGCCAAAATTAAGCAGAAGATATTTTTGAAATTTCATTCCCCATTTAGTTGTTTGTGTTTTTTCTGGTTGTTTCCTTGTTTTGTTTGATTGGTTTTCGTTGGGCTTTTTTTTCTTTTTTAGTTGCCTGATAGTGCCAAGAAATTATTTGCACAGTTTTATCTTACATGTCTGGCTAAATGTCAATCATAAGACTCATCTAAGAGGGTTATGTTGTATCTGTCACCAATTCTTTTTGGTGTTATTTTATAGTCTGAAAGTTTGAGAACAATCTCTGTTTAGGACAGGATATTTGACTTAATAGTGTGGTGACTGTGATCTGGAAATTCAAGCAAAAGTTCATGTACAGACAATCCAGGTAAAATAGCATTAATTGAGGTAAAATAGCAATAATTAAGACACCTTTACCAGAATTTTTAAAGGTTACTATAGAAACTATATACCTAATTGTTTTCACTTTGAAATAGTACCCTTAGTCCAGTATGGTGGGATTTACTGGTGAGGTGATGTTGTGCTTTTCATTCACCCTAAGATTTATACCAAGCTTTGTACATATGCAAAATAACCAAAAGTAACTCACTTAATTTGCAAAGTTTTTCTTTGAATTAGTCTTGTATTATCATACTTTTGGGTGATATTTTTACTTTAAATGCTGAAAATAGAGGATCTGTAGGCTGCATCTATAGCTCTAAATTAAATAGTGACCAGGAGCATCCTGTTTCACCAAACTGTTAGAACAATAGCTTGTGTCCCTTGTGTCAATAGCCTCCTGTCCCTCAGATCATTCGTGGGTGCAGTCTGCAAGCTAGAGTGATCATTTCCAGGAATCATTCCCAGCTGGAAGTTAGTATGTGAACATGTCACGATCCGCTTTACAGCGAGGTGTCGTATTGGTTGGAATCACCGATCCCAAAAGTGCAAAAAGGCAAACAGCAGTGGGACAATCAGTTTAATCACAACAAATGCACCTTTATTAGGGGATAAAACAATAAATGCAATAGAGGGGTGTTAGAAAAGAAGTAAAAGGATAGAGAAGGAGAGAGAAAAGAGGGTGATGGGAATTATAGCTACCGACATAGGCAAAATCCTCACTGGTCTGGGCAGTGGGGATCTGTCTTTCAAGTTGGGAGAGTCTCCGAATTTCTGGTCAACTCAGGGGTCCAGTTATAGTCCATTAAAAAAGAAGGGGGGAACTTGCAAGACAATGAAAGTCTATTGAAAATGTTCAGAGGGGGAACTTGTGAGTCCATTGAAACTACTCAAGGAGAACAAATACTATGAAGAATAAGTCCATTAGAGCTACTGAAGGAGAACAGGTCNCCCAAAAGTTCATTTGGCTGTGAGGTGGTAAGATCGTTGTGGCGAACAGGTATTGCACCAGGCCGCTCCTTGTCCAGTCAATGCCAGGTACTTGCCAATTCCTTGCCAAGTTCTGGCCAGGCTACGTTTGGGAACAGCGTGTGCGTGACAGTACAGCAGCTGCACCTGCACTGGCGTCTCCACCAAGCCGGAACTGCGGTGCAAGGGGGGCGGTTTCTCCAGGACCTCGATCTCTGCCTACGTGGCAATCGTGAGGCAAGAGAAATGAGAGAGGGGGGTCTTCAGACCGTCTCTTACAGAACCTGAGTTCTGAGTTCTGAGTTCAAAGGATAAGTAAGTTTAATATTAGGTATCCAGGCTGTTCAGTGGCAGCTGGCCTCAGGACTGGAGAATGAACTCAGGCATATTTAGTCTCCTAACTAGAGCGCAGTCAATGTGGCACACCTTGCTAGAAGTGAATTACTATTTAATACATAATTTCCTATGTCTGAATTTGATATGTATATTACTTAATAATATGATTTCTGTGAATTCTCAAGTCCATGTATATTCTAAATTTCTCCAGTAATGAAGTTTAGCAATTTTTGAAATTCAACATTCTTCAGGAGCTCTTTCGCATATTTCCTCTTGGATCACATAACACCTCTGGATATCTCACAGTATCTGAGACTACCTATTTCCTAAGATGAAGAAAAAGGAGTGAATCCAGCCACATCTTATTTCCTGTTTGGTTGGACAAAGTGTAAAAGATCAGATTGCAAATGATATGTTCAATATTTTCACATTTATTGCATTGAAATTTCTTTTATCTGGAAAGAAATTTCTTATTTTCTAAACTACTGCCTTTTTCAGTAGCATTACACAGTCACCATTTCTGAAAGATGGCTAAAGCAGAAGTCTAAGCTGACTTAAGTTTACACTGCAGAGGGCACATAGAGTTTAAGCAGTGTTTTGCTCATGTGTATGGTTGTACACATTGAGCACTGAACATATTTTCCAGCAGTGATTTGTTTCTCGTTGGCCATGGCACTTGGCTGCTGCAGCAGTTGAATGTTCACTGCTGCTACCTGAGTTAATGGGCAGCCCCAGCTGGAAGGAACCTACTCCCACAGTGATGAGTGATCGATCATTCCTCCAGCCAGAGTGCTCCCACTCGTATTGCACTGATTACTAATCCTGAGATCTGAAGGTTTCAGGTTTTAATCTTTTGTTTGATGTAAAAGGTCATGTCTTCCTTCAAACACCAAGGAGCCCTCAAAAGTTTTGCTAGCCTGAATATTCAGGGAATTACAATGGCCCTGGGAAACTTGATTTGGAATTGCATGTTTTCTGTTAAAGCTGAGATTGAATTCCTCAAATCTATTTTCTATTTGTGTTGTGACTCTGCAAAAATACTGTGAATATATAGTAGTTAAAGCATTCTTGGGTTATTCACTTTATTTGAACTGTTCATTGTTGTGCTATATTATTCATGATACTCTATTGCTCTTCTTTAAACAGACATAAGTAAATTTTTTGTTTTTTCTACATGGGGAAAAGAAATATAGAGGGACGCCTATATGTTCAAACATGTAAAATTACATCTCTAAATAGTCTTTTAACCAAATTAATACTTATTATATTTGAGTTTTGAAACCATTTTTTTTAATCCTCAAATATGAACGTGCATCTGTTATCAATCCTTTAGATAGAACTGTCATCAAATATTACACTTCTAAGGCTTGTGAAGTTTTCCTACACAATGCTGTGGGTAATGTTTTAGACTCTTTAGCCTAATTATATTTTTTCTGTCATTTTACAATAGCGCAACGACCTGCAGGCTGTCTTCCCTTTTGGGGCTTTATCATCAAAACTGTCATGTTGCATACCTGATAAAAGCACAGAGCTCTGTGTAATTTGTTTGCTTACAAAGTTGTCTTGAGGAGGGTCACAAGAGCCTAACACAATTGAGAATATGAGGTTTTGGCCGACAGCAAAACAGAGAAAGGGATTGGGAAAGGGACTGCTGTCACTAGTTCCCAAAATGTCTCACTGAAACAAGTAGAAGTAAACAGATAAATGTAAATATGTAGTTTTAAGACCCCAGAGGATGACTATGTAAGCAAATTTTAAATTCTGGTTGGCCATATAATAAATTATTAATCAGTCACTCAATTTTCCCACAGTAGAAATGACAGCTCTTATACTGTAACATTTATCCTTACAACAATATATTTTTTTAATTGTCTTGTGCAGAAAGTTCTGTATTTTTTGAAACTCACAAAAGTTGATGAGATGCTTTCATACAGAATTCATATTCTGCTTTCAATAAACCTGTGCCCTAAAACATTCATTTGCTGTGTTTATATAATGAGTTGGGACAAACAAATTGTTCTAATTCACAGATATCTCAAGATTCAATAATTTCACATTTGCTTCTTGTTAGTAACAGAGATAAGTGACTTCAGGGAGTGAAATAAGAAAATAAATAAAGAAAAATTCCAGGAAACATAGATGTGATGACACTATACCCATGGAATGACAACTTTGGAGGAACCGTAATTTCAGAAAAATCTGAGATGGTGAGCTTTGATAAACAAGCATTTGTTTAATTTTCTACCCTCAAAAGTCTCCTTTTGATACAGATGGCCTTAATAAGTGTGTTAAAAGGTTCAATAATATGAATGAAGTGATCAAAACAGAATTATACAGGTAATTTTTAAGATTGACTTGGTTTAACACCAACTGGCAACTAAGCCCTATGGAGCTGCTTGCTCACTCTTCTGGGTGGGATGGAGGAGAGAACTGGAGAAGTGAGAAAACTCATGGTTTGAGATAAAGAAAGATTAATAGAGAAAGTAAAAGCTACACTTCCAAGTAACAGGTCTAATTTTAAATATTTTGTAATAGGAATATGATGTGCATAATCTTGTCCTGTGAGACATCTGAGACAAATTAGACAAGCTCCAAATTTTGAATGAGATAAGCTCATGTTAAGATATGCCTCTGAGATACATGGCTTACCTTACTCCTGCAACTCAGATTGTATGCATGTAGGAAACACTCTGAGTTTCCCATGTGATGCATATTTCATGCTATTAAGTTCTGCAAGTTCTAGAATTTTACTGGATTCTTGGAAAAAAAACCAAACTGAAACAAAAGCAGGATGTTTAATTATGCTTCTTGCAGGGATACTCTTAAAATTTAATGAAGA
Organism: Ploceus nigricollis; assembly: GCA_013399945.1. Taxonomy (NCBI): domain Eukaryota; kingdom Metazoa; phylum Chordata; class Aves; order Passeriformes; family Ploceidae; genus Ploceus; species Ploceus nigricollis. Next base: position 1,516,007 of record VXBC01012973.1, read on the forward strand.
AATATGTAAACTGTCTGTGTAAGAATAACACCATAACTGGTTTAAATTTAAAAAATACTTTTTTAGCTGGCTTATACACTTTGAGAAACATATTTGCATAATTTTTTTTTCATGTGAATACCATACCATGTTTTTTGGATTTAGTTCAGCTCCATAATTTTGTTTTCCTTTGCATGCCTGTTAACATTTTATATAAATTTCTTATTAGCATCACTTGTTCTAAAATATTAGAAACAGTCCCCATTGTTGACATCCAGGCCCTTCTTTCTGGCAATAAGAAATATAAATATAAACACTCTTTCACACAAAAGACTGTTTAGCTTTTGAAAGGAGGTGTCTACCAGATCTCCCTTAGCATTTGACAGTAGGTACATCTCTCTTCTTTTCAGACCATGGCACCTTTCTCCGATTTTATTAATGGATTCCCTACTCAGGTTTTTAAAGTACTGCTTCTGATATCTGTTATATTTTTGTTGAATTATTATTTCTGAGGAATTAAGAGAAATCTATCTATCTATCTATCTATCTATCTATCTATCTATCTATCTATCTATCGATCTATCTATCTATCTAGCTCTCTGTCTACCTATCTACCTATTTCTGTATATTTATGTCTATAACTCTGTTCATGGTTTCCTTGCTTTTGTTTCAGTACAAAGACCAAACCTCAACTGCAAGTTTTCACATTCTTTAACCAAACGTTTGTCTTTTGTTAAATAAATTGTCCTCTCAAATAACCTTTTTTTAAAAAAAGGTTTCCACCTGTTTTGAACAAAACAGCTGGAGACACAACATGCACTCTCTTTTTCACATAGCTGAATTTCATATAGCCATTTCAACCAAACGTTCAAAGCATTATATGTTGAAATTCCTGACTTGCCTTTTGGCACACAGGACATGTGTGTTGAAAACCACACATTGCTTCTGGAGAAGCAATGGAGAATCTGCAGAAACTAAAAATCTTTCTTCAGAAAAGTTTGCTTTTTTTCTGGTCAAGTCACTTTGATGTGGTCCTTTGCTTTACCTAACAAGACCATACTCACTTGTGGTTTGGTTGTTTCTATTTATTTATTTGGTTTGGTTTGGTTTGTTTTTTTAAACATAGTGTCTTATACTATACCATACTCCACCCAAGGTGGTGCCATCATGGCATTCATTCCGTCCTGGCTCATAATCTGAAAGAAATTTTTAAAATACTTATTGCTGTTGATCATCTAGGTGGGTTACCCTGTCACAAAAGGAAATTATGTTTGATGAGCAGTAAATACTATTGCTGTCCATTTAAGGGAAGAACATAGGCAATACTTACAATTATTATAATGGGATATTTTTTATTTGAAATATGGAGGAGGTCAGTTTTAAAACCTTTCAATTTTGGTAAGCTGTTAACCATAAAAGTTGAGAAATTCAATCTATCAGTGTTTATAATAGGTCTCAGAATACCTGAGCAATGGCCAGGATCATAAGAAAGAGAGGTATTGATGTGCTTACATTCAAATTATTACTGCTTTTAACAGCTAAACTAGTAAAGTTGGCACTGATCCTAGCCAAAAGTCCTGATGAATTGGATGACTAAAACCTCCTGTTGATCTTCATATGTCAAGGGACTACTCAGCTATTCAAAACCACATTTTCAGGAAGTTCTGCCTCCAAATAAGATCTGAAGACCTGGAAGTAATCTGAGCCATCTCCCAGTTTACAAATATAAATTAGGACAGATTTAACATTAGATTAGTCCATCCCTATTTAGGAAATGCAACCAAAGCAAACTCACCGAGATATATCTCTGTGCAGATGCCTTGCAGTTGTATAATCCTTCTTTGAAATTAATAGCCTGAGTATGGCATTTTCTCACTAGGAAGTATTATGAGATCATATATTTCAAAATATTAGTTATTCAACCATAAGAAGATCAGAAAATGCTAAGGAAAGAATTTAT
>VXBC01012976.1:0-41908 GCA_013399945.1 Ploceus nigricollis
TATATTTCTTCTTCTTTGGCTTCCATAATTTAGGGATCCCATCAAGGCCAGGCCCAGCAGCATTGGGAAGAGCTGCTCCTCCTGAAATCAGGAATGTGACCTTACCTTTCACTGAACATTATTGGGATTTAGTGATTTTTAGTGCAGGGAAGTGTTCCCTGCAGGGTGTTGGAATAAGATGGGCTTTAAAGTCCCTTCCAACCCAAACCATTCTGGGAATCTGGGATTCTCTGAAATCTGAACTGATTGCAGTGACAAACCCTGCCCACTCCACTTTCTCTGAGTGGAATTAGATTTACTCTCAGCATTAATTTACTTTCTGTGCCTTGATTCCTCCATGTCCATGGGCATGGAGCGAGTGCCAGGGGCAGCTTTATGAAACTACTCCCAATCCTGGTTTTTAAGAGACATTTCCATGCTCATCAACTGTTGAGCAGCTGCCAAGATGAAATTGTTCTCAGAGCCACCACGAAAGGGCTCTGGATAATGGAAAATCGATTCTGTCTCTGGCTGGGAGGATGAGCTGTGCCCAGGGAAGTGTTCCCCAGCTCCTGCAAAGGGTTTGTCTGGAGAGACAGGGAGAGCAAAATCCCTCTGGACTGGCCTTATTCAATCCTTGGCCAGAAAGGGGAGCTGTAGAATTAGGGAATGAAGATAAGGAGAGCAAAATGTTCCATCAGATGTTTTGAAACAGCAGCCAGGAAGGGAGAAGTGCCTGAGTGTGGCAGCAAGGAAAGAGGAAAACATGGATTAAAGGACAGGGTTGGGAGCCAGCACCCCTGAGCTTTATTCCCAGCTCTGTGTGACATGGAACCATCACTGTGCTACTTCCAGACCCCAGAACTGGGGTCATTCACAACCCCTCTCCCCAAAGGGCAATAAAATCCACTGTGGTGAGTGAGGGCCTGTGCTGACATCGCTGCTGTGCCACTTGGAAAGGCTGGAGGATGCTGGAGATGGATAAGGAATGAGTGAACATTAGGCCAGGATGTGCATTAATAATTGATGCTATTGTTATAAATGATTTACAATAGATTTCATCCAGCACATCTATTACTGCATCTCCCCACTCTCACAACTTTTGTGCAGCAATATCAGTGTCAGACACATCCCTCCCAACTCAGCTGGAAGAAAGGCATCAAAAAATGAGCTCTTACAGCAAAAAGAAACCTCTAATTTCAAGATAATCTATTTCCTCATGTATTTTTCTCCATCATTAGACAGGATTCTGAAATATAATTTCATTTCTTTTCTATTTCTGCAGTGAAAGGGAGGTAGGTCCCAATACCTAATTAAAATGTTGGGCCACCAAATAAACCCAAAGCAATTGCTTGCAACAGATGGGATTTCCTTTGTTGCTGTCTCCGGATGATTAACGAGGAGGAGAGAGACAAGAAAGCAGAACTGAAAAAAAAAAAAAAAAAAGGCAAAAAAAAAAAAAAAAAAAAAAAAAAAAAAAGGAAAAAAAAAAAAAAAAAAGCAAGCAAGCAAGCAAGCTGTATTTTATTTACAACATGAATATCCTGGGATTGACAATTCCTATCATCCTGAACAGCAGGAAAAAATCAGGCAGGCAGGGAAGAAGCCGGGGCTGGGTGTTGGGTTCCTGGGCACTGATCACAGAGCCTCACTATTCAAGCACTTTGGAATTCTTTTGCCATCTCCTTCTGTTTCTCTCCCTGCTGTCTAGGATCAGGTTGGACCAAAGGTGCTGGAAAAATCAGAGATATAAGAAAGGAAACACATAAGGGTAAATCCAGGTAAGGTGTCCATGTCTGAGATTTGGGAAGATCAATGTTTAACCCAGCTTTTAAAAGCCCAACAGACTGCCATGGATAGAGCAAAATGGGAAGCTGTTCCTGCTCTTCTTCCTGCTCCAGTGGAAGGTGTCCCTGCCCATGCAGGGGGTGGAACAAGATGGGCTTTGAGGTCCCTCCCAGCCCGAACAATTCCGTGAGTCTGTGATTTTTTTATTGCAATATTTCCACCGTTCAGCACTGAAATATTGTCTCAAGCCTCCCTCCCTGTTTCTTCTGGGGAACAAGGAGGTAAAAATGTGTCAGGAGGGATTGGGCTGCAGCTGGTATTGCCTTGGGGAGGGAGCTGATTCCTTGTATCCCTTCTCACCCCCTTCTTCTGCCAGACCTATTCCATCCACCTGCTCCTTCCATCCCGGGAAGGATGAGCTGATCGAACATCCCAGTGCCCGGTGTGGCTGAGGAGAATGCTCCAGCTCAGCTGTACCAGTGACACCAGACAGCCTCCCTCTCGAAGGGTGTGGAGATCCACACTCAGACACCACCACCCTGCTCCATGCTCTGAGCCTGGCAGTGCTTGCAGTGACAAATACCTCCCACCTCTATTTCTTTACATCGTGCAATGTGTCCTCAGCTGCTTCCTGAGAGCACAGGAGCTGTTTGTCATCCCTGCAGGGGTTTGTCATCCCTGACACGCACAAACTGTGCCGTGTTCACGCTCCGACTCTGTCGCGACAGTAACTGATCACACCTATTTCTTAAGCAAACGCAGTTCAAAGCCACCACAGATTTCCTGTGCCTTAAAACACTTATTTTCCCTTATAAGGAAATGCACAATTGCAGATTGTCACTGAAAAGAAGATGGGAGTTAAGCAGCGTGGGTCGGGTGGCTCCTTGTGGGATCCAAACTCTCACACAAACACTCATTTCTGTCCCTCCTATTTTTGCAGAACTGCTGTTTTACCAGGAAAATTTCAACAGAGTTCATTTCTCCACATTTTTTTTGGTGAAAGGGTTTCCAAGTTGATGTCATTCTCCTGAACGGCTTAGTCAGTGAAGTCACAGTGCAGGAGAAAAAGAACTTAGAGACTATAATGCTGCTTTTTTATGGCTAAAATAAAATTACATTGGCTCACCCAGTGCCTGGAGGGATAGAGGCAAATAATCCCACATGGCAGTGGGAGGATGCATCCTATGGCCACTGCTGCACTGTAGCTGCTGTGAAAAGCAGTAAATTGTACTTATTCCTACACAGGAGTCTGACGAAACAAATCTTTCCCCGAAACAGTTTCACTGCACGAAGGGCTTTGAACCAACACCTGATTCCCATCCTGCCTCCTTAGGAGACTCCGTGTGCCCTGAACACATCCCCTCTGTCACCCGGCTATTCCCGGCTGCTATTTCCCATCCACGGCAGTGTTCCCACCTGCCCTGGAACTGCGACCTCCAGGACCCCTCAGCCCCACGGCAGAGCCGGAACCCCTCACTCCTCACCTTTTTTGGGCGCTGGTGCTGCTGCCGTCCCCTCCGACGCCTTGGGCTTTTCGAAGGTTTTCTTGGCATCGGCAACTTTAAGCACATTCTCATCCTCCTGACTCTGCCTCCCCTTCCGCTCCGGCTCCTCCGAGCCCCCTCCTCCCGCAGTCCTGCCTCCAGGGAGCAGCTCGGTGCCCGCCGCTGCCCACTGCTCCCTGCCAGCCTTGGCCTCATCACCGAGGGGCTCCAGCAGCGCCTCCGTCAGCGCCACAGCCTTGCTCATACTCAGAGCCAGGCTCTCCTTGCTGTGGGTCCTGACAGGGGGGGCCGGAGGGGTTCTTTTTGGGATGTAGGAATCGAGTTCATCAGCTTCACCTCCGAGCTGCTCCCGGCTGTCTGGGAGCTGGCTGCTGCTCTGTCTTGAAAGCTTCCCGGTGTCTCTGGCCACCGTGGGATAATTTGTGACTGCAGGGACCATTCTCTCGAGGCTCTTCACTACCGGCTGGTCTGCCTCGGGCTTCCTGGCCGAATCCTCCTCGCTGGCTTGGCCGTTCTGGCACAGGTCAAGTGTTCCATCGGGCTGGGGGGTAAAGCTCCGTGCCTGCCTCAGGCTGTCCCTGCTGCTGTCCCTGAGGATGTAGGAGACAGGTGTGCCTGCTTCCTGCTTGCTTTGCAGGATGTAATCCATGAGGATGGCGTTGCGCTCGAAGCTGTCGGACCTGACGGGCACGGTCGGCTTGTTCCCCTCCGAGGGGCCCTTGGGGCTCAGTTTGGTCACTTGCCTGCCCTCCACGCTGCTTTCCGAATCCGAGCGGCTCATCTGCCTCCTCAGGACTCTTTCCAAGGAGTTGAGCCTGCTGAGGCTCGGGCTTGCCGCCTTCCCATCCCCTGCATAGCTCTCCTGAATCAAGGGTAGCGTGTCCTCTGCCTTTTCCCATTCCTCCTCAGGTTCCGTTTCTGCCTCCTGGATGAGGCGCCGGTACTCGCTCTCCTCTAGCCTGTAGACCACCGGCCTCACCGTCCTGCCCGTGCCCACCCGCCTGGGCACCACCTCCAGCTCGTACACCTTTGGAGGGGCTTCTCCCTCCCGCCCTCTCCTGCACCCTTTGGACACGGGATGCTCTTCCAGGCACAGCTCCCCTGCCGGCCCCCACTGCCCTCTCTGCCCGCTGCTGCTCATCTCTGGCCTCTTGCCGGGGCCTGCGGTGTCACTCCGGAGGTCGGAGCGGTCCCCCCGCTCCCGGCTGTGTCCCAGGCCCTCCTGGCTGAGCTGCAACAGTGGATAATCCTCACAGGTGCCTGCAGAGTCTCCCCGGGAAGCTGGGCAGTCTCTGCCCCTCGTCTTACTTGTGTCATCCTGTAAATATCCACGGTACTGCCAGGTGGAGGCTTCCATGGCCGGGAGCTCTGTCACTATAATTCTTGGTTCCAAATGCTTTGGGACTGGCCAGCCAAGATTTTTCCCACCTTGGGTCTCGGCGGGCTTTCAGCACCGCCTCCTCCTCGCTCTGCTCTGGGAGACGGCGGCACTTGGAAGCGTCGGAGCCTGGGTCATGTGAACCGGCGTTCCTTGGCCTCATGGCCAGCAGAGAGGAACATCCCATTGGCACGACGGAGCCCGTGCTCTGCCACTCCTGACACCACACCCAGCACAGCTGATGCCATGCTGGTCCCTACCCAAACACATCCCACATGGATAACTGGAAAAACCCCTTCCAGCTGCTAATTTGCTGGTCCATGGCACTTCACAGTCAGGACTTGCTTCCCATCTGCATCCTTCTCCAGGGATTCTCCTCTTTCCCCAGCCTACTCCAGCAACAGCTCCCCGCAGTCCTGTACAGCAATCCCGGCTTGCCTCCAACTTCGCTGCTTCCAGAGGGATTTACTGCCAGGCTGTCTGGGCAGAATCACCTCTGCCAGCTCCTTGTGGGTTCCAGGGAGAGATGGAAACCCGCATCCGTGCCCCTGGCACTGTTCCCTCCTCCCTGCCCCGCGCCTGTGGGACGCGGAGCGGCTCCCCCAGTGCTCCTTCCTTGGAAGCAGCACTCAGCCTTGGGCTGCGTCCCAGAGTTTGAGGGAGAGATGCTGCCTGCACAGAGCGCGCGGGGCAGAGCCGGAGCGGCTGGAATGATCTGCAGGAATACGTTATGGAAAAGGGAATTGCTGTGACAGAGACCGGCTGCCCGAGATAAACACGGGAGCCCGACAGCAGCCTGAGACACAGCTTTCCCTGTGGAAACTCCAAAACACAACTTATCAAAAATCCCTATTAACGCATTGGGCACTTCTCTAAATAACCCTCCGAGCAGAACGTTGCTCCCTTTGGATAACCCTCCGGATGGCAGTGGAGCCGGAGAGCTGGAGGGCTCTAATCCGTTTGTACACAGCTGGGATGCCTGGCATTGCAGTGAGCCGCAGCTCCCAGCTCAGCTCCCAGCCCTGCCGCTGCCCCTGCGCTTTGCCTTTTATGGTTCCCCGAGCCGGGAAGCATCCAGAGACAGGATGCAGGAAAACACCTAGATCATCCCAAAAGAGGTGCCTGCACAGGCACCTCTGCGGTGTCAGGGCTGAGTTACCCCAGTGTCACCTAAAGAGTTGGCAAACAGAGCCTGGCCCCAGCCCAAAGCCATCCCCTGATATTCCCCGAGGCTGGAAAATCCCGCAGGGCCTCATCCGGAGACCTCAAGGACCCAGACAACTTCTGAGCACCACAGACACACAGCAGCTGCCTGGGTGACACTTGGACCATGGTCACGATGCCACTACCTCATCCTGTGTCCCATGTCAGAAGTGAATCCCAGCCACTGCTGAGGGGAAGGAGCAAGGGATGAGGGTTATCCCAGCCCTTATCGGCCTGGAGCCAGCCAGGCCCCTCACTGGGACTGTTCTTTATCAGTGCAGCTCTGCACAGACAAAACCCCATTTGTTTCCACTGGAAGTCTTAAATCCCTGCCGAGGCTGCCCAGAGCAAACACAACCAACTCCCAGTGGGATCAGGGCTGGTGGCCGGGCTCCTGCTGCTCCTGCCAACAGCTGCAGCAGGAGAACCCGGCAGCAGCAGTCCTGACAGGTAGAGAAATGTTGAGCAAGGTGTGCTGGCAGGTGCAGGAGTGAGGAATTTCACAGCCAAGTCACCTCTCCCATGGGATGAACTCACTCAACATTTGCACTGTGACCTGATCAATAATTCCGGGTGTTCTCAAGCCCTCGTGACAAAACCAAATTCCTTCTGGGCTTCTCACAAACCCTCACAATTTGGGGATATCATGGTGGTTTGGGCTTGTCCTGTGTGGGGACTGCAAAGCCCAGGGTTGGTGTGGAAGGGGCATGACCATGTCCTGGGACCTGCCCTGGGCGTTGTGTCCCATGTTCCAGGGAGCTGCTTGGAGCTCTGACACGGCACCAATGTGGTTCTGCTCCTGAACCCTCTGCATAAAAGGAAATGGCAGCTGCTGCAGTGTTGCTGCTGCCCCATCCTTCAAACAGAGGGAGGAAGAGACTTTTAGGGAATACGCACCGAGGCGGGAGCAAACCTGACCGGCAGCACAGCTCGGCCTGTGCCCGCTGCAGGAACCGGCTCCTCTGGCCTTGGCAGCACCGACTCGCAGCTTCTGCTTAGAAAAATATTTACATTTCCACCTTTCCAGAGTCCAGAGCGCCTGTTTAGCCACAGCCCAGCAGGAATGGACACAGAGGGATCATCCTGGGGCTGCAGGCAGCTGGAGAGCCACTGCCAGACAGCAGCTTCTCCTCTGCCAGCATGGAAATGCAGCCACAGCTCCCAGAGTCCTTCCTGTGGCTTCTCTGTGTGCTACAATCAGCCTCACCCTCCTGCCAAACCTCATTTTTTACCCAAACCCACCATTAAATACCTGCTCACCACCCCAACTCCACATGGAACTGAGAAATGCTGCCAGGGAACCATCCTCCCATCAGAGGGTCCTTGAAGAGATCAGCTTTGGAGCACCTGCAGCTCCTCCATGGGGGGAGATGAGGGGCACAGCTGGACCCTGCACCTTCCCACCACCCCAGTTCCCAGCCAGGAGGGCACCCAGTGCCAGGCTGCCCCTGCCCACGGCAGCTCCAGGCTCAGGCATCTCCTCTGGTCAGTGAGGCTATAAATAAACCCTCCCCGGTCGCCAGAGAGAATTTGTGTTGCTCCAGATGTTGCCTGGTTTTGCCATGGCAACATCACAACAGGATGTAACACTGGGCTGTGAGGAACCGCTCCGAAAAGGACCAATTTCCAATCCTAACAAGAACAAAAAAAACCAGCCAGGGACTCACTGGCAGCCTGGGCATGCTCCAGCCATTCCACAGTCCCATCTTGCAGTTCCCCACATCCAAATCACACCCACCTCTGGAGCCAGGAACGGCTCCTGGGGAGGCTCCATCTTCGGGAAGCTGAGCTGAGCAGGGAGCGATGTCTCTGTCGACCCAGCCAAGGGATGTGTGAGTTAAAAGAGCCAGCAGCAAACACTGACCCCAAAACGGTGTTGGTTGAGGGACAGGCTGTGCTCCAGGATCTCAAACAACAGCGGGAAGCTGCTCTTCCCAATCCAGAGCTCTGGGGCTCCCAGCTCAGCACGAGCTTCCCAGCTCTGAAGAGAGTTCACCCCGGGGTTTACAAGCCCCATACAGCTCCTGCTCCGGCTGTTTTCCCTCCTGTGCCATCGTGTCAGCACACCTGGGAAACTCCAGGGAGGCCTTGTCCCTTGGCCAAGTGCTCTGTGCTGGGGTCCTGGATCAGGGCAGGGACAGATCTGCTTCCAGCTCCTGTGGCAGCACCTGCCCAGGCCGTGCCAGAGCTGCTCCCACACCTGGAGATCCATCCCTCCCCTCAGGTGAAGGAGACCCAAATGCTCCAAACCCACCCCTGGCAGCCCAGGGCAGTGCCCTTGATTGTTTGCAGATGATTCCCCCAGCCAGGGAGCTGCTGTCCATGCAAGTCCCTGTGGGAGCTCCTGGGCTTCCACGCCTGGCATGTGGCTCTGCTGAGGAGACCAGCACAGGCCTGTGGAATTCCACAGCCCACGTTGCTGTGGCAGCATCAAGGCCTTCTCCCAGGTGGGATTTTCCAGGCTCAGCAAGGTGCAGGCGTCACTTTTCCATGTGCCACTGCTCCACTGCTGACATCCTTTCTGGAAGGTGAGCAGCTTCTCTGAAGAAACCAGGTGGAGAATGACCGATTTCCATCCTGTTCCTCTGGATCCAGCCTTCAGGAGCATCAGAAAACAGCCAGGACCCAAGAATGAGGGAAGCAGAGCCAGGATAGATGGGGAATGATAACACAGGGCAGGCAGGGGCTCCTGGGATATATCCCATTCCCTTCTTTTCTTTCCACCCCTTCAGCACCTGTTCCTTCCCCACCTCCAAACAAAGCTACAAAACTCATTTGTAAAAGGAAAAAAAAAAAAAGTTTATTTGTTTTTCCTCACAAGAAGAACATAAAATATCCAGGACATTTTTACAAACAAAAGTAAAAAAAAAAAAAAGTGCATGATGCATCCCTCCCGCGGGCATACAGTACAAAAATCCTGCAGATTTCCATATAAAATTGGGATAAGAAATACCATGGAATAAAGGAACGTTGTTATGGAGTACAGCAATGCACAGAACAGCTACACGTCACTCACCCCCTCCTCAGGGACTGACCGGGACTGTCCCCACCGCTCGGTGACACGGCCGGGACAAACCCCGCCGGCACGGGAAGGGCCCCCGGGAGGTCGGGCACTGCTGCCACACGGAGCGACACCACCTGGACCGGGAATAAGGTGCCGGTTTGTGCATGTCAGGATTTCTGGCAGGACGGGACAGGGTTTGGGTCTGCCGAGCAAAGCGTGTCGGTGATGGGATGTGTCCCTGCACACCCCGCCCGCGTTCCGGCAGCGATGCATAGATAAATGGGATAAATGGGGACGCCAGGAGCAGCCACAGGCACCGCGGCTGTCACGGAGCCCTTTGGTTCTGCCATGCCCAGAGCAGAGGGAAGCGGTAGCAGGTGAGCAGTGCCGAGCTCGGCGGGGACAGGAGGGCAGGACAGGAGGAGGGACGGCCTCACTGCCACCGGAAACACCAAAAGCACCAAAAACTCCCTAAAGAACAGCAAACAGCAGAGTCCAACAGCTCAGCAGATACACAGTGTTTGTAAACTATGAGTAAGGCACTCCATCGTAAGGACACGTACGACACGTGGGGAGGACAAGCACATCAACCTTGTCATGCAACAAACCCGACGGGACGGGGGAGTTTGGCTACAACCCCCCAGGAATGGCACAGCGGAGCTCCCGGAGCAGCTCCCGCCAAGCCGTGTCTGTATCCACGCAGGGAGGGAGCCCCGAGCCCGGAGTGAAGCCTGGGGCTGATCCAGCCAGAGCCAGGCGGGGAAGGCGGAGGGTGCCGAGCTGAGCCCCGGAACGTGGCGGGCAGGACGCGGCAGGCACTCGAGAAACAGGGCGGAAATCAGATGTTCGCTTGTATCAGCTCACGGAATTTTCGAAACTCATTCAAAACCGTTCTCAGCACCTCTTCCCTCAGCCAGGCAGTGATGGGAAGGGTCGGCAGCACACAGAGAACAATAACCTGTGGGCGGCCCTGGCGAGCCGACGGTGACAGCAGAATTGTCCCGGGCAGGGGACACGGAGGTTTCCCAGGTGCTGCTCCGACCCTGCGGCACCCAACAGCCCCGGGGCCTCCCGTTTGCCCCTTCCAAATCTGAATCTGGGTGCAAAGGAGGATAAAGATATCCAAACACAGGGAATGGATCCGGCCCTGGCTTGTGGGGTTTCATCCTGCCCTGAGCACGACCCAGCGCTGCCTCAGCCCAAACAAGCAGAGGCTCCTGCAAAACTTCCCTCCTGGAGCAGCTTTTGCTCCACCAGCTCTCCTGGGTGGAACAAGTGCAAATCAAATTCAGACTCTTTCAGGAGGGACAATTATTCACTGATTGCCTGTCCCTACAATTCCTCACACAAATGAAACATGCAAGATCTTATGCTGAAGGGGAAAAAGGGAACTCCAGGCATTCAGGGCAGGAAAATGCACAGCTCCCTTCCTTGAGACACTGGATTTTCAACCAATACAGTTCAGAGCAGCTGCTGCAGCCTGGCTCTGCCCCGTCTCAGAGGGGAGTTGCAGGAAAGCCTTTCCATGGAGATTTTAAAATGTGGGAATACTCCCACTCACAGCCAGGGTGAGCAAATCCACCTCTTTGACCCCCCCAAATCTACTTCAAACCACCACCCAAAGGCACAAGGCCTCAGATGGGATCAGGGGGCACTGAGGTTTGGAGCACATCCCCTGCTCACTTCCCACTGGACTCAGCCAGGGCTCGCATGGAGCAGCTCCTGACCAGGCTGGTTGCCAGAAATATTCACAGTTTTCTGGCATTCCCTATGGAATCCAAGCAGCAGCCCTGGCAGGAGGGGGTAACACTGGAGTGGGAGCACAGGCAGCCCCTGGCTGCCCACCCTTCCTCCAACATCCCCCTCTCAGAGCGTGTTCGTGTTTCTGTCCGACCGCTCCCACCAGCAGGGCTCACGTGGCTCTCACAGCCCTGTGAGCTCTGGGACAGGCCCAGCCTGGCTGTGGCTCTGGGGCCACCCAGGCTCCTGACACCCACCATGAACAACACCCAGGACTCCTCCAGCAGCTCCCCAGGCACAAGGACCATCCTACAAAACCAACAGCACAACCACAAAAGACACTCTGTCACCTGCCGGGGCTCCAGGAGAGCCACCCCTCCTCGGCCACCTCACGTCACCCACAGCCCAGTGACAGAGGGTCCCCAGAGCACCCACGACACTGACACAGCTTCACATCACGAGGGTCCACAGGCAACCACTGGCCAGGCTCTGTCACCACTGGGACAATACCAACCACAACGACAGCAAAACACCCCAAGAACACAACACCTGTGACAGCAACAGCCGGGGTGACATCACGTCACAGTGTCCCCACAGACACAGCTCAGCACTCCGTCACCTCCCAGCCACGGCCCGGGGAAGCCTCTATGTCCACACTCCTCCAGGCCTTTACAGCTAAGGGAATTCCTTCAAACAACAGCAAGAATTCTGGGAAAAGCCTTTTGGATAAAAGCCCCAAACAACAAACCAGGACAAAAAGCCAGCGAGAACAGAGGTAGTGTGCGTGTCACCATTTTAAGGATTTTCCACAAGTGCCCGTTATAAACAGAGACTTGTGTTTGTTCTGTAAAAAAAAGTCATGAATAATTATTTTGAGTCTTTGAAACAGAATATTTCAGCATTTTAGATATAGATAGAGATACAAATATCTATCCATAACCACACACAAATCCACATTATTACACTTGGCAAACAGTACTAGGAAGAGTATCCTGCAGGACAAAAGGCAAGTCACACACCAAGTCCTCCTCTAAGCCATGCAACACATTTTATTTCCCTTGTGCTCTTCACTGTGACCCATTGTGGTTCTTTCCTCCTCTCTCGGAGCACAAAGAGGGGATGAGGAGGTGGCACCAGATGAGCTGCTGCAAGTCAGATGATAAAACAGCACTGGTGTAATGAATAAATGCTGCAAACCCCCCAAATGCTCCAGCCCTCTCCTCCCCCTGCAAGGCATCAACTTTTGCCCATCCAAAGCGTGTTCTTCAAGTTCCCAGCCAGAGGCTTCACCCCTGGTTTGGAGGTGCTGTCCGCGCTCCTCAGCGGGGGCTCACAGAGCACGGAGCACTCGCTGGACACGGCCTCCTTGGAGTCCGTGATGGTGGCCACGTCCACGTCACTCGACAAGTCCTCGGAGGACAGGTTAAGACATCCCAGTTTGGCGAGGGAATTGGACCTTTTCAGGGGTGAGGACACGGTGAGGCCGGCCAGGCGCAGCCTGGTCTCGATCTCCTGCGTGCGCTGCTTCACCAGCCCGGGCTTGCCCCGCACGCTGTGGATGCTGTCGCTGCTGGAGCTCCGTGTCAGGTTGGAGCTGCGGGAGGAGGACGGGGTGTAGCAGATGGTCTTCAGAAAGTCCTTGGTGAAGCTGCTCGTGTGCTCCAGGCGGCACCCGGCCGGCGTGGAGGTTTTCTGGGAGATCCCCTCCAGCACACGCTTCATCCCCAGCTTCTCCACATCGTTCTCGGCGTCTCCGGGCACCAGTGGGGCCGGTGTCAGGAGAGGCACAAGGCCGGGATGGGACATCAAGTCCTCGCTTTCCTCCACGATGCTGGAGTCGACCCTGCTCAGGGGGCTGTCCCGGAGCAGCGCCGAGGCGTCTGAGGGCAGGCTCTTGAGGCGCTCCAGCTCTTTGGTGTGCTTCCTGACCAACCCTGCTTTCTGCAGCTGGAGCAGCGACTCTTGGTGCTGCATCAAGTAACTGTTGGCGCTCGGCTTTTCCAAGTCTTTGCTGAACAACAGGTACTTCAGGTCCTTGGTAGGTCTGGGGTCCTTTCTGGCCAGAGACTCTTCCCTCACCGCCTCTGCGTGAAGGAGGCTCCTGTCACAGTGGGAGTTTCTCCTGGGCAGCAGAGTTTTTTCAGGGGTTTTTGGCGCGTCTTTCCCTCTCTCCAAAAGGCTGCAGTGCTGATCCAGTGACCTGCACGTGCTAACCTCCACAGCCCCCGCTCCTGGCACCAGAGGGAGCGGAGCCTCGTTATGTTTAGTTCTGCCTGGCTCCTCGGGGGGTGCCCTGCTGGGCAGGTGTTCCATCAGGTGGGAGTGCAGGTGGGACAGGATGGGGGGCTGGGTGCAGATGGTGCTGCTGCGCCGCGCGGCGCTGGCACCGAGCCTCTCGCACTGCTCCCCGAAGGAGTCGGGGGCCAGTCCCGCTGAGGAATACATGCAGTCAGTGCAGGACTGGTAGGAAGGCTTCACCTTGCTGAGGATCCCAAACACGGCATCGTGCTGCAGGAGAGAAAACAGGGACAGATCAACGAGCATGGAACAGACACCAGCACAGCCCACATGGTGTGGGACAGCCAAAGAGATCTGGAACAAAGCCCATTTCCACCTCAGGCCCTGCAGCAGGAACTAAAGCCACGTGCTTTCCCAGCAGACAGTGTCTCCAAGGAATACCTACCATGCCAAGCGAGGGTCATGCAAGCGAGCTGCCCACAGCACTTTACAGGGCACTCACTGGGCACACTCTGGCATCTACATCCACAGCTCGGGCAAGCAAAGCCCTGGTGAGAAGCGCCTCGAAAGGGGAGAAGCTCATCATGGAATGAAAGGCTTTATCCAAGTCAAATGAAACTGGGCTATGAGGATGAGAAGAGCAGTTTCACTTCCAGCAGAGTCAGCCATGCCAATCACCTCCATCTCACCTCCATACGCACCTCAAAATCCTCTGGACAACTCCTTTTGCTGTTGTTGTTATTCAAGTTCTCCCTATTGAGCCTGCTCTCCTCCTTGTGCATGGACAAACGCCGCTTCCACCTTTCCATGGGATTTTCCTCCCTGACACCGTCCTCCCCTGGCTCCCCAAGGACCATCCTTCCCTTCCTGGGGCTGAAGTCCAGTTTCTTCTTTGCCTCTTTCTCACAGAAGCTGCCCAGCTCTGCCAGTGGCTCCGATCTCTCCGGGGCCTTTTCCACCTCCAGCAGCCTCCCCTGGGATGGTGCAGATGGAGGCTGTCCCACCAGGGCATCCCGCTCCAGCTGCTCCATGTGGAAGAAGCCCTCCCTGTCCCCGGGAATCTTGTTCTCCAGCAGCGTGTCCGAGAGGCGGCGGAAGCAGTACCCGAAGCCCACGGAGCCGTCGGAGCCGGCGCGGTTGTCCAGGTAGGCAGACTGGGAAGGCATGTCCAGGTCAGCCAGGCGGTTTTCCAGGTCGATGTCCAAGCTCTCCAGTAAGAAGTCTCCTGACCCCGTGGTGCCATCGGTGTTCTGGGGCAGGTTGCTCTCTGCCTGCTGCTTCCACAGTTTATTGTGGCGCTGCTTGCTGGGGAGAGGACAAGGACACGAGTGACTGCCCTGCAGGATGCCCAGTGCCAGGAGCTTCCTTCCATCTCCACAGCCCGGGGGCTGGGCCTAGACCTGAGATCCCACTTGGACAAACCACCTTCAGCACTGGGATTTTTTCCCCCCTTCCTGCCCATTCCAGAGCAGTGCCCTGAGTACAGCTGTGGTGGGATCAGACCTTGGGAGACCCCTCAGGGCACAGAAGCCCCCTCAGAGCACAACACCCCAAACTGACCCCTCTGCATGTCCCATGACACAGCTCCTGCTAAACCAGGGGACAGAATTCTCTCCTCTGTCCTTAGAAGATAAATACTACAGCCCTTGCAGTGACAGAGCCCTGGGGTTGGCACAGAACCACGAACACTTTGCCTCTGGAATGGCCTGAGCTCAGTTCTGCCTCATAAAACAAGAACAATGCTGTGCTGAGCAGCACTGGCTGCTGAGAAATCCAAACGTGCTTCCCAAGCACGGAGGAACCCTCACTGAGTTACACCAGAGCAGCTCTCCCAGCTAATTTCCATGCAGGGAGCCTGGCACAGGGAAGGTTTAGGAAAAGCACGATTGGCCCAGGATTCTGCCTGTCCCCTTCTCAAGGGACCCTTCAGGTTACACCCCTCACACATCTCTAGGCATGACACCAACAGAGCCCCATAGAGATCCAGCAATCCTTTGTGATGCTATCCACAATCAGCTCCTTTCCTTCCCACTCATCCCGAGCCTTACCTGGCATCCAAAATGCCCTCGTACTCCAGCAGCTGCCGCATGAAGCCGGCGTTGGGCCGCGTGATGCTGCGCTTCTGCTTGACGTAATTGTAGGCCTTTTCCAGGGACCAGCCAAACTCCTTCATGGCATAGGCGATGACGGTGGATGCGGAGCGGCTCACGCCCATCTTGCAGTGCACCAGGCACTTGGAGTGGTTCTTCCTGCAGGAGGACAAACAGGAGAATAAATCCCATGTCACCAGTCAAGGATCTGTTATGGCTTCACCAGAAGAGGGACAGCGCTCCCCGCTCTGCCCGCCCTGCATCACGGCTCTGGAGGGGAGAACGCTTGGGATGATGAGGGCCAGGATAAGAATCCCTGTCCAGAAAAGCTGGGAGTTAGAGATGGGCAGCCTCATTCATTTCAGAGACCACCATGAAGCCTCCTGCCTCCATCCAAGTCTTGGGATACTGGGATCACTGGGAAAAGGCAGAGTGTAGAGGCCTGGCAGGGTTCGATGGGCTCTGTCTGCAGAGACAGCTGGGGCAGGTCCAACACAGACATGGCTGGAGCAGCTCCAGAATGTCTCCAGAAGAGGAAACATCCTCATTTCCTTTTGGAAGCAAAACAAAGTAGTAACAAAAATACTGGGCTAGGAACAGGTTAATGCCAGTCCGGGAAGGGACAGGGCACGAGGGAGCTCCAGGAACACAGAATGATGATGCCAAGGCCCTGCAGTTAGTGTGGCTTTGTGAGGGCCCAGGATGAGACACAGAGAGCTGGGATGTGCCCTCCCCCAGGGCCAGGTGTCCCAGCACTCACTTGGCCTTGTTGATGAAGTGATAAGCCTCGTTCCAGTGTGCCAGCAGGTCCGTGGTCTCCTCGTCGTACACCCGGATGTTGTGGTACGCGAACAGGCCTGGGAAGAAGTTGTCGATTTCCCGGGTGACGTTGAGGATGTAGTCAATGCTGTGGGACCAGGAGAGACACCCTGAGCTGCCAAGGTCACCAAACAGGCACTGAGGGACACTGTGAATCCAGGCAGTCCAACCCAACACGAGCTGTAAGGTTTTACCTACAGCCCCAATCCTAAACTCCCCATACAGCCGGTGACACAGGGCACACAGGAGGCCGTTCTGCCACCTCTCACTGCCAGCACATCCCAAGTGTCCAAACACCCTGGGCACAGGAGGGAGAAGTGTATTTTATCCCATTTATTGTCTCTGAGTCTGTGTAACCCAACCAGGAACTCCTTGCTGTGCCACATAGCTCTGGGGATGCAGAAAGAAGTGAATCATCTGGGAACACAACCCAGGAATCACCATCTCCAGCTGCAGGTTTTAGCTGCAATCCCATCCCTTCCCCTTCTTTCTGGCCAAAATCATGATAGTCACATGTTATCTCTTGATTCCTGCCAAATATCACAGCAGGGATAACAATGTATCTGAGAACGAATGTCCAGATTGATTTATCACCTCCTATCGCTGAGAAAAATCGAGGACACAGGATATTTGTCTCAGAATTTGTCCAGCTTTGCCTTTGGACACTGCATATCCCAATGCAAGACATAATCATTAACACCCTGCTCGATTTCCTTGTCCCAAGATGTGCAGACATCTGCTCCCAGGACTCCAAATGAAACATTTTCAGCTGTGCTGAAATTGTGAAGAATTTCAGTTCCTTACAGCAAGGTTGGTGCAGGCCTTGAGTGAGCAGCAAATATTTATAGGCAGAATTCTCCCTGATCCAAAAAGTGTGGCAGGGAACGGAGCCAAGCAGCACCATGGGGATGGGAGAGAAACCTGGAGCTGCCTGTCCAGGCAGGTGAGGAGGAGTTTGCTCATCCACAGGCAGCTCTGCTCCATCTAAATAGAGATTTTTCCTTAGTGCTGCAACCTTTGCTCCTCTGCAGCCTGCAGGAATTCACACCTGCACAGCACTGGGAACACTGGGGGATGGAGATCCTGGGTTAGGGTTAGGTCATGAATTACAAGCTTTGTTATTTTCACTCTGTGCTGGTGATAAAAGTGAGGTTGGAGAGATTTCTCCACAGAGCTGCTGGTGGGAAGTTACCCCATGGCTGAGAATGGGCCTCAAATCATCCCTAGAGCCTGCAAATGTCCTCTTCAGAGTTCTGGGGGAATTGCAGACACACAGTGGAGGGTTTGGAGCCTGGGAGGAGCAGTACTCACCCCGAGCCCTGCAGCTCCTCCAGGTTGGAAGCGTTCCACTCGGAGCCCTGCAACAGCCACAAACACACGTTTCCAAGGGGCCCCAAAACAGCCCTTTTCCCTCAGGTTCTGCAATCCCCCAGCCCCAGCCATCCTTCTGAGCTGACTGGAATGTTGGGAACAGCCTCTGAGACAGGAACAGGGCATTGATGTCCTGTCCTGAGCAGGCAGGGACCTGCTGAAGGAGGGAGCAGGGTACAACTCACCCATAGAGTTAGTTCTAGGCCAGGGTGTGACTGAGCTCATCCCAAATCACTGCCCCTGGCCACTCTGCAGTTTTAAACACAGGGATAAATAGTTCAGGGAAACAAAGTGAATGCACCTGTGATCCCAGACATGCCACACATGAGAAGTGAGGCAAATCCGCAAATCCTTAAATTCTGGGGGTAGTTACACCTTGGATTCCCCCCAAACCTTCACAAGAGAAAGGTCTAAACTGTTAAAAAGCAGGTTTTGCCCTGAAACACGAGCAATTCCTCTGACTCTATCCAGAACAACAACAAAAAGACCCAATGGGCACAAAGTGTTCATCTCTGGGAAGTCTTTGTTCCAGAGGCAGAGCCTGGTTTTGCCTGGAGTACCATCTAGTGGCAAAGGATTGGACATAGCACAGCAGAGCTCTCCTGGAGCTCCTGACACCCACCAGGTACAAATGATCAAAAATCAGGGATGGTTTGTCCATCTGACCCAGGATCAGCAGCATTTCATTATCTATAAATTCCTTGAATTCCTTCAAGTTGCAGTTCATGTGTTTCTCCAGCTCGTTTCGGATCTGCAGAGCAAACACAAAGGATGGCACTGGAATCTTGGTGTCCAACAGAAATATTTGTGGGCACTTCCCTGCAGAACACTTTTCACTTTTTCATTAAAAACAGCAACAGGGACTCAGCCTTCTGGAGACCAGGAATTTCAGTATGTGGCATCTCTCCAATTATCCCAGAATGGTTTGTGTGGGAAGGGAGCTTAAAGCTCATCTCATTCCACACCTTCCACTATCCCAGGTTGCTCCAAGCCCCGTCCAACCTGGCCTTAGACACTTCCAGGGATTCCAGCTTCTCTGGGAATTCCATCCCAGCCCCTCCCCAGGAAGGACTCCTTCCCAATATCCCATCTATCCCTCCCCTCTGGCAGTTGAAAACCACTGTCCCTTGCCATAGTATCCTGGTATCCTAAATCCCCAAACTAAGAAGCTGTACATAAAGCTTCAGATAACATCTGAGGGGAAAAAAAAGCATTTTGGGGTACCTGCTCCTTAAAAATAGTAATTTGAGAGATAAAAAACAAGAGCTCGTCTGCAGGAGGAGTGAGGAACACGTCCACAGACAGACACATTCTCAGCTTCCTCCTACCACTTGCATGTTAATAACCTCCCTTAAAAACCAAAAATCCACCCCAAAAAGAACCATTCCCACTCTGATCACGTCTGCACTGTGGGTGGATGGATTACACCAGCCTGGGGGATGGATCCAAATGAGCTCTAGCCTTGATTTGTGATTTTCCATCCATAAACTCACCAGCAAAATGCTGTCTGCAAGGTCCTCTGACATTTGTCCAGGAAAAAAAAAGGAAATAAAACCTTAAAATCTAATTTGAAAGTCACACAGCTGTTACTGAGGTCCTGAAAGACAGTTGTGATGCTGGGATTATCCTGATTTCTCAGGAGGGAGGTGCAGCAAAGCCAGAGCAGAGCCTTTACAGAATAGTTGAAATGCACATTCCAAAGCCAGGGACACCCAGGCATATGGTGCCTGCTCACCACTCTCTAGAGAGGGAGTCTGGCAGGAAGAATAAGAGTGAGAATTTTTTATATTTACCTCCTTGGAAGTCACATTTTCCAGGTCTTTGCTGGTCATGATGCTCCGGAGCTTGGCTTTAATGAGCCGCTCCGTTCGTTCCCTTTCCGTCGGCCTGGGAAGGAACAGGAAGAGGAGAGGATGATTCCAGGCTGGCAGCACGTGCACAGCACTGAGGAGTGAGGGCAAAGACTTGTGTTAAAGGGAATTTTTATAGGAATAATGAAAAAAAAAAAGCAGCTTGTTGGTGCTCATACACTATATCACAAGCTAAAGTTTCAGGTCTGACTATTTCACACAAATTCTCTTTTGTTGCTTTTGCAACCCCAGAAAAGAACCAGGCCAGGAAGAACAGGGAGAAGGGGAAATTTCCTTCAAGAGCCAAGCAAACTTTTCCAAATAAAATGCTGCACTGACTTGTCAACAAAGAGGGCTGGGGAGTCGGGGCGGGTGGACTCCAGGTCCTGCATGGCGTTCCACTCATTGATGCAGCTCTGGTCCGAGCTGATGCAGCTCTCGTAGTAGGTGGCCCACACCAAGGCCACCCCCCCTGGGAAGTAGTTGTACCTCCTGGCAACTTCACAGGCTTTGTGGAGGATCTGTAAAGCAGACCTGCAGGGTGGGAGAAGAGATATGGGCAGCTGTGAGCAGACAAAGCATCCGGAGCTGAGAGAGTCTCACAGAGGAAAAGTGATTTTCAGTATTAGTTGTTGCAGTTTGCTCTTTGAAAGCAGGAAATTTATGGTGTCAGAGCTCAAAGAGGCACAAACTGCACCTTGGGGGCTTCCCACAGCAGGGCTGAGGCAGGGGCTGAAATCTTCTAATTAACAGGGCAGAAGGAGGCACAAGGTGCTCTGGGATCTAATCATTAACCAACTTGTACAGCCAAAAGAAGATAAAGAACAGGGACAATTTTCCAACCACCTCCAGCAAAGAGCCTGATGCATATTTACCAGCATTCCTGGCCCCTGACAGGCTCCAGGGACAAGGCCCAGATTGGGTCATTTGTTTTTGCAAATCCTAACATTACTTTTTCCTTCCTTCCCTTCTCAATTTTTCCTTTCTTTAAGGCTTTACTCTGAAGTTGTTGCACTGAACCACATCCAAGGCTGGCAACAGGAGGGGCCAAATTCAAAACCGACAGGAACAGGAGTTTTATTTGTTTCTGTATCAAACCATTCCTAGCACAACATCCTTCTCCACAGCTGTATCTCTTCCCTAGGAGATGCTGCAGGGAGTGGGATCTCTCCAGGCTCCAAGGGGAGACAGCATTGCCCAGGCAGAGGGAGATGCAGTTCCACGTGGAGCAGCCTCTTCAGGGAGGAATTTGCTGGCTCAGCCACCTCTGCTTCAGGGGTTTGGAATCCCTGCACAGGGGAGGGGTGGCAGGAGCTGGAAGGTGAATGGGCACCTGGGGCTGCAGGAACCCCAGGAATGGGGCAGGACACAGGGAATGCCACAGGCTGGCAATGGGCCCTGAACCTCCTCTGTCAGCCAGTGAGAGAAACATGCAGAGAGAGGAAATTCTTGATTTGCAGCTCCAGGAATTCCAGCTCATCTTTCATATTTATTCATCTCCCTGGTGCCATTTCCCCCATGCTGAAGGACACAGAGCTGCTCTGAACTGAAGCAGCAGATCCTGCTTTGGGATCAGGATTCCCACAGCCCCTTTGCTGACACAGGGAAGCACATCTCTGTTGCAGCTCACTAAATACCTATGGAGGAGAAGGCTAAAATGCAGCTGATTTTTTAGAAAATTTACTGACAGAAAGAAGAGTGTCACCCTGAGCCCAGCCCCTCACGTACCACATGGCTTGCACCGACACAGGTTTGAAGATGTGCATCCTCCCTGCAGTGCTCACACTGAAGCCACTGATGGAGAGAGGGAAAATCGAGTCAAAACCTGCCTTTCTCTGCACCCCAACCTGCTCTCTACAAACAGCTACTGCACTGGGGCACCCATAGGCCAAAAGAATCAGGATGAGAATTTCTCTCACTGATTTTCCAACCTCCCAAGTAGGAAAGGCAAGAGGCTGCCAGGAATGGGAGCTCCAGTCCTCAGTGGGGTTTCAGAGCATTCCCTGGAACCACAGGAGCAGTGTGAGGGCAACAAGACAAGAACTCACTGTCTGAGTAAGAGGACTTTGCAGCCATGAATCCAAAATGGGCACTTCATTTGCAAGGTGATGGAGAATCTCTCCTAGAGCAGCCCCCAGGTAGGGAAGGACATTCACATTTATCCTTTCAATGTGGTTTCTTACCCATCCCCATCCAGATGGATTTTAGTATCACTCCACAGGCGAAGAACCATTCCTATAGTGCAGCTTTTACTGGAAGAGAGATGGTGAGACAGGAAGTTAAATATAGGCCACGATGTGGTCATGCCAATAGCATAAATTATTAATACTCTTTAATTTTTAAAATCCTCAAGCCTTGCTCCAGTAATCTCTCGTAATATTTTAGGCCATCAAATAAAACTGGAAGCTGGAGTCTGAAGGTCTGACAAGGTGATAACTCATGGTGATTGCTCCATGGGATCACTCTAACAGGTGGAACAGATGAAATGGATTTTAGGGGTTTATCTGACCCAAAAGAACACTTTCAGTTCAGACAGGCAATCTGGCAAGAAAACCCTGCTATAATGGAGACCAGGAACTTCCAGCTGTAAATAATTAAGCTACTGAGATATTCAGGTTTTAAAGGAAATTGTGATGCAGACAGCAACAGAAATCCATCCTTCCTCTTGCCTCACATCAATAATCACCAGGAGCAAATTAATGCAAGCTTGTTTCAGAGTGGAGGTGACATGGCAGACTTCCCCTGCTGTGGCACACCAAGGGAATGCCACATGGGAATTTCAGAGCAGAACAGAGGCAGCATCAAAGCCAATGACAATAATCTCACGAGGAAGGCAAGGCGGGGAGCTCCCCTACAGATCCCTCTGCTGTGCAAAGCTTCCCCTTCCCACCTTCCAGGGGAAACCACTACTAAGGTATTCCAGAATGAAACAAAACTCACAGAGGCTGCACCACAAGGACAGGGCAGCTTGTTAAATCCTGGGAGGACACACACAGCAGCCTGGCAGCTCCAGCCTTTGACTCCAGCTCTGCCAAACCAGCCCCTTCTCCTTGAGCCAAGAGCTTTTCTGCCTAGGTTTACTCACCAGAACTGGAATATCTGAGAGGGGCTGCAATAACAAAATATTTCACTTGCTTTTCCAAATACTGTGTGCTCTTATCAGTCAGACAAAAGGAACAGCTCGTTGCTGACACAGTTGTTTGTTGGTTTTGGAGCCACTTCTGCAGTATTGTTTTTTGACGTTATTTGGCAACAAAGCTACTACAAAAGCAGCTCCATTGCATCATTCCATCAACACACTGGAGTCTGGGGGAGAGAATGAGTTCCAGTTTTGCAAATGTGTCTGCGAGAGCATTTTGCAGGGAGCAGGCAGAAAACTCCCAATGGTGAGGTGGATGCCACGGCCTTTGATTCCAGGAGACCGAAAACTTTCTTGAATAAAAATAGTCAGAAAACTCATCCCCATGTCCTTTCTCTTGCTGGAATCTGCAGATGCAGGTAACCCAACTGCTTGGGGACAGTTTGGTGCTGCCAGAGAGCTCATCCTGGCTGGCTGCCAGCTCAGACCTACCTCTCCTTGCTGGAGAAGTCCACTCCCAGCAGGATGTTCTCCTCGGTGTCCTGCCGCCCGTTGCTGTACACCACCACCATGTAGCGCACGCGGTCGGTCCACACGCTCTCCAAACGCACGGCCTGCAAACCACCTCTGCCTCATTAGTGCTGCCACTGCTGCACAAGGCTTTGGAAGTTCAGATTATCCCCAAAAGCTTTATTCAGTGCAGTATGGAAGATACAGCAAGGCTTGTCACCGTTTTTGTGAGGGGAAGATTAGCTGAGATTACCTGATCCAGATTGGGGAAACACTACAAAATGTAACCCAAAGGTTTGCTCTGAAGTTTCAAGCAGGAAGTGTAAAAACACTGGTCATGCACTGAACTGAAAACAGGCAGGCTCAGAGGATTCTCCCACTCCCAAACCTTCACTGAAATAGCTCAGTCCTGCAGGAGGCACAACTGGCATCAACTTCTCTGCAGAGAAGTGACTTTTACAGCAGATTTTTATCTGCAGATTTCTTCAAAAGAAAGCCCAGCCCAGCTGATGCAATTTCAAGGCTGACTTAAAAGTGTCCAAGAGAATCAGCAAGGTCCTGTCTCTCCTCCTGTATTACTGTTTGTCAGCTGGATGGAAAATTAAATCTAACCAAACAACACATTTCAGGTAGAGCAGTTCCCTGACCCAACTCACACCTGGACACAAGGACCAGGGCAAAAGGAGTGGTCAGGAAAATGGGGTAGGGCTGGAAACCAGCACAGAGTTAAGGCAGCTCTGAAATCTAGGATTTGCCTATGCTTTTCCTGCTCCTCTACAAGTTTGTTGCAAACACTTCCAACAGAAATGAGAGCAGGAAAATGCACCTGTCCTTACCAGTTTGATCCTGTCCTCGCAGCGCAGGAGGTTGATCATCACCTGGAGGTGCTGGGGCAAGTCACCTGCACAGAAAGCAGAGGAATCATCACAAAGGGGCTCTTGCTGCACTAGGAATCAGCAGAGTCTTGACCTTTATAGAAATTGTATGTTTCTAAGTCAAAAAATACTAATTAAGGGAGGTCAATTAACTTTGCTGTCCCAGAGAGCGCTAAGAGCAATGAGATTCTTGGGTGGGCATTCCCTGGATGAGTGAGAACCCAACCTTACAGTATTTGGAAGCCACCAAATCAATTGAAACCACCTGTGCCTGGCACAAGTGAGGATTCTCTTCCTGTCACAGCACCCTAGAGAGGACAGAAAGGTTTGGCCATGAGAACTGGTGAGGAAGAAGAGGAGGAAAAACTCTGATTAAAAAAACAGGAACAAAGGAGAAAAGAACAACTTTGAGCTGTGAATCACCCTCAGCATGATGGGATCAGCCCCACCAGCCCTACAGAGGGTGTGACTGAGCATGAGTGACCTGCAGAGGGAAGGGCTGCAGGAATGGCCTGGTTTGGGTGATGGAGCCCTTCTGTCTCCAAGTTCTGCTCACGCACTAAGTCCCTTCAGCTCTAGTCCTGCGGGTACATTTCTGTTTGGGGAGGGCAGACGAAAGGAACAAGGAATCTACAGGAAAACAAACCAAGTTCCCATCTAATAACTCAGTAATGCACTCATAACTTTCCATGTGAGATAAAATTCCTTCCGTAGGCTGTTTGCTGGGTATATGGAATTGCTGACAGTTCAAGAAACCCAAAGCCAAGCTTGGCATTCAAACACCCCCTTTGTGCTGGAGTGTTTGCTAAGCAGCACCACACAGTACCACACTGTGCCTTTTCCACAGGCTTCTGCTCTCAAAATGCCCCAAAATCCCAGTTCTTCTTTCCCAGTACCCACCTATTCCCAAACTGCCAAAGGCAGAGGGTATAAGCACTGGGGAAGCAGAATCAATTTCCCTGGATGCCCTTATCTGCATCCAAATCTGTATGTACACTCACCACACCACTCCCTGCCATTTCTTCCCACCAGCTGGCAACTGGAAGGGACTGGGGGAAGCAGGACAGTCTGTTCTTAAACCATGATAAACTCCAACAGATTGTGGTGAGCTGATAGGAAAGGGGGTTTTCCTGAAACCAGGATATGAGGAGCTAACAAATGTACATCTGTCCAGATACCCAAATCCTGATCAAACATCCCTTACTCTGACCAGCAACATCCAAACAAAACCAGCAACAGGAAGTTTCAAAGCAAAAAGTCCCAAGCTTCAGATTACTGGAGACTGGGAGAGGCCCTGGAGAAATATCCAGGACATCCACAAGTGCCCATGGGGTGCTGAGCTCTGTGACTCAGCCCTGCCACAAGCCAAAGGGGAGGCAAAGATTAACTCACTGAAGCACAAGTGACATTTCCTCCTCTGTGGCTGGGGAAAACAGGGAGAGATATTTTACACAGCCCTTCTGGTTGCACAGGCTTCCCTGCCTAAAGAAAGCCATGCAAAATGCCATGATTTTCACAGAGAATAAGTTTCTATTCCAGTCACAGTTCCAAGAGAATGATAAAAGGTTAAACCAAAACTCGATGATCCCAATAAAAAACTCAGTAATTTGAATGTGGGCTGGTACCTTGGGTTTGTTCAGCAGGTTGTACAAGGCTCACCAGGACAACCTGGGGTGTCATCCACCTGTGCCATCAGCCTGTCCCTTTGGATGGGAGGGAAAAAGGATCTCCAGAGGGGATTGAATCCATTACCTGCATGTTTGTGGGGATGCTGGAGGCTTCGCTGGCCCTGGGAGCTGTTTCCTTGCTGTAAGAAAAGGGCTGCACCTTTCACCATGAAAAAGCTCTCGCTGAGGCTGGAAAAAAAAACCACACAGGAGTCAGATGAAAGGAAAGAGCAGCAAAATGTGCACATCTGGGAAAGGAAGTGCTTTCCTCACTAAAATAGCAGGATTTTGCCACAGCCACTTGCACAGCATGACTCTGGGATTATTCATGGATTATTCATCAGTCATTTTCCACCACTGTTTTATTACTTGGCCCCTGCAGGAGATACTCGCCTGAGCTGTCATGGGCTGGAAATGACTTTATCATTTGATTGTGGAATTCTGCAACTTAAAAGAAGCAAAGGGTTGGACTTTTTACAGGCTGAGACCTGCAATGGACTGGAGAGCAGGTTCTGAGCCCATCACTTCCTGCTGATTGCAGTTCTTGACATTTCTTTGGAATGCAAAAACAAGAACCTGCAACTGTGTAGATTTAAAGAGGGAGGGAGATGGAACCTGCACATCCCAAGGGAAAGGACACAGTTCTGGACCCTCAGGGAAAAACAATCAGCACAAGGTTTGGCTCTGCTGTGGCTGGATCAGCATCCTGGGATAGAGTCTGGGCAAACACAGTGACATTTCCAGAGGGAAATGACACCCAGGGCTGGAGCATAAGGGAGGAGAAGGCAGAACAGCACCGGCACAGCCGGATTTCTCCACTCCCGGACACACACGAGAATCTCGGAAATCCTTCAGAAGCAGCTTTGGCCAGAAGCAGTGCAGTTACATTTCCCACATGGCTGGAAATCCCTGTCTCCTGAGGCACCTTTCAGCTGCACAGGAATTGCTTGGGATGTGTTTGCTCTGCTCCCCAAACAGCACAAGAGCCATTTGTTGCTCCAAAGCCCAGTTTTCTGCCGCCCCACGCTCGCAGCCATAGATCACCATTAATTACTGTCTGCATCTACTAAACAGAAATGCTCCATTACGAGACTGTGCTACACAGGAATTCCTTATGTTCCAGCAAATGATCCCACTGGAGTTACTATTCCCAGCACTCATCTATTCCATATTTTATCCATGGTCTTTGCCTTGGGGCAGGAGTGAGCAGTAAGGCTCTCAATGCTCTGTTCTACCTCAGCATTTTTGTGAGGAGACATGAAATTCACGTCATTTCAGATTTTCTAATCTCTTGAGAACACAGCCCAAGTTCCCAGGCAAAGCTTCCTCCCGATTCAACTGAATTTCAAGAATTCCCCAGAAAAATCTGGATCAGGTTTAAATTCGAGATTTCAGTTGCTTTTAAAAAGTGAACTAAAATTTTTGCCTGAATTTCAGGCTCCACAAGATCAATAAAACACAGCAGGAGAAGCCCACTCTAATTCCAACAATGCTCCACTTCCATTCCCACAGGATTCCAGCACGTCCCTCTCACCTCACTGGCTGGGTCTGAGCAGGATCCAAGCTCAGCCTGGCTCGGGATAGTGGCACCCACGGCTGCAAATGGGAATGTGGCTCCTTCCAGGAGCCAGCCAGGAAGAGCCTTGTTTCCTTCTCACCCCAAACCTCACAGGAAAGCGTTAAAAAAGGCCAGAAGTGACACAAAGGCAGCGACCCCCACACAATGTATGGGATATTCAGCACTCACAAGAGGCAGGAAATGCTCAGATCATGCACCAGGAGATAATTCACAGCATTCCCATCCTGAGAATCTGGGGGAAAATTTCTTTGGGAAAGCAAAAAAATATCCTGAAAAAGGATATTTTACTCCAGTGTTTTACCCCAAAGGATCTTTGATCTCAAAGTACTGACTAGGATTTCTGCTGCAGGAAAAACCTTGGAAAAAACAGAGCTCCTTCCCAAAGTTATCAGGATCTCCTGCTCTGATGATACATCTTGACAGATGTTCTCCTCCCCTGCAGTCAGGAAATCTGTGACAATAAAGCAGAATATTCCCAGTTGCAGGCAAAAGGGAGCTTTTGCTGCTGGAGCAGCGAGTGATCCAGGAAAAGGACAACTCACAGAGCAATATTTTTGTTCCCGTGTATCCATGTTCATGGAAATGAACCGGAAAGCAAAGCCAGGAGCCTGCTGAGAGCAAGGTTTCCATTTCCACTGAAATCCCCGTTCCTACCCTGCACAAACCCTCCCGTACCCCCAGCACTTCCCATCTCCACACCAGCTCCGGTTCCCATGTGCCCAGCACGGTGCCAGACACAGGGAACACACCCAAACGCCTCTTTGCTCATAGGTTACACCGCACTGTAACAACAACGTTACCCAAGCCCAGCCCTTATCTCCGCTCTGGGAACTGTCTGCGCTCTGCCACTTCACAAAACTGCTCTGGACACAGCTCAGTGAGAAAGGCAAGGCACAGCTCCCTTTTAAATCCTGCAATCCCAGTAAACAACTAAAACTCTTTTTTTGTAAAAAAAACCTCCTCTCCTAAAGAACACCCAAATCCTGGCATTAAAGAACATCCCCAACCTCTGCCCCTCGGCAGGGGTGACAGATGCCCCACAGCACAACCCCATGGCTCATACATACTAATTCGGGCTGGTTTTCTTTGCACAGCGGCAGCATCGTGGTGGCCCCAGCGTCAGACAGAAGTCAGGGAAATTGAAAAGATTCATAACCAGCTGGAAAATTCACATCCTTTTGCTTCTAAACCCATAAAAACCACCAGAAGGCAAAGAAAAGGTCAAGCGTATTTTCTGTGCGGAGCAGAGGAATCGCGGCTGCTGATGCTCCCCGGGAACTGGATGGCTTTTAGGGAACACTGTGTCTTCCACTGATATCCTGGCTTGAAAAAGCACTTGTCCCAACACATCCTGATGAAAGAGAGCCATTCAAGAGGGGAAACAACCAGCTGAGGCTCGGCTAATCGTTTCCCTCCTCCAGACTTGTTTGTTTGTTTGCTTCCCCCGGCGTGCTCCAGAGGCTCCTATCAGCACCCACACAGCCCCTGGCTGCGGGAAGTCCATATTCCCTGGGACAGGACTAGAGGAAAAGCATCCTATGGACTGATGCCTGTTCATTCCTTTACAGTTAAAACAATGCTTTAATACAGATAGAGGAAATTAAAATGGTCCTTCCCTCAGTGTACAGCTCCCCCGTTGGATTTTCAGAGCCATTCCCGAGTTCTTGAGCTCCTGCTGGACAAGCAGTCTCTCAAGTGCTCGGTGTTTGTGTGTTAGGGGCTTGCTGGCACTGAATTCCCTGAAGACTTGTTCCTTACAAACCCCAATTCTTTCTGCAAGCACACACCATAAGGCCACTCTGGTCCCACCAGCCTGACCAGAGGAATGAGGAGCTCTCTGTGCATTCTCAGCCAGTTTTCACCCAGTTTGACTGGCACACACCACAGAAACCACCCAATCCCTGGATGCCCTTCCAGGAATCCTGACCAGCACAACTTCTCTACAAGGAGTCACTTCAGGCTCTTGAATAAACACAGAGCCCACTCACAGCCCCAGGACCCTGATGCTCCAATACAGCTGCAGACCAGTTCTCTTCCCACTTCCTGACCTCAGCTTACCAAACACAGGAAATTATCACCCTAAGGGAGGAAAAAACCAACACTTCCAACACCTGGGAAATGCCAGGAGTGTCAGGAGGAGAGTACAGACACTGACAGTCCCTCCTGCCCCCAGAGGCTGGCAAGGAGAGGGTGCTCATGGACACAGCCCTGCTGAGAGCCGGCTCCAGAGGCTGTTGCTCCATCCCTTGGCTCCGTGCTGCTCAACTTGAAAAGGAAATATTTCTTCCCCTTTGGGAAAGCTCCAGAGGAGCGTGGCTGCAACACACATCAACCCCATTTCAAGTCACTGAAGAACACAATAGGCAGCGCCTTCTCGGCGGTACAAACTGCCACCCCCCGGGGCTGGGAATGCCAGCAAGCAATCCTTTAAAAACACTGGATATTGGGAAAAGAGACAGAGCTGCTCATGCTCCTGGACAGCCAGATGCCAGTCCCACAACAGTTTTCCCCAGGCACTTTGCTTTGCCATCGTGGCTCCAGCTGTGAGGTGTCCCAGGAGGAATCCTTGCATGCCTCATGTACTTGAATTCCATGTTTTAATGAGGAATATCACATAAGCCATAATCATCTTGCAGGACACAAGCAAACACTCTATTAACACATCTTATAGCTACAGAACTAATCTCAAAATAAAGATCCACAGACAGAGTCTGGAGAAAGAAAACCACTTTTCCTGGGAAGACCCAGGCAAGCCTGAGGTGAGTGAGCAGCCTCCTGCAACCAGGTCTGTGTTTAAGGAAGAAAAAAACCCCAAACCCCCACAAGAAAAGGAGTATTCACTTCTCTCAAAATTGGTC
Source organism: Ploceus nigricollis (assembly GCA_013399945.1). Taxonomy (NCBI): domain Eukaryota; kingdom Metazoa; phylum Chordata; class Aves; order Passeriformes; family Ploceidae; genus Ploceus; species Ploceus nigricollis. The sequence continues at coordinate 29,534 of VXBC01012976.1, forward strand.
ATGATTTTACAAAGGCAAACATGGTAATGCCTCCCAGTTCTTTGGGTTTCATGGCATCTTCTACTCAAAACATTTCCAAACTGATAAGGTGAGGGAAAAACAGGCCTCCCGAGCACCACAGAATGGAACACACTTCCCTCTTCTACAGCCCTGTTGATAAGGAGGAAGAGAACTGATTTTTTCCCCCCTTTTTCTTCCCCTCTTTGCTGCTTGGTCTGGAACAAGCTTGGCCACCTCAAGGCAACTGAGAAAGAACACAAAACAGCCCTGGAGAGAGACTGAGTCATCCCTGCTGGATGCTCCCATAGCCCAGCCAGACCCTCCATATTCCAGAGGGTGGATTTTAGGCAGGACACTGCAGCGAGCAGAGGGGACTGGCATTGTCCCACAGCCACACCACAACAGCAACACAACCCAAGCTGGGAAGGAGCACATCAGAGAGAAAGGAGAGAAACAGGAAGAGTTGAGAGCATCTGTGTGGCTCCTGCTCCCCAAAAAAGCCGACGGTTAAGGCGGAGGCACTGCTTGCTCTGGCCTGATAGAGGCACATCTGATAACACTTCCTGACCACGAGAGGGGCCTTCGGAAGGGGCCTGAGCAACACAAAACAGCAGAGGGGGAAAAGGGACTTCAAAGCTGCTCCTTCCCATGGCACTACACTGCCCCAGGGACAGCCACAGGGACTCCAGCAGCAGCAGCCAGTCCCTTCTCCTTAATGAAGTGTGTCCAAGTGGCCTTTGCTCCGTGTCACACAAAGATTAAAGGGAATCACCCGGACAAACACAGGAATATCACCACAGCCATCCCAGCTCAGCCCCACATGGAGCAGGGCTGCCACAGGAGCAGTGTGCTCCCCATGGAGCAGCACCTGGAAAAGCCTAGTTCCAACACATGCAAAGATGGTTTAGAACAAAGAGAACAAGGAGCTATTGCACATGTGTAGGATTTGGGATATGCTGACAAACTGACCTGTGCTCAGGAGGACAGGAGTCCAAAACACCTGGAAAGGTCAGAGAGATCTGCTCAGGACCACTTGGAGGTGTTTTTACTGCCAGAAATGCAAGGCAGGAAAGCTCTTTCCATAGCTGTGACTTCCACACCCAAAGTCATCATTCCCAGACCTCATGAGCTGAATGAAAGTCACCCCCAGAAGAAAAGCAAAAGGTGGGCTGCAAGTTCACAAGGAGGCTATATCCCCTTCCTCAGGCACAGCCACATCTTTGTGCCAGGAAGGGGCCAGGCAGCAGCTCCAGCTGGGGAGGTGTTGGTTGTAAAGCCTCCCTGCAGGAGCAAACATCTCTCCCATCTATTTTGAAGGAAGTGAGATCTTGGGGAGACCAAAAAATTCAACAGGCTTTGCTGTTCTCAGCAGAGCAGGGACCAAGGGGAGTGTGAGTGTGCATTGTTGGGCTCGGAGGCATGGGGATCGTGGGCCACATCCCAGCAGGAATGCTGACAGGGCTGCAGACACTGCAGGCCATTCACACACAAATGCTCCTCTGGCACAAAGGACAAAAAAAGAAAAATGAAATCAATCATGAAGCCCACAAAAGCCAATTTCCCAACAGAAATAGACTGCTGATGATGTCCCTCCAGCCACTCCTGGGATGCATCAGGCTGGAGCAGCAATCAGCACAGATTCTGCACAGAGTGGAACCAACTCAGCTCGGAGTATCCCACCCTGGGGGCAACCACAGGATCCAGGCTGTGCCTGCAGACAACCCAGGAGCAGCTGGGATAAACCCTCCAAGAGAAAGGGCAGGAAGAGGGAAACAAACAAATTAGCAGGATCATTCCCCATTCCAGCAGGCTTGCGCAAAGTAAATTGACAGAACTGCTCCCAAACAGCCAGGAATGAGAAAATTCTAGGAATCCCTAGTACTTGGATGGTGAAAAGCCAAATAAAATAAGAGATTCTTTCACAAGGAAAAAGAAATCCTTTCTGCTCATCCCATTAATCGCAGAGTTCAAAAAGGCACGAGGCTGATCCCGGCATCACCCAGCTACGCCATGGGCTTGGAACTCGGTCTGAATCCCAAGGAGCATTTCTGAGATTCCCACTGAAACACGATGTCATTTTGGTGACAGTGGCTGTCTCAGGAGGCCAGGCCAGACCCTCTCCAAACCTCAGCCTGCACGAGCTGCTAGGAAAAGGAGTATTAACCCTACAGAGACCCCAGCACTGGTGTCCCCAGTGCATGCCCTGAACTGTCCCCAGCCCGCTGTGCCAACCCCAGGGCCACCCACCCTGCTGTGGGGGCTGGGCAGAGCTGCTCCACACAGCAGCTCATGCTCACCTGGAGTCATGGACTTGGAGGACAAGGCTTGGGAAAGCAGCAGATGGCACAGGGGAACACACAGAGGTCCCAGCATCAGCAACATGGATTTCCCTGGTGGTCTGAGGGAAGCTCCCAAAACACTGGCTCCCTGTGTTTTCCTACAAGTCACTGTTCTGGATGTTGCCATGTTCCTGCCACTGCTGTCCATGACCACAGGTAAGGGGGGAGCCAGGCCACAAGCCCTGGAGTTGTCCCAGAGCAGTGTCTGAGCTGAAGGAGAGGTGGGATGATGCCCACCATGGAGGGCACACCAGAGGCAGAGCCTCCGCCAGCGCTCCTGGCAGGAGCTGATCCTGCTCCTGTCCTCCCCCCTAGCCAAGCTGTCAGCACATGGGCCCATCCTCCTGCATTCCTCCTGTCAGCCCATTGTTTCAATCCTTGGAACTATTTTATTTAGTCACTCCACTTCACCCACTCAGCAGTGTCTCCCAGAGAAACAAGTGGAAACTCTCCAACGGCGCCACTGGAAAAGAAAAGGAAGGTGAACATCAGCTTGAAGGATTAAGGGAGCAGCCTCCAAGTGGTGTGAGAGAAGGTCAGCCAGGACACAGACAATGGCATCGGAAGCACGGCTGGGAATCTTGGTGGCACAGCAACCCAAAAACCAGCTGAGCTGCCAGGTTTCAGAACGGCTCCAAAAAAGGCAGCAGAGACCAGGGAGTACTTGACACATTGGTCATGTGGAAAAACAAAATAAAATAAATCCAGGCAGATCACGCGCGGTAAGAGCAGAGTGAGAAAAGTTCTGGCTCAGCCCTGACACCTCGAGTGTTTGACTAGATTGCAGCCTGCCTTCCCAGCCCCCTGAGGGTACACAGCCAGCATTCCCAAAATCAGGAGAGTGCCAGGCAGGGGCAAAGCTCACTCACAATGGAAAAGTGGTGGCAAAAACCCCAGGATTATCCTTCATTTCCCCCCTCCACTCCAAAGCCATCTTTTCCAAGCAGGATGGTGTTGCAGAAGGAAGCAGACAGCTGGAGTTCAGGATGTTTTGCAGGGCTGGGAGGGAGATGCCAAGCCATGGGCAGCAGTCTCCACTGGGATGCAAGTGCTGGACACGGTTGGATGTGACCATTTGGATGGCAGACAGAACAAACAAGGAACCTGGCAGCTTTAAGGGAAGTCTGAACAGGACATTTTGTCCCATTCCCCACATTTCTGGCTGACTTGGTCCCTGATATGAAGATTTCCTTCACCAGCAGCTCTTGCAGCAAGGATTTCTTCAAGAAACTAAAATTTTGAGGGAGGAAAGACAAGCCCTGAAGAGGAGAGTCCTGATCCCAGATAATCCTAAACAACTGATCGATGTGGTGTGCACCCTAATCTGTTTGAATCTGGACTTATTTTTGGCTTATTTTTGTGCAGTGGTAAAGTGATTCTGCACACTTTAAAAAACTTTAAAAGGGATTTAAAGGCTGCAAAGGGATGTGTAAATGTTTAGGAAAAAATCAGCGTTCTCAGGAAATAATCTCAATACTCTTCATTAGAACTAAAACCAGGCCTAGGAAGGTGTTCTGTCCATTCCCCATTCCAAAAACATCTTAGGAACACTTGCCAGGCAGAGCAGAGCTCTGATTTGTATGAGAAATGCCTGACTCACAGATCTTGGCAGACAATTATCAAAGATTAAGATATTTAAAATCTAGAGGCATTTGAAACCAAAATATTGTTCTGACCCAGCTCTAACACCTAAATAAACAGTGACCACACTGGCCTTTTACAGGAACAAGTGCTCAGTGCACAGCCAGCACCTCTGATAATAGGGCCTCATGGTTTGGGTTCTGCCAAACTGCTGAGGTTTCATGGAAGAAAAAAAAACTCAAAAAGATTTAGATACAATTCCAAAAGAGTCTAATCATCACATCTTTAAATTGGCAGCTCTCCTGCTGTTGCTCTACCTACATCCAAGTAAACTCCTCATATTGCTCAATTTCAAATCAGCAATGGTTTCCTGGAAAGGCCAGATCTTAAATAAGTGTCAAATAAGTGAACGTTTCCCCAGCTCTGTGGCCTTTGAACATCCACACACAGCCCACTACAAAATGTAAAGGTCTAATTACACCTTCCTGAGCTTCCAGGGCCACGCCTCCGGGCTGAGAGCTCCCGAGGGCCGGGGGCTGGGCCGGTGCCTCCCCATTGTACGGAGCACGCTAAGGCAGGATGCTGCCGCCGGCCAGGATGTGATTCAGCGTCCTGTTTTGAACACTTCATGAAGTCAGCAACTTCTGCCCCGAGATCTCCCACCAGCTCCCCGGGACACAATCAATCTGCAGCCAGCAGGACTTGTCAAGGCTGTAATGAGCTGCTGTCCCCACAAATAAATCCTCAAGGCAGCTGCCCCCGTGTCCCCCCTGCCCTGAGCCTGGCACTGTGAACACGGCTGTGGGTACAAGGTGTTCACTCAGCGCTGCTCCAGCAAAACATGCTCCTAAATCCCTAAAGAAATTAAGGATCAAAGTGTTAAAAGATCATTTTGGTGCACTAAAATATAATGGACATTACATGTAAATCAAGTGTATAAAATATACATACATATGTGATATAAGAGACAATGGTGTCCTGTGGTGTGTGCCAGAGAGATGATCATGGAATTATTTAGGTTGGAAAAGACTTCCAAGATCAAGTCCTGCTGTTCCTGCAGCTCTGCCAAGGCCACCACTAAACCATGTCCCCAAGTGCCACATCCACACAGCTTTTCAATTCCTCCAGGGACGAGGAGTCCACCACTGCCCTGGGAACCCTGTTCCAACACTTGACAACTCTTTCCATGAAGGAATTTTCCCTGATATCCAGTCTAAACCTGCTGTTGCTCTGTTAAGAGTTTGTCTGCACCAATCACTCCTCCTGTTGATCACTCACCTGCAAATGTACACAAACCCAACCCTGAAAACCTCTACCTCCCACAGCTGCTCTTGCCAGCTCTTAAAATTTGGTTTAGAGGAGCCAAACAAGAACAATTCTTTCCATAACCATCTTCAGGCTTGATCAGAGCCTGGAGATAACTAACTTCCAGGCCCTTCTGCAGTGGTTCAACCTCTATCTCTCTGCAGAAGGTGCCTGAAAACATTCACCCGGCCCTGCATTCAGGCTGTGATTGGAAAGCCAATAATGGCAAAGATTACAGAATGACTGGCTAAACAAACCTATTTATATTTGGAATTAAAACCAGTGATTATCTTGCTGTGTTTGCCAACCACATCTGAGAATCAGCCAACACTCACAGAACGATTTGGGTTGTACAACATCTCCTCTGCCTCAGTGTGACAGAGCCAGCACACAGCCAAGGGTGAGAATCAATTGGGTAACACCAAAAAGGAAAAACTACACATCCAGCCCTGTGCCAGAGCAGGCAGCTGAGAAAGAGCTGGGCTCTGCTCTGCCTCCTCCTTGATAGCATCTCCTCAGAGTTTGCTCAGAGCTGGAGCAGCAGGATCTGGGCTGAGATAAGGCCACAGGCACCGAACGCAAGAGGTTCGCACGGAACTCGATCTCAGAGAACTTAAGACTCTGCTTAAGTCTAGGCTAACACATCCTCCCATGGGCTTGGCCTAGCCTTGACAGCAGTTTTACAAAGATTTGGGTAAGTTGTGGGTGCACTGCACCAGCAGAGGAAAAAAGGGATCAAGCCACAGCATCTCCCTGATTATCCAGGAGGGAAGGTTTGAGCAGACACTGATAACACAGCTCAGACGTGCGGCTTCTGGCTCCACTGAGCCCAACAGGGCTCTCAGTTCTCTTACTTTTCCTTCTGCTCTGAGTCTTTACCCTCAGAGAGCAATACAAACTTCTGGCTGCCTGCTGGAAGCAGTGTGGATGTTACATTGCTGAAGCTTCCACAAAACTTTTGGTAACAGAGAACAAGATGACTTAAAGCAGATTAATGTCTAAGAAAATGCAGATAGCAGCATTATCTTTGAACCTAGAGCATGTCCCCATGGTCTGTTCTGGGGTAGAAGCTGTTCCAGGGAGAAAGAAAAGCATTTTGGAATGACAGAAACCATAAGGAAGGATGACCAGGGAGCAGCAAGACACGGCTGGGTGCAAAACCATGATACAGACCTGTTCTTCCAAGAAAACAATCAGATGGCTCATGGAACCAGATCCAACTATGCAACCTCAAATGAAAATCCCAAAATGTTTTGGAATGAACAAAAATAATTGTTCATCAGGCAGATTAATACCTTATGTCATAAATGTGTACTAGCACAGCCATCCTGTATTGATGAAACACAGCTTGAGCTGGCAGCACGCTGGGGACATATTTCCTTTTCCCTCACCCTTAGATCTCCAAAGTCTGCAGAGCCAGGGGCTGGACTGCTGATCCCTGTGCTCAGGGCACGTATGACAAAGCCCAGCTGTCACCAAGGCTAGACCAGGATTGAAAGAGGCACAAACATCAGCACAGGCCATCCTGCAGGGATTTTTCAGAGGAGAAGCAGCACAATGAAGTTGAACAATTCTGCCACCCCCTGGGCACCGGGCAGAGTCTCAGCGGATTGAACCAGAGCAGGGAAGGGGACAGCAGCCAGTGGGAAGGGGACAGGATCGACCCACCAAACCAACAGGAGCTCCATTTATCATCTGTGTTATGTCTGCATATTTCCTGCAGCTCTTGGCAGTGTTTCCCCATGAGGAGAGCAGAGGCTGTGCGTGAGAGCCATCTGATTCTCGAGGTCTGTCTGGCTATTTAATTACCAGATTCTTATCCTGACAATCGTATACGGAAGAGCAGCCCCAGGAGACTGAAGGACAGAGGAAGCTCATGGGATCTCAGTGTCCAACGTCAGTGCTGCAGCATTTTTCAACAGCCAGGGGAAAAGCATCAGCCTTTAAGCCTGGTCTAAGTGCATCTACACTCCTGGTGGCTCTGGTCAGTGGTGGATGCACACGCCTGGCTTGCAAAGAGGCCAGACAGACCAAAGGTGGCCACAAATCCAAGGATCTCACCAGGATTTGTTTGTACAGTGAGAACATTTGCAGTGAAGAGGATAAAGCTGTATTTTCTCTTTCAGCACAGAACTGTATATCCAAAAGAGAAGGCTGCCATCCTGCTTGGTTACATGTTGCTGTTTAATACCACATGGGGAAAAGCACAAGAATTAGGGTTCTGCGGCTGTTCATGGCTTCAGCAGGTTCCTGCTGCGGCCTTGCATTGTACAAGGAGCAGAACAAGGAACCCTGAATTTTCATTTCATCAATACAAAATCCATTCCCCACAGAGTCAGCTCTCAAATGGCATTACAGACAGCCATGAAATGCCCATACACACAGGAGAGCACATAGAGCAGACACACAGCACTTCTGCCTGCAACCCATGTGTGTGCAGACAGGACAGCCATGGAATGCAGGCTGCAGCCAGGAGACACCATCCCAGAACACAGAAACAAAAAAGTCCAACAATTTCCTTCTCTGTCCATGAGCAGTCCTGCTTTCTGGTCTCTGACTTCACCTGCAGGGCAAACACAGTCCAAGCAGCAGCACAAGCAGCTTTGCTTTTCCTGAAGGCAGGATAAGGAAAGCAGGAAGGAGGGACAAGGAGAAGAGACTGAGTGCTGAACCACTGCTGTACCTTTACACTGCTCCCCTGGGCTGTGGTTTACAGGTTAGAGGGTAAGAGCTGCCTGCAAGAGCCAGGCTTAGAGTGAGCCATCCACAGCACTACTCAGAGCCCATTAGCCAGTTCCCCGGCACATGAGCTTGTGTCACCACTTTGGATCTGCACAGTGTCAGCAAGAGGAGCCTCTCTCTTCTCTGGCAGGACAGCTCAGCCCTTTCTTACCCTCACATGAACACAGTGGCTCTGCATGACCCCAAGGAGGCAAATTTCTGGTGGATAATAGCTAGGAATGAGCAGAGCTCTCCCCTCCCCACCCTGGGAGCAGAGCCCCCTTCCTGAGTGGAGCCCCAGCCTCAGGGAGCAGCAGCAGAGCCAGAGATGCTGTGATAACACTGAAGTGCTGTGGCCAGAGCTGACCAGTAATTTTCCAGTGTCTTCCCATGAGGGGAAAAAGGATCACAAACTATTTTATTCTTTCATCTTGTTAAATGCTCATCTTAAAACTGATGAGGGAGAGAACACCCCCAGGTTCAGCTCTCTGCAGACAACGGCATCCGAGATCTCTGTGGGATCAGGACTCGGACGCTTGGCAGACAGTTAACAACAGTGGAAACTTAGGGCCCAGAAGTTCAGCTTACCTCACATTTAGTCTACGCTCTTCATCACTGCCGACCTCCGCCTGAGGGGAGAAAAGGATACAAGAGAGTTACATGTTGGTTGTTTGCACATTACACCTTTAAATAAAATCCCTGCACCAACAGGGTGTGAGGCGCTGCTTTCCGCGGGGCTTTTCTTCCCGGGGCCAGGGATAAGTGAGACTCCCTAGTCCTGTATGCCACCAGCACCCGGTGCCGGGTGACAAAGGGGCTCAGGGGATTTTAAAGCTATTAGGTCCTAATCCTGCAAGCTGGTCCTGGAGTGCAGAGCGCTTTGAAGAGCGCCAACCCCGACGTCACCGGGGCACACACCTCGCTCCCACTGCGCACACACGTGAGGGCAGCAGCTGGCAGCCAGGGCTGGGCTCAAATAACTGGGATTTGGGGTGTCCCAAGCACAAGGACACAGCCAAAAGTGCTCCCTGGGACTGTCCCAGCTCCAGCACCTGACGTGCAGCTCCAGGGCTCACACCGGCAGGACAAGGAGGCCACCTCCACCTGGATGCTGGCACACGTGTCCCCAGGCTGGGACAATGCACGTCCTCTGCCTGCTGCCTTCCTGGGGAACAGGCTGCTTTGGTGGCAGCACGGATCAAAACGGGCACTTTTGCACCAGGCACTTGTAGGAAGTCCCCCTGGAAGCAAATCTGACTGCTCAGGTGACACTACACTTTATTGAGTCTCCTCAGAAGAGTGACCTCAGCTTCCAAAACCAAGCATTTTCACAGAGTCATGCTTTCCAGTCATCCCCTTCAACTTCTCTAGTAGCTTCTAGACAAAATTCCTTATTAAAGAAAAGCAGAGTTGGGGCTAATTGCATCTAGAGCTGACAAAAAAAAAAAAAGAAACCAAAAGAATAGGCTCTAAGACAGTTCTGCTTTGGTCCTGCATGAACACAGAGGAGAAAGGGAGGGGAGCATCCCCTTGGAGAGCAGGGCTGTGCTGGGGAGAAGATTTGGGCCCTAAAAGCAAAGCAGGGACCTTACAGGGAATCCTTCACACTCACAACACACCCGATCCTGACAAAGCTGGAGGGACACATGCCTTGCAGGAATCAGGCTCCATCAGTGCTGACACTTGGGGAGCATCTTGATATTTCCTACAGCATTGCTCAGAACCCACATCAAATAAAGGTACCTGTAAGAGTTACTTGTTTCCAAGTTGTTTTGTACAAATTAAAAAGAAGCAAATTGCATCATTTCAAACGTTCAAGACTGGAGCTTTGAAGGGGTGAGAGGACCTGGATTGCTCCCCATCCTCTCAAGTTAGGATTTGGGAGGCTGGAGGGCACACGAGCTGCTCTGCTGACAATCTGTGAGAACCAAGTAAAGCCAGGGGAAAAAAATCCTGCAAATGCAACAGCAGAGGCCGGATATTGGAACTGTGGCCATCTGGAGGAAGGGAGATGCACAAGGCTGTCCCGACTGACCCAGCAGAGGGTGAGGAGCATACCATGGCTATTTTTAGTCTGTTTACAGTGCAGAGCTGGGCTGCAGGCAGGGCCCCAGAGCACCCCGAGTTCCAGTGGCCCCACTGGCAAATCCCCCAGCCCTGGGAAGGTCTGGCAGGTTTGGGACCTTTGCAGGGTCACCCTCCTGTTTGTTTGGGGCCGTCACGTAGCAACAAAGGGAAGAAAAACTTTTTTCCTTTTTAAACAAACGTGACTGTGAGGATGACGACTCTTGCATGTCGTCAGCTGGGGCACAGCAGCAGGGCTGGGCCTGGAGCTGCTGTGGGCTCCTCTCCTGCAGGAGCTGAGTTGCTCCCAAAGCTGACTTTCCCTGTATTTTCTACTAAAAACTGCAGGAAAACCAAAGCAAGGCAGCATCAAGGCTGCCACGCCAAGCCCTCCTGCTCTGGCCTGCTCAGAGCACCCCTGGGAGCTGGCAGGGTTTGGGGTGCACCACACACTGTGGTGATGCTGTGGAGCTGCAGCTGCTAATGCCACCATGGCCAGACCCCACCAGCCACTGCTACGTCCCTCCCTGGGGACTGTGCTGAGCGTGGCCACTCTGAAGGACCACAGGGAGTGGGAGATGTGTGGAAGGGAGATGCACAAGCAGTGCAAGTTTGCAAGTGGGTGTGAACCACTCTCACCTAAGAATTTATGGCCCACTATATCAAGGCAGCAGCATCCATTTCATAAATTCCTTTGGGCTCGTGAGTTAGGAGATGCCACAGCAGCACAGTCACAATTAGCAAGGACATGTGGTCATCATTTCCCATTAAAATATCTTCTAGTCATTATTCAGCTAAAAGCTCAAATGAACCCTGATTTTCCTTGCAAGAAAGATTCTAAAAGAACAGGAGCAGGCTGGCACTTTTTGATGGGATTTTTCTTTAAATTAACTTTTCCAGATTCAGCATGTTGTTTTTGCAACCATAATTTTATGGTATTTCATGTCAGAAGAGACCATTCTAACAGGACTCAATGTCTTCCTCTGGGAGCCACCACAGCACAGCTGAGCTGTGGGTGCTGGTGGCAGAAGTGCCCTACCATGGACAACACCTGGTGGCAAATTTGGGGCAACATTTTTAGGAGGAAAAAGGAGAATTGTATGGTCACCCCACAGAAAATACAATCACTAGCAGCAGCTCTGACACAAAGCAATGCCTAAGATAGATGTACATGGCAAGGCCTGCTTTGACTCCTCTCCCACCTGCACCAGTTAAATCCAGTCTAATTCCACTGCCTGCTCTGGGGTTACAGCACATTTTCATCTCTCTAGATTGGGTGGCCACTAGGTCTTGTTTAAGACTCTGTCTAAACAAGATCCCACAAAATTCCTTCTGAAAACTCCTTCAAAAAGTGCAACTCACATCTCCAAGTTCCTCAATTGGCACAGCGTGGCCCAAGCTGGGTCCCTGCAGCCAGGGACCCCCTGCAGCCCCTGGGGCCAGGGAGAACCTGGGAGCTTTGTGGCTCCCCCCTCCTGCTCCTCCCTCAGACCAGCTAATCGGGGGAGTCACAGGGACCTGACAGGTGACAAATAGGATTGTTTACCTGGCAGGAGTGGGGACAGAGCGAAGCCAAGGGCAGTGAACATCAAAGGAAAGAAGTGTGGGGGGAGAGGGATGCACGAGGAGGATGTGCAGAGAAACACCAGGCCTGTCTTTGAAGGTCACTAAGGAGATGGGTTAGGAGGGAAAAAGGTGAGAAGAAAGAGATGCTGGAGGTGCAGCTGTGTTTGGATACACGTGGGAGCTGTGGGGGGGAAGCAGAAGCCCAAGGCTGGGCAGAGGTAGGAGAGGGCATTTCTGGGGCACAGGAAGGGAGAGGGTGTGCAGCAGAGCTGGGACACGCAGAGTGCCAGGCCAGCAGGACAGGGATGGCACCATGGGGCAGGTGACGTGGCAGGTACAGGTCCTGGAGCAGCAGAGCTGGGGGAAGGACAGGGCAGCAGCACGGTAGAGGTGTGAGGAGTGGCACAGGTATGGGGTGGAGCAGGATGGGAGCTGCTCCTGGAGAACTGACAATGGTCACCTTGGGGAAGGGCTGGTGTGAGCTCCCTGAGGGGCAGGAGCTGCAGCAGATGTGGAGAAAGGTGGTGCCATAGCAGGGACAAAGGGATAACACGGGGCAAAGCAGAGCATCCCTGGGGCAGGAGGTGATGGCAGCCCTGGGATGCCACCCAGGGACAAGCTCCAGGCCCAGCACTCTGCCCAGAGAGAGGTGAAGCAGGCTGCCCCAGGGTTTAGGGAGCTCAGGCTCCCTGCCAGCTGAGGGTTGGAATGGGGGACAGCCACAGTGGAACAGGGCTGTGTGTAGGGGGGATGACAGGACAGACCCAGGCCTGGCTCAGCCTGGCAGCATCGGGGGCTA
>VXBC01012976.1:44185-72603 GCA_013399945.1 Ploceus nigricollis
CTGTGATTCTGGGATTCTGTGATTTGCAGCCAGAATTTACCCACAGCCATTCTCCCAGCTGTGCTGGAAGGGTTTGGGGTGGTGGCACAGCCACCCTCACGTGCAGCCCTGGTGGTGGCAATGGTGTGGGTATCCAGCCTTGCACTCATCACACCTGGCATTGCCCCCTGGCAAACACCCTGCTGCTTCCCACCTTTTTTATCCGTGCCCACCTCCTGCCTCCAGCCCATGCCAGTGGCTGGGAAGGATTGTGAGCTGCTCAGAGCAGGGTTGGGTCACTGGGAGTGGAGGGTTCACAGTGTCCCTCTGTGGTGGGTGCTCCAGCATCTCCCTGGCTGCTCAGCCTGTGGCTGGTGGGACACGGAGGAGGATCCCGAGGCTGTGCCACCCTGTCCTGGGGCAGGACACACCTGGAGCTCCTTGTGCCAGGCAAGCAGTGCAGCCATGCCAGCCAAGCTGCAGCTTTTCTGCTGAGGTGGAGACACATTCCCAGCCACTGTGAGGAACCACAGCCCCCCATCCATGATTCCTGGATCAGAGCTTGAGGAGGGCTGGGAGGCTCTACAAGAAAAGCACGCAGATGCACCATGAGGACCTCAGCCTTTCCCTGCTGCTCTGGCAGTGGAGCTGAGGCTCCTGCAGGAGCTGATGTTCCCCCGTGGTGTCCCCAGCTTGTCCAGCAGCCCCAGCACTGCCCTCGGAGCCCTCATCCCTCGCAGGAGCCATGCGTGTAGCCGTCATCGGCGCCGGCGTGGTCGGGCTCTCCAGCGCCCTGTGCATCCATGAGCAGTTCCACAGCCTGGTGCCTTCCCTGGAGCTGGAGGTCTACGCTGACCACTTCACCCCCCACACCACCAGTGATGGGGCAGCTGGGCTGTGGCAGCCCTACCTGAGTGACCACGGCAACCTGCAGGAGACGTAAGGCAGGAGGAGGAGGAGGAGGAGAAGGAGGATGGTGCCTGTCCCTCTCCCTGTGTGCCATGAGCTGCCCTGGCACAGCTTCATGGCATTGGCAGAGCCACCACTGTCCCATTCTCATCACAGGCTCTGGAATAAAGAGACGTTTGATTACCTCCTCGGGCACCTGCACTCCCCAGCAGCCAAGGAAATGGGACTTTTCCTCATTTCTGGCTACAACCTGTTCACGGAGCCGGTGCCGGTAAGGAGCAGGTCACAGCCAGGGCTGCCTGCTGTGGGTGGGGCTGTGCTTCTTCCAGCCAGTGCTTCCCTGTGGGATCCAGGGTGATCCCTGACGCGGGAAGAATGATTGGCATCTGACTCCATTGATTCAGAAGTGCTGAACAATTGCTTTATTAAACTATACTGTATTACATTAATAAACTATTTTAAAGAGATACTATACCACATACTTACTTACTATATCATACTCACTTACTATATCTAACTATATCTATCTATCTAACTAACTAACTATATCTATCTAACTAACTAACTAACTGACTAACTATCACTAACTAGAAAAACCTGTGACTCTGCTGAGAGTCTGGACACAGCCGGATCCAACTGGTCCATGAATCCAAACAACCATCCCCAGAATCCAACTAAGCAATCACTTCAGGTGAACAATCTCCAAACACATTCCACATGGGGACAAACACAGGCACAGCAAATGAGATAAGGATTGTTTTGATCCTTCTCTCTGTGCTCCTCCAGGAAAAACCCTGAGAGAGAGAATGGCACACTTCCCAATATTTCCAAGTTTGCCTTGTGACAGTGCCTGGGACATGGTGTTTTCTGTGCTCCCAAGGCAATATTGGTGTGAGGAAGGGCTGAGCACTAGGAGAGTGGGAGTGACAGAGCCTCTCCAGCTGTGCTGGCAGCTGCACATCCACCTGTGTCCCTCTGGGCTGGGCTGTGTCCCATGGGATGTGTCCCACGGCTTCTGTCCCACGGTGATCCTGGTTCATGAATGATCTCAGAGCTCCTTCTCTGCTGTAGGACCCATCCTGGAAGAACATTGTCCTGGGATTCAGGAACTTGACACCAAAAGAACTTGAACTCTTCCCTGGTTACAGGTATTTTTCAGTCTTTTTTTTTTGGAGACTCAGGTAGGACAGTCCTGGATACCTCCTGAATACAGCCCTGGCATGAGGCAGTGGGACAAGGAACTGCAGGCATAGAAATGTCCTCACTTCTTTAAATACTGCTTCCCTTCAAACAAGTAGGAAACAGCTTAAATGGCCAAAAAAGCAGCAACCCAGCACAGAAACCATTTCAGCTCCTCTTTCACCTCACCTTACCTAAGTGGCAAAATAGGGGACAAAAACCAGAAGGTGTTTTATGGTGTGAAAAGGGAGGAAAAATCATACACTGATGTGAGGATGGTCCCAAGGGGAATTGGGGTCCCAGATCCACAGTGGCTGTCAGGAATGTTGGGGCAGGAGGCTCCTGTAGGTCCTCACAGCCTCCTCTCCTCCTGTTTCAGCTATGGCTGGTTCAACACGGCACTGATGCTGGAGGGCAGGAGTTACCTGCCCTGGCTCACCAACAGGTGAGTGCAGCTGCTCCTGTTTCCTCTGGCTGCAGGTGTGGATTTTCATCCTGCACATCAGGATAGGGTAGGCAGAGATGCATCCCCAGGAAGTAGGGAAGAGGCTTTGGAATTCCTGTTCATTGCCCCAGTGGGGTAACACATTAACAGTGAGCCCAGGAATGTGTTTTTTGCATGACAAAAATGAAAGTCATGGGATACTTGGAGCTGCATCCAAGTGCTTTTAGCTTTGGAAGAATTTGGGGCTTGGTTTTATTCCTGTAATTTCTAATGCTGAGCAGGTGTCCTGGTATTGAACATTTGCTTTTAATTTGCCAGTAACAAATGAACTTGTGCTTCCCAGGCTGACGCAGAGGGGAGTGAAGTTTTTCCATAAGAAGGTTGAATCTTTCCAGGAGGTGAGTGGGGATGTAAAGCCAGGGCAGAGGGCACAGCCCCATCCCAGAGTGGAGAAGCAGCATCCAACAGGCAGGTGCTGCTCTAGGATATTCCTTGGCATGAGTGATGGGCCAGGGAACAGCAGCAAGACTATGCCAAGATCCAGGAAATAAATTCTACCCGGAAAGATAAAGGGTCTTGAGGATTGAGGGATGGTTGACAGAGGATGGGGTAGAGCATTTATCCAGCATGGATTGGCAGCTTTCCCTGGAATGGCTTGGTGGCACACATGGGATGTCAGCAGGAGCTGCTGGGGAAGAAGCTGTGCCCTGGATCTGGCCCTTCCTTATGGTTTATCCATTTCCTGACTGTTGGAAAGAGCACTTGGCTTGTTTGGAAGCAGGAATGTTGTGCCTCTGTGGCATCATCCCTGTGTGCTGCTCCCAGCCCTGTCCCTCTCTCCTCAGCTGTTTTCCCAGGGTGTGGATGTGGTGCTGAACTGCAGTGGGATGCGCTCAGGGGACCTGCAGCCCGACCCAGAGCTGCAGCCCGGCCGGGGCCAGATCATCAAGGTGAGCTGGGGCAGCCCTGGGGGCTTCCCAAAAACCCATCTGTTCCCACCAGGAGTGTCTGTGCCCTCTGGGGAAAACCATGGGCTTGTGGCTGGATCCACACTGGGATCAGGTCCTGATTCCCAGCAAACACTGCTCATGTGAAACCAACCAGGATCCCACTCCTGGTTCAGCTGTGGGAATGCCCTCAGCCTCCAGCCTGTTTCTCCATAGAGTGGGGGCTGGGGGAGGTCAGAGGCACAATGCTGATAATAAAAAGACAGAAAATCTTTGGGAGAAGATGGTGATTATTTGGAGAAACACAGGTGAGTAGGAAGCTCCTCCCTACTTGAACTCCTGTCTTCCCATCTTCCCAGGGAAGCCAGCATAGGGAACACTGAGCTAAGGGAGGGTCCCATATCTGGACCCTTGTGTCCCTCCCACTGTCCCCTGAGCCTGCCACCCACTCTCCAGCTCTGACTTCCTCCCCTTCATCTCCCAGGTCCTGGCCCCGTGGGTGAAGCATTTCATCATCACTCACAACTTGAAATCCGGGATCTACAACTCGCCCTACGTCATCCCGGGGTAGGTGACGATGGCAGAGGCAGGGCTGGTTGGCACCAGTGACATTCCTCTGTCAGTGTCCCCAAAGCCTGGTCTGGGACATGGCTCCTGCTGTGTCTGCCAGGCCTGGCTTCATCCCTGGTGCTTTTCTTGGCTGTGTGGGAGGAGAGCAGAAGGATGTGGGCAGCAAAGTGAGGGAGCTCCCAGTCGGCACAGAGAGCACCCTGCACCACGGTGCTTCCATGGCCTGTCCTTTTCCAAGGACCAAATCCCACCAAAGCAAACTCAATCCTGGCCAAGTCCCCAGAACAGCCAAACACTGACAGTGGAGTGGATATTTTGGGGGAGATCTTTTGTTTTCACATCTGTAGCCATCTTTATTATCAACAGTGTGGACCAAGCTGTGGTGCAGCAGCTCAGGGTGGGGAAAGGCACTGCTGATCCATGCTCCCATAAAAACAGGGCAGGAATTCTTTTAGTTCAACAAAACCTCCCTGGGAAAGCTCAGCCTTCCCCTCACTGTCCCCTGAGCTGCTGGTGAGCCTGGGGGCATCTCATTGAGTTTATCATGGAATATCCTGAGCTGGAAGGGACCACAAGAATGGAGTCCAACTCCTGGCTGTGCCCAGGGAGCTACACCACGGGATAAATAAATCCATCTGCTGTTCATCCCAGCTCTGCTTCCTCCCAAGGGCCTGCAGTGACCCTGCTCTGGCAGTGCAGAGGGGTCTTTAAGCTGGAATTTGAATGCTGCATCTCTGGCACTTCCTATTGTCCTAATATTTCAGGCTTAGGCAGTAAGCCAGGATGTAAACAGGAGCTTTGCAGGCTCACAGCCCCCATGCAGCATATTCTGAGTGATTCCTGATCACAGTCCCAGGCACAGATGAATTCTTCTGCCTGTGCTTGTTTTAGCTCGAGCTGTCAGAGCTGGGCAGATCCCAAAGGAAGAGCTGGATGCAGCTCTCATGGGGAGGGCACCCCTTCCCTGCTGGAGAGCTCAGCCCTGGAGGGTCCCTCCTTTTGCTTTTGTGCTTCCCAATGATCCAGCAAGGTTTTGGAAAGGTCCAGCCATACCGACCCCTCCAGGCCCCCCTCAGCCTTAACCTGCCTCTTGTCCTCTGTTAATCCACAGGAGTTTGGGGCAGCAGCAGCACCAATCTCTGTGTTCCCCTCCAGAGCCATCCTGTTCCTTCCAGTTTTTCCTGAGGCAGGCAGGAGCAGACCTGTTTGATAAGGATGGAATTATCTGTCTGCTTTGCCCAGACAAGGAAGGCTGACAGGATTTAATGAGTGACTTGCTCACCTGCAGACGTGCAGGCACTGCTCTCCCCCTGCTCCATGTGGGAGTTTCTCCCACAGGAATATTTTGCAGGCCCAGGGTGTAGCAGGATCCAACATCACACTCACAAATTGTCCCTCCATGTGGTGGCCCCACAGGGGACAGCTGGGGACAAGCCACCACCGTGTGTCTCCTTTGGCTCCTGGTGCAGGAGCGAGTTCACAGTCCTGGGAGGGATTTACCAGCATGGAAACTGGAGTGAGGAGAACAGTGCCAAGGATCACAAATCCATCTGGGACAGCTGCTGCCAGCTGCTCCCAGCTCTCCAGGTGGGTGACCCAACTGCCAGCTGGGGGCTCGGGATGCAGGAATGGGTGCTGGGACAAACCACAGGACCTCGGTGTTTCTGTGAGTCAGGGTTTCTGTGTGTCCATCATGGATACCTGGGGCTCTTCCACCTGGCTGAGGGACAGGCAGGGCTGGGGCTGGCACTGAGACAAGGTTTGTAGGGATAATAATTACTCATGTAGCTGGTAAAAAATAGAACCAGAGCTTTGGGAGGTGCCAGCCCTTTGTCCCCACACCTTTAGAGAAGGGTTGTGTGGGGTGAGGCTGGGTTATGTCCACTCCCAGTGCTGCTGTTATTCCCTGAATTAGCAGGAAAGGTGGTGTGGGGCTTTGGCACAGGGATTTGCCTCAGCTCCAGGCTGGCACTGCCATCCCAAATCATTCTGCCTGGAGCTGCTGCAGGATGGGGAGCCCCCTGTCCCCGCTCATCTCAGGGCTCACCTGGTGCTGTGAGGTTTGGCTGGTGGGATTCCCAGGAATGTTGTGCAGTGCTGACGTGCTTTTGCTTCCAGAAGGCGAAGATCGTCGGGGAGTGGAGCGGCCTGAGACCAGCACGGCCCTCGGTCCGCCTGGAGCGGGAGAGCATCCGCCTCGGGAATCTGCAGGCAGAGGTACCGGCACAGCCCCGGGGGCTGAGTGTAATTAATGACCGTGTTAATTGTGCTCCAGTCACCGTGCCCGGGGCAGTGATAAAGAGGCCCTGTTCCTGTGATCATCCTTCTCTCCATCTCCCCATCAACGAGGGAATCTTTGAGCCCAGGGATAAATGTCAGAGATACTGAAACAAATCATTGGTGTGGCTGCCCCATCCCTGGAAGTGCTCAGGGATCGGCTGGACAGGGCTTGGAGCAACCTGGGCTTGTAGGAGATGTTCCTGCCCAGAGCAGGGGATGGGACAAGACAGGCTTTGAGATTCCCCCTAATCCATGCTGGGATTCTTGGTTCTCCCCCAGGTGATTCACAACTACGGCCACGGCGGCTTTGGGATCACCATCCACTGGGGCTGTGCCATGGCAGCAGCTCGGCTCTTTGGGAGCATCCTGCAGGAGAAGAAGCAGCTGGGCACCCCCCCAGGGCCCCGCTTGTGAGCACCTGCTCCCCTGGAATATGTGACAACAGTGGCTTAGGAATCACAGCAGAAAGATGGGACACACACACGGGCTGCTCAACCCAGCTCTGGCTCTCAGCTCTCATTTCCAGGTCGCTGCCGTTTTCCAGATGGCTCCACTCCCTCCACAACCTGCCTGGAGGAAGGGCTTTCAAATATGGACTAATCATCTGTGGCACAGTGCACCAAGTGCTGTCTGGGATCAGGCTGCAAAGGGCAGGCTGGGTTCAGCTGAACCCTGGACAGTCCTGCAGTTCATCTGCACCAGGGGACAGGATCTGAAACGGAGCTGGGGACAGCTGAGGTCTCTGCTGGCTGCTCCAACACCCAGTGTGTAATTAGATTTAGAGGCTCCCCCTCAGGAGGCAAAAGCTCCTTAGTAGGAAGAAGCTCTGAGGCTCCCAGGGAAGTGACAGCAGCTCTGGGAGCACGTGCCTGGGTTACACCAGTTTTCCTCACATTCCTGCCAGGACAAAGCTCGGGCTGCAGCACCTGCTTAGTGTAGCTGGCACCAGACAGCAGCACTTGCCTAAAATGGCCTTTCCAAATGATGTTTTAGCAACAAAAGCAACTTGTTCCAGTCCTGTGGGCTTGCCAGACTCTATATATAGCAGAGAGCATAAGAAAATAGCTCTTCTTGTCCCTAAAGTTCCCACAGGCCCCTCAGCTTCCCATTTCTCCCAGCTGTGGGACACAGCTCAGAGAGAGGGCCTGGCTTGGGAAAGGTTGTGCTTCTCAGAGGAGGAGCAGGACTTTTTGGGGTGGTCAGGGATGCTGTTGGGGACCCAACACACTGTTCTGAAGATACAGCCTGGCTGATCTTCCCATGCCACGAGTCTTTCCTGCTTTACAAACCATCCCAGACAGGGCACTGGATGGTCAGGAAGCCTCAAATCCAAAGGCTGCTGTGAGCCCAGCACAGTGCCTGGCTCACTCTCCTGTGTGGATAAACCAAGTGTTCCTTACTCATCAGTGGTGCAGCTCCTCTCTCCTGATGACTCTGTGTGCCAGGAATAGCTCAGCAGCGTGGGCATCTCCCTGCTGGGCTTAGCAGACACAGCTGGGCAGGGGAAATTGGGAGCCTCTGCCATGCCCAGACTGTCCAAAGAATTTCCAGCTTCCCTGGAAATGTTGCAGTCACTAGGTAAAATCAGGAGAAGGAAAATAAAGGCTGGAGAAAATTCCCTGCTGATTTAATGCTGAACTCAATGGTCTGTGATCCCACCTCAGGAAAAGCCATTCAGGGGACCTGGATCCCCTTGGTTTCACTTATTCCAAATATGAGACATTCAGGAGCACGTTCTCTGCTGTAAATCCAGCCCCACTTTGGTGATTTTGGGAAAATTCCACTGGACAAACAGGGGTGTAGGAAATCATTGTACACCTGACAACAAGATCCTTGTGATCTCAGAGCCTGCAGGAGCCACTGCCCTGTGATCTCACACGGCCTCTTGGCAAACAGGAATGAGCTGATCTGTCATTGTATTTGCAGGTTAACTCTGTTTGTTTTCTAAAGGCCTCAATTTAATCTGTGTAACCAATAAAGGGACTGTTCCAATCTCTTGTGAATGATGCTTCTTCCTCTTAGTGATGGCATGGGAAGGGCCTCAAATGCTGACTCCACAGAAATGTCCCAGGGGATCATCATTCCTTGTCTCCACACACATTTTTCCTAAACATTTCATCCTGGAGGAGTAGGAATCATCACTCCAAGCAGACCAGGGAACCTGGAATATCATTGTGTGAAGATCTGTGGTTGCTGACACTCCCCAGGGCATTAAGAACTCACAGAATCATGGATTTGGATGGGAAGGGACCTTGAAGATCATCCAGTCCCACCACCCTGTCAGGGCAGGGACATCTTCCACTATCCCAGGTTTCTCCAAGCCCCCTCCAACCTGCCCTTGGACACTTCCAGGGGTGGGGCAGCCACAATTCTCTGGGCAAATTCCCCACTGAGGGATTGAAGTTCATTTTGAGGCCAGGGAGAGGCCAGGGAGTCATGGAATCGTGGACAATTCCTGCATGTCCTCTGGCACACACAAGACACACATCCCATGTCCAGTGTCAGCACATTTTAAGAACTCCCAGTTCTCCACAAGGATCTCCTGTGACCCAGAACAAAGCTGGAAGCACATCAAGTATCAGGGAAGTCAACAAACAGCAGCTCTGGCATTTGGGAAAACTCCTGCCAGAGCTCCAGGAGCATTTGGACCAGGGATGCACAGGGTAGGGTTGTTGGGGAGTCTGTGCAGGGCCAGGAGCTGGACTGGATGATCCCTGTGGTCCTTTCCAGCTCAGGAGATTCCATGATCCTGAGAATGAGCTTTAGAAATGCCTGAGGATGCCAAAAAGTAACCACAGATGAAAGAATATTTCCCCCAGCAGTGCTTCAGCCACACAAACCCCTCTAGTTCCCAACTATTTCCATTTCCAGGAAGGAGGCTCTGCATCCCAGGCTGGGAGCAGGAAGATGGAAGCACTCTGGGATGAGAACACCCTGCATTAGCATGAGAAGGATTTGCAGCTCAGTTAGTCATTTTGACTCATCCTTCAGCCACCTCCTGCCTGTAAATTATTGGGCATCAAAATAAGAATATCAGTGACAGGGTGGAGGAAAAGAGGGTTGGGCACTTAATTATGGTTTAGAAAAATGATAGGGAAATGAAGGGTTTATATTGAAATGGAAATTAGTAGAAGGAGCCCTCCCTGCCTCAAAGTCCAGACACATGTGGAGCCACCTGATGCCAGCACACCCAGGGAAGAGGCCAGACTGGCTGGGGTTTAGTGTCCAAACTGAATTAAATATGACAATCAATTAAAGATTTAAGAGCATTTTTAAAAATATAGAATCCCAGAATGGTTTGGGTGGGAAGGGATCTTGAAGCTCATCCAGTCCCACCCTTGCCATGGGCAGGGACAACTTCCACTATCCCAGATTGCTCCAAGCCCTGTCCAACCTTGCCTGGAACACTTCCAGGGATGCGGCATCCACAATATTTTGCTGTAGTGAGGTTACTTACAATGGGAACAGGAATCCTGTGACTTTTCTTTACATCTAAATACACAAAACAGACAGAGAATGAGTCAGACCTGCAGAGTGCTGAGCCCTGTAGCTCTGAACACCAAGGCAAAAAAAAAAGCAAGTAATGACCCCTCCTAAACATCCCCCAGAAGAGCCAAAAACTTATTTCCTGAAAAAACTATTTATTTGTTTAACATAAAATATCTAATGTGGACTTCAACTCTCCAATGCCACGTCAGGAACAGGAACCAGAGGAGTATTTTACAACAAGCTTGAAATACACCAAGTTTTTCAACATTAAAATGTAAATCCAGCTTAGAAACTGTACATTCAGACATGGAAACATTCGCTGCTCTTTCAGCAAGTATTTGGGAATAACAAATCATCCCATCCAAGCACACTTGGGGAATTACATTCCCACACCAGCTTGGCTATCTTGGACACTTGGCAAAACCAAATCCCACAATTCTGTTTGAATTCCAAAGGATCTCACTTTCCTGTTTGAAACAAAGCAGTTCAGTAATTCCTTTACCAGTGAAAAATACCCAGTGTGGAAAAGGATTCTTTGGAAGTTTATTTTGTACCTAAATGGTGCTGCCCTACTGATAAAATCTAGAGGTGGTGATTTAGAACTGGTGTGTGCCAACCCCAGTGTTCTCAGTGAACAAACTAAAATGGCATTATTAATTATCTCTTATTAATTATAAGCAAATTCCTGCAAATCCTCAATTCCAGATCTGTTTCATGGGCTCCTGCTGAATTCAGCCAGGTGGGATCAGCTGTGGTGGGCTCCTACCTCTCCCTTTCATTCGGCTGATCCAAAGCCCATGGATATCCAAAGGAGATTTTCCCAGATTTCAGTGAGCTTTGGATCAAGCTTTAACAAAATCAAAGACCCAGCAACACCAACCTTGGTATTTCTATCATTAAATGGATTTTTTTAGTGCAGAATTCATAAAAAGTGAAAAGCAAAAATGCCTTCCATTTTTTGGTTAACACTGTAAATGTCACAGGTTAAAACTGATTCAACAGCATGGAAAATGTTGCATTCCCTATAAATCTTTACCTGGGAAGTAGCTGGATCCAGGTGTGCATGAACAGATAAACTTCACCTAAAACTCTCTAAAGGCCGTTGAATGCAATTCTTTAAAACTGCTTAATATTCACCTAAAAAAAATGAAGTGAGATGTGAACATTACCCCTGGGAAAGCAGAACTTTAACTCAAGGCATTGAGTAACAAACTGGGCCATGGTGGGGGGAATTCCTTCAGGCCAGGCCTGTCCTGCACTTTGGATTCTCTGTCACCTCTACCCCAGCTCAATTCCAGAGTTTTGGGATGCAAACACAGCTCATGGCAAGCCCAGGGAAGGAAGCATGGAAACAGCTGGGGGACTGGAATGGCCTCCACCAGCAGCAGGATGAGGATGGAATGTCAGGGCTGTCACTGAGGGGTGAACAGCCTGACTGTGCACAGGCAAACCCAGCTCCAGGACATCCCAGCTCCAGGACATCCCAGCCCAGCAGCTTTTCCAGCCCACTAATTAATTAATATCTGATTAAACCCATCCAGGATCTGCTTCCTCACTGCTGTGTCCCATATCCAGCACATCAGAGGCCAGTCCAAGTGAAAGCAGAAATTCTCCATCCCTGGAGTGCTCAAGGTCAGGTGTGGATGGGGCTTGGAACAACCTGGTCTAGTGGAAAGTGTCCCTGCCTGGATGAGCTTTAAGGTGCCTCCCAACCCAAATCACTTTGGAATTCTGGTATTCCATGGAACAAGTCCCTCTGGCTCTGCTCCAGGCTGCCCCAGGCACACAGAGAGAAGGACCCAACTCCAGCCTGGCAGAAGGAGGTGAACAAATGAGCTGTGCTTGGTGTCAGTGCCATGAGAGCCCTGACTGTTCACTGGGATCAGCTGGAGCTTGATTTTGGTGGAGTGTGAGGACACAGGGACAGGGGACACAAAGAGAACCAACCCAGCTGGAACAGACAGAGGGTTCTGTGCCATCACCCACAGCTGAGCCCAGGGATCCCAAGGATCTCTTGGGAGCTGAATTCATTTTCATCTCTCTGGGAAAAGCCAAGTTTGCCTGTTTCCACCAACCATTTCTGGACTCCTTCACTGAGTCACCATCCTCCAGTGGGACTGGATGGACACTTGGTGCCCTGGCAAACTCAGTTCTCAGCAGAACATCCCCCCTCATACAATTTCAACCCCTTCTTTGACCTTTTCCATCAGCCTGAGTTTCCTGGCTTTCTTTAAGGAATTTTCCACTCCTGTTTTCCCCTCAGTCTCCAAACGAGCAGCCTGGCACATGGTGGAGCATTGCAGTGACCTCAGAGCTGTGTCCCTCAGTGACAGCTGTGCCCCACAGTGCTCACTTGTACTGCACCAAACATGGACTTGGAGACCTCTTCCTGACCCCAGGAATGGGACCTGCTTCCCAGGATACTTAAAATGTTCCACTGTAAAAATGTGTTGCACATTTACCTGTGCTCAGGTGAGTCACTTGCTCAGACAGACCCAAACCCCCACTGCTCCCACAGCCTCACCACGTCCATCTCACCCACATTTGGCTGTGTGTCCCAAGGTCTGGAATCCTGAACATCCACTGAGACTTTGATGAGGCAAATCTCAGATCTCTACACATTCCCACAGACTCTGCCACCTGACTTGTGCCCAGGGACAGGTTTGTGACAAACCAGACGAACTTGTCCCCACCTGAGCTCTGTTACATTCCCTGACAAGAGCGGGATCATCCCCTGAGGAGCCACACCTGAAGGAGGGATGTTCCTCATCCAAGAGCACTGCAGATGGGCTCTTCCCATGGTTTTGTTCATTTATTCCAGCTACATTCCTTTGTCACCAGTCAATGTACAATCAGCAGGAAAGGTCCTGCCCAGCTGCCAGGGAGTGGCTCCATCCCAGCAGCAGCTCCCGACTCCAGCTGGGGCCACCCCACCATGAGGATGTGCCCAGGTAACAGAGCAGGGACACACCTGGATCCACACAGAGAACCCCAGGAATGGGAACCTCCTCACTCCAAGCAACAGACAGAGAGCTCAAGGTCCCTGGCAGTGCCTGAGAAGTCCAATTCTGCTCCAAAACATGAGGATTTACTCATTGGACTCGATGAGCTTGGAGGTCTTTTCCAACCTTAATGACTCTGTGATTTACATTTCTGCCACAAGGTCCCAGCTCTGCAGCAACACCACCCTCCCTGCTCCAACTACCCACCTGAGATGGGAGAAACAGGAATCAGTTTCCAAGCAATCCACTCTCCAGGAACAAAACCCAACTGGCAAGACTGGGTCGGTTTGATGGAACCACATTTTGGTGATGTTTTGATGGCTGAAAGTGCAAGGCAGGCATTTAATCCATAGTGGTAGGGATGGAATCCACCCTGTGCCAGGCCAGGGCCACACTAAAGATGAACCTCTTGGTTTTAGGCATCAAGAGCTCAGTGTTTTAATGACAGCTTATGCTGGGCTGCAGTCACTTGGCATTTGCTTGGCACAGGACATTTTAAGCTGAAGAGCTGACCATGCAAGCACAACAGACTGAAGAGAAACCCCTCCTGCTAAACTCCCAAGGATATCTGGATCAAAGGCCTCTCCATCCAAAAAGTTTTTATGAGTGTGAGCGAAGAGCAGCAGAAACACAACTTGCTGAGGTTCAACCCCAAACTCCTGCAGTTTGACACGTGAGGATGGCAGTGATGGTGGTCAGCTTTCCATGCTTCAGGCTCGGAGGTTTTGTGAGACATCTTGCTCCTATCCTTCATTCTTCCAGCAGGTTTCCATGTCCCATCATTCCTGTGATTCCCCTGGGGAATGAGATCCTCTGCCCACCATCTCCTGGCCCCATTCCTTGTGGCTGGACTCCTGCAGGCCACGGCCCTTGGTCTCGATGGGCAGGAAGCAGGAGGCCAGGGCAGCCAGCAGGCAGCAGCCACTGTAAACCAGCAGAGTCAGATAGACTGAAGATTCCAACATCACCTGCAGGAAAAAGGCAGGGAATGCAAAACAACACCTCAGCATGGAAGTACAGACACCGGTGGAGCAACAGAAATTTTAATCGTAGTATTGGGAATAAAGTTTAACTTGAAGCTTCTGGAAAGGAGGGAGATTTTATAGATGGTGCCAGGACAATGGACGGTGGTTTCAAACTGTCAGAGGGCAGGACTAGACTGGATTTTAGAAAGGAATTCTTCCCTGTGAGGGTGGGAGGTCCTGGCACAGGCTGCCCAGAGAAGCTGTGGCTGCCCCATCCCTGGAAATATCCAAGGATGGAGCTTGGAGCAACCTGGGATAGTGGAAGAAAAGCAGGTTCTACATCACCTTCATAGAATCATGGAATTGCTAAAGCTGGAAAAGATCTCCAAGATCATAAATCCAAGCTTCCTGTGCTTCCAATCTCAGAGGAGAAGGGATTTACCTGTGCAATGAACGGGGTTATGAGGGCTCCCACTCTGGCCATTCCACTGCACGTTCCCAGGCCCAAAGCACGTGTGGCTGTGGGATAAACCTGTGGAAAAAACATCATCCCATCAATCCCAGTGGGAAATTTTCCTCCTTCCACTCCTAAATCAATGGGAATTAATAAGTGGTGCCACAGCACATTCTGTCAGACAATGACAATGGGATTTACAGCTCCAGTCTGGGGTGAGGTCCACTGGGAACAGGTCATCAAAATGACTTTCCCACCTTGTTCTCACTCCCCTTCAATATTCCCATCACCATAACAACCCCCTTACCTCAGGAGTGTAAACATAGGCAGCCTGAAATCCTCCTGAAATAAAAGCTCTTGCAATGAAGAGCAGCACAGTAAGAACGTTTCTGTGAGGAGAAAGAGGAGAGCAGAGTTTGGGAATGTTAAGTACCATCTGCCATACTTTGTAAAGTACAATCACTTTGAATTGTAAAGTACAATCATTTTTACTTCCCTCCCAAACTCTGGTGAGAAAACCCAACCCCAGCCTTAAATCCTTCTCCAGCTGAGCACGACCACCCCACAGCTTTTCAAACCACCACTCCCAGTTCTCCCACCACATCCAAGACAGGACATGGAGAAATCCTTTACTCCAGTTGTTCCCTGTGCTGGACTCACCTTCCAACACAGAGAAAGAGCAGGAGGCTGCAAAAGGAGAAGACAAGGAAGGACAGGGCCATGGTTTTCTTGCGGCCGATGCGGTCGATGATCCACAGGGTCACCAACACCCCTGTGGGAAGAGACCAGGAGATCCTTGGGAATCTAGCAAAGAGGGGTGGCAGCAGATTTAACACAGCCTGGGTGGTTTAGATTGGAAATTTTGGCCTCTCTTTCCAATCCTTTGCTGGCCCCAGGCAGGGCTGTGGGATGGATTGCTGCTGGTGTCATGTGGAAACAGGAATTCTGTGTCCCAGCTGCTGAGCCCTGCTACATGCTCCACAAATCCACACTCCCATCCAGGGATTACTGATGTGAATGCCTAAAACACCTGCTCATGGCTCACTGGAAGAACTTCTGTTCAACTTCTGGCCATTGCTCCCTGCTGGATTTAAGGGCTCTTTAGAATGTGGTGTTTTCTTTCTGTTCTGTTATTTAGATGTTTCACCAAATTATTTATGTCCTGCTTTTTGATAGGAAATAGATCAAGCTCAGTAAATTTCACTATTAAGTCTTCCCTCCAATGCAATTTTCCCAGATCTTTTTAAAAGCTGATGCACAGCAGGAGTGGGGATTATTCCAGCATCAGTGTCACATCCAGAGGTACCCTGTCAGTATTTCTCACTCCCACCTCAGTGTGTGTGAGGATCAAACCAGACCTTGCAGCCACAGCACCACTCCAGACACCCACTCTTTTTTCCTGGGTATCCTTCCCAAAATGCCTGTTTGGCAGCACACTCCTCTTAGGAATGACTGTGCATATTTCTCAGTCATACTTGCAAATTATCATTCATTAAATGGCTTCTCCTTGAGCTTTTAGCCCTGAAATTATGATCCAGGAGAGTGAGAATATCCTGATCCCTGTCTCTGGTGTTGTTTCAATCAGATTAACACTGGGAGATCCCCTCCACCTGAAGGATCAATGGCTGTTTCACACTATTTTGCTTGTCCTATGCCAGATTGTCCATTGAATTTTGTTGGAATTGCCTGAAAATCACAGGATCAGGACTGAGGCTGGACACAGGGATGGAGGGAGCAAGTTCTCCATGGATTCACTGTACCCATCATCCTTTGAAAATACTTCTGGAAAGTCACTTATGGATAGAAATTCCAGTGTTTCTGCCCCTTTGATTGAGTTGGTTTTGCTCCTCCTGAAGTGTTGCTGGCTTGGAACACACAGAGGGGCCATTCCAGAGCAATGGCTGATTTCTTCTGGAGTGATCCCAGGGCAGGGAGAATCCACAGCTACAGCAAGGATCTCTGAGTGCTGTGGGAAGCATCAAGCCAGACATCCCAGTCCCACTGCTGCTGCCAGAGCCCATTCCCACACCCTGAGCCATTCCAAGGAAAAACTGGAGCTTCCCATTGCTCCTTACCAGGGAATTCTGACAGGGTTGTCCAGAGCAGGTCAGTGTAATCTTCCTCTGTCAGGTACTCACAGGTCAGGCTGCACTTGGCTTTTACTTCCTGCCTTCTGCTGGATACTGCAAGGAAAAAAACCACAAATATTCAATATATTTGAAGCAAACTCTTCCCTGTTTACCCTTCCTGCTGGGTCTCTCATTTTTACTGCTGAAATTTAGGAAGGGATGAGCTGGAAGGACTGTATGGATTCACTGCACCCACCATCCTTTAAAATACTTCTGGGAAGTTGTTTAGGGATAGAAATTCAAGTGATTCTGCCCCTTTGATTTAATTGTTATTCCTCTTCTGAATGCCTGCAGTGCTGCTGGGATAGAATTCAGAGTCAGAGGGGCATTGAAGAGCAATGCTTGGTGATTTTGCCTGAAAACACTGAACATTTATAACATTTTCTGTGACAGGATGTCTCAGCTCAGTGAAAATTCCACCTCCTTATCAGCTGTACAGCCTGAATTATTTTCCAGTCCAGGGCTCAGGACAGAATTAACTCCAATAATTCAGTTTCTCCCAACACAAATTGGGATCCCAACACTTCCTACACTCTGAGAATACTGAATAACCCCATGTCCTCATAAAAACAAAGGTTTTTAGGGGCTGCATCCTCCTCTGGGGAGGCAAACCTGAGTCAGAGCTCTCAGAGCTCATCACTGCTGTTCAACCCTGGATTCTGGGGCTGCTCCAACACTCCCCATCCACTTTTTATAATTTCCCAACTTCCAGGCAGTTTTCCCTAATTACAAATGTTCTGAAAGCAATCATTCCTCCCCTGGGGAATCAAACTGTTCAAGCCTCTTCTTAGCTCAGTCAAAGCACCTTCTTTTTCCCCCAAAAAAAATTCTGCAACACAAAGGATGTTGATTTCCCACCATTATCTTTTTTCTCAGCAGGTTTTCCCATCTTGAGAACCCAGGAGCTCCACAGCAGCAGTTTCTCTCTCTCAGAACTAATTAGACCTGTCAAATCTGCAAACTTGTATTTATTCAATCACTTTTTTTAATCAAGAGGAACAGATTAAAAAAAAGCCTTGAAGGCTGTCTTCCTGTTTGACATTTTGGGCTCAAAACCACTGCAGGACCTCTCTGCACTGGGCAGAGATGAGGAAATACTTAAAATAAAGTAAACTTAAAACTCAGTCACATTCCTTTTCCAAACCACCAGCAGAAGGGGATCAAATAAAAGATATTCCAGCAGTTTTAACAGGACATATTTAAAAAGAAAAGATGGAGCAATACTCACTGCTGCAAACATCTCCTGCTTGGAAGAGCTCTGTAGTTAATAAAACTAACCCATAATAAGAAAAAGCATTGGAAAACCTGCAAGGAAGCAAATGAGAGAGGAAGTTTCAGCTGGTCCAACTTAAAAGAAACACCACCAACCAAAAGTCCTACCTCAAAGCTATTTCAGCATTCAGAAAATTAAAGGGCAATTTGATTTGGGATGCTTGGGTGGTTGAATAAATTACAAATCAATACAGGTTGGGGTTTTTTGGTTGTTTGTTTGTTTTTTTCTGAGGAGGAAGTTGCTGTATTTGAGTAAAATCCCTCCAGTAAAACCCATTTAGAGCTGTGCTGGCACTGAAACTTTGGGTTTTCTCTTACCAAATAAACCAGAGCAACAAGGTGGTCCAGCGGAAATGGGGGGTGAAAAGATCCCTCATTTTGCCTCGGTCCTCCTGTTGGGAACAAGCAGAGGTTGGGTGATGAGGGACAGCTAAAGTGTCAAATTTCATCCTGTCTCATGCATTCAGATCCAGGAGTTCTGACCTGAGCTCTTCCACAACCTCAAGGTTTGGTTTTCTTTAATAACAGTGAGGTTAAATAACATTAATGCCCACTTTAAAGCTGCTTTTCACTTCCAAATGAGAAATTAACTCTTCCTCAGTGGGAAAGAGGCCTGAATGATCAAATCTCATTTTTTCTGCCTAGCTGAGACATTCAAATTGAACAGCACATTGATGATTTGCTTACAAACCCCCTCAGTTTTACTGTTCTCTGACCTGTACATACCTGCCTGGACCCAACCAGTTTCCCCAAGGGCATTGGAGCTCCATTTTCTGTGGCAATCCTCTTCAAAGTGGCCAGAGCTTTCTCCTGGTTCCCAGATAACACATCATACCTGGCACTTTCTGGCAGCCACTAAGGGAGCAGAGCAGGTCACACATAGAGGAGGGTGTCACAACCAGCAAAAACCCCAATAAATCCCAATAAACTCTGGGATTTTCCTTGGGGGAATCTCAGTGACTCCAGCAGATTCTCACATAGAGGATTACAGAGCTAAGCTTGAAGAATTCCAAGGAAGAATTCCAAGAATCATCTCATCAGGCTTTAAAAACTGCAACCCCCCACTTTCCCCATCAACTCAGAACCCTTTTCCTTCCATTCCTTTGGGTTTATCCCTGAGAGCTGTTGGGAATGTTTGCAGATTTTTTACATTATCCCTTCTGTGTAGGAATGGCAAAGCATCCAGGGCAGATAACAAGATGCTCCTGGCATTCCAAAATTTATGGGTTTAAGCTCCTTTTAATTTAGAACAAGCTTGTGAGCACCTGGATAACTGGAAGTATTTCTGAAAAACTAAGGAATAAAAAGGGGCTGCTAAACCACCTGACAAGGACATTTATCTATGAGGAGACTGAGTGATTGGCAAAGGTATCACCAAATAAATAATAAAATATCACTGAAGCTCAGGTTGAACTTATTTTAGAATCTGGCCTGCACTCTGCAGATTCTATCCCTGATTTGGGAGGATTCTTAAGTGGAAATTGATTGTAGAAATGACAAAATCTAACCCAATGCCCCTCTTGTGGCAACAGCTTTTGATAAAATGTTGATTCCACTGAGCTTTAGTAATTAAATTGGAGAGGGTTCCAGGCCTGATTTCACCAAATTCCAGCCCTCCATTGTCCTCCAGCAATTACAGTCACATCAACACAACTCTCCCTGGAATGTTTTTCCCAGCACCCTGTTGAAACTGCAGTTTTTGGTCATTATTTCAGATATTTCACAGAAGACACCATCAGAGAGCTCAAAACTGTCCTGATTTCCTTCAGCTGGGTCACAGAATGGGGTAGAGGAATGGGAATTGCAGGAATTCTCATGAATCCATGAGGAATACTTACAAAGCACAGTCCAGCAAAGAGCAGGAGTGGGAGGGCAGAGAGGATGAGGAGCCAGCGCCAGCCGAGCGTGGGCATCACCACCACTGCCAGGAGCACTTCAAACACAGTCCCAAGGGCCCAGAACACCTGGAAGAGGGAAAACCAACAAAAAAAATCAGGAATGGAGTGCTCCCAAGGCCTCTTCTTTGGAACATTCCAGGCTGTGCTCACCAGGGATGGCTGGAGAGAGAAATCCCAGGGGTGCGAATTCTGCCTTAAAATATTCCAAGGCCAAAATTCTGCCCTGGGTGACTCTGACAGGTTTGGATGAAGATGTGGAGCTGAATTTAGCACTGAATTTGTGGAGCTGTCAGCTCTCCAAATCCATCACTGAGATGCATTTCACCACAAAATCACCCAATGCCCCTCTTGTGCTCACGCTGCAGCCCTGGGTGCAAAATAATTTGGAAAAAGGCAAATTGAACACCAAGAGTGGAGTGTGGCAGGAAAACTTTCTGCTGCTTTTGGAGCTGGGCTGGTACCAGAGCTCAGGAGTGACTCAGCTCCACAACAAGGTGGACAGGCCAGGTCTGGCTGCAGCTCTGAGGGGATTTCCAGGCAGGAGGATGGAAGGGATGTGATCACCAGAAGATTTGGCCCTCGAGGGTCAGAATGCACCCACTCACCTCTATTAATAAAATGCATTTTGCTCTGGCTTTCATTGGAAGGAACTCAGCATATAAAGTTACCCTAAAAGAGGGAACACAGAGGAAAATGTCAGGACATAGAGAGAAATGCCACAGCAGACAGAGGTTCAAACATCCCCTTTGCCTTTCAATAAAGCTGCCAAACCCAGAGCAGCAACTCAAAGCTCTCCCTATCCCCAGAGCCAGCCAGGCTGTGACACTGGGTCACACCCCCCTTCCACCCCAGAACAAACCCTTCAACATTGCAAGAGAGGACACAGTTTGCTCTTTTTGTGTGGTTTTGTGACACCGTGGTCATCACTTAAATGCAGATCTTGATGCTCATGTTTCCATAGCCCTGCTCTGAGCCACAGCACCATTGGAAATATCATTTTATCTGGTATTTTCAGTGTGGTCCATCAGAATTCAACACAAACTCTTGCTGGATAAAGAATTTCTTCAGGGCTTTACAAGTGGCTCAGAGAATTCCCATCCATCTCCTGTGCCAGGGTTCAATTCTCCAAGAGGGGAATACTTTCATGTCACTGATATAAAATAATTTGCATTCTTTTACTGTGGGATTCAAAGAGCAACCACTGAGGCTTTGTTTCATGCCTGTGCCAAGGAGTGATGGCAAACTTCTCCAGGAGGAATTCCTGAGGAGGAATTGAGGCAGCAGCCAGTCCAGGCTCTGTCATCTCTTTCAAACTGGAAAGGTTTGGCTTTGCTCTGTTTGCATTCCATTGACTCAATCTGCTCCTGCCTCCAAACTCCTCAGGCTTCCTTTGAGGTTTGGGACAAAATTCCTACTAACTTAAAGAGTGGATTGATCTCTGAGGAGCTGCCCAGTTTGTGGAAAGCAGGAAGTTTCACACAATTATTTCATTCAAGCAGAGATCTAGAGAACTCAATCACTCTTAAAGTGTAGCTCAGGGCTCTCTGCAGTGCAGAGAAAACAGGAGCTGGTGAATGACCCCAGCAAAAGAAGGACATGGAATTGCTGGAGCCAGTCCAGAGGAGGAAATGACTCTCATTCCATGGAGATCCAGGCACTCACCTCCAAAATCACACAGCTTAAGGATATTAGAAAGGAGCTACTTTTCCTGCTTCATCCATGTTTACCCCTCTGTCAAATAAATCCCTGTTATAGTCAGAACAGGAAACAGACTCAGGGAGGATGGGATCCTCTTGGAGATCTGTAACTGGCTCTGGTTTTTCTCTCATGAAGCCACACAACCTCAGTGAGCCAAGTCCAGTGGCCCTGGCTGGGCTGCACCTGCAGCTCTGGGTTTTTATCTGGGAGTGGCCATGGAAAAGCCACTGGGAAGGAATCTGTGAGCCATCAATCCAAGCCAGGCTCTGCCTGCTCCAAAATAGCACCTCCAGAAGGCAAAAAAAATCAATTATTGTTAAGGATAAAAGACTACAGAGAGAGATAGAATGGCTGTACCCTCCCCTTTACATTTATAATTAAAAGCCTAGGGTTATTTATTGCAGGTGGAAAATTTATGGATCCCTCTCTTCAGTGAAAGGAACCACACAATGATAGAGAAGTATCCTGACACTTCCTTTTCCTTCTGAGCCATCCCAGCATCTCCAGGGCTCCAGGTCTGGGCTGTGTGGGTTTGAAATTCCAGCTCAGGGTGAGATGGGGAAGTTCAGGCTCTGACTGAACAATAATCTGGGGTTTTACAATCAGACACAGGGCTCAGCTCTGCCTCTAAATCCTGCTGTTTAAGGCATGACAAAACCAAGGTTTGGGGTGGCTGAACAGAAACAAGACTTCAGTCCTACAGGAGAATTTTGTGAGAAAGAAAGAGAAGTGAGGAAGTTTGGTCTGGTGAATATTTACTTACGACTGGGGCACTCCTCCAATGCCAAAGCCCACCAGGCCCCTCAGCACCAGGATCCAGCTGTAAATGGGAGCAAATCCACTGAGGATCCCATAGTAGAGAGTCCACAACACGCTGATCTTCAGGCCCTGTGTTCAGCAAGAGTTAAAAATCACTGTAACACAAATTAAAGTGTAAAACAGAGCTTCAAGTGCCTTCTATTTCATAGGAGCTCAGTTCTGGGTGTGCTTAGTGCTGCTTTGTACAGGTGGACTTTTGGGAATATGGAATCCTGGAATGGCTTGGGTTGGAAGGGACCTTAAAGCCCATCCCATTCCAGGTGTAGGAACACCTTCCACTCTCCCAGAGTGCTCCAACCTGGCCTCAAAAACTTCCAGGGATGAAGCAGCCACAGCTTCTCTGGGCACCTTGTGCCAGTTGCACTGAAATGTCCATGCTGCAGAAATATTGGGATATAACCCATCAGGAGCTGCAGACTTACTGTTTTCCTCCCATACTGGTCTGAAATGTTTCCCCAGAGTGTGGAGCTGGACATCATTCCCACAAACACCACCTGTGGAATAAAAGGAATAAAAAAATCTTTCCCTGAAGAAGTGAAAATTCCAGTGTGACAGACACAGAACACAAATTTCCAGTGAAACCAGAACATTTCAGCTCAAAACAGAGTGAGCTGTGCAGGAGGTCAGAGAATGTTTGGGTTGGAAAGGGCCTTAAAGATCATCCAGTTCTCTCTGGGTTGGATCAGGGAAGCAACAAGGTCCTTCCTCAAGTCAGCTTTGCATTAAAAAATCCACCAGTGACAACCCAGACAATCCCAGTCTGGCCTGGACTGGGAGCACTGGTATTGTCCCACTGTGAGTCCAGCCCTGGAAGACACAGAGCTCTCCAGTTCCAAGGAAAATATTCCTGAATAAAAGCTGAGGAGCTGTTGGTTGAGATCTGCAGCACAGAGCTCTCCTCCAGCCTCCTACCACCATCCACAGCAGCTCCCAGGTTTGAATGGAGATAAAATTACACCTTAAAAGCTCTGAAGTGTGAAAGAAAATATCCCTGAAGCCTTTTCAGAGGGGACACTCTTGAGCTGAGCTGCAAGAAGGACCCTCTGCATTCAGGGATGGGACATTCATGGGATTCAAGGACACCATTTCAATCTGCTGAGCATTTTAACCATTTTACACAATCAAACAAAGGGCATTAAAAATTAAAGGAGAGAGAAATTCAGGGAATAAAGTCCCTGCATTCAGCAGTGGCCTATGCTGAGAGAAGGGCTCCCAAACTTGTTTTCTTATCCCAGGCATTGCAGGATTCCAACATCACAGCACCATCCTTGGAGGTGGTGTTGTAAGATCTCTGCTTCCAAAGATCACTGGATAGTCCCAGAATTATTTAGGCTGGAAAAGACCTCTGACATCATTGAGTCCAACCTCAAAAATCAACTGTTTGTTCTCTGTCAGGGCTCTCAGCCTGTCAGAGATGTGGGGAGAGAGAAAGATTTGCAAGCAAGACAATCAGAATTTACCAATTTTTAAAAAATTAATCAAATGGTTTGAATTTTAGGATGAATCTGAGTGAATTCATAGGTTTTCCTAGAAATTACATGAAACTTCAAGCCTGAAACCTGCAAAATGCCCTCGGTTCTCACTGAATTTCATTACTTCAATCTTTTAAAAAACTCCTATAGATATTTTTTTCAAACCTCCTATAAACTTCCAAGCTGAAGGCAATCTGCAAAGGCCACGAGAAGATTTAATTTTGGGGATACAAAGCAAAATGTCTGGATAACAATGATGGCAAAACCTCAGGGAAGACAGGAGCTGTCAGGTATTTTTCCTACCGAGGTGAGCAATGCAACCTGCCAGCTGGGTAAGCGCCACTCACAGTGCAGCTGAGGAGCAAGGATACTTAAAATCATCATTTCCATGGCATCTGCCATCTGCAGGGGGAAGAGAAAGCAAAAATCAACAACTGCCTGCAAATCAGGTGGATTTAGGAGTCAATAAAAGGCTTTGGTGACATTTCCGTGACATTCCCGCCTTGCGGTTGAACAAAATGTTTAATATTTAACATTTAAACTCATTTCTGATTGTCAGCACATTGAGTAACTCTGGCAGAGAGGATCCAAAGAGCTGAATCCAAAGATTTTGAGGAGGTTTGGCTGCTCAGTGACACAGGTTCAGTCACTTCCATAGTGCAAATTCCAGCTTTCAGTCCCTTCACACATGGATTCAGTCAGGACTGTTTAATACCTTGTAACTTATTCCCTTAAACACTCCTGGATTTGCATAGATCACCTGGAAACCAAATTCCACAGCTGGTTTAGGATCTGAACCACGGCACATTCCAGCTTTTTACATGGAAAATACAGTAAATACAGCTCCAGGTATCAGGATCCTAAAATACACCACAGGAGGTGGAACACAGAGCTTCAGAAAGAGCAGAAAAATGGAAACCAAAACTTTTTTGTTGTTGATATCAAAGTTAAAAGTGGAAGTGCTGGATTGAAGTTCCTCTGAAACTGAGATTACAGCAATCCTGACTGATACAGACAGCTGAGGTGGCAGCTGATGGGAGGAATGTGGCAAAATCACTGCAGGAAACCTCAGGTTCTGCAGGAGCAGCCTGGAACCTCTTTCATTTGAAACCAAATTGCAGAATTGAAATGGTTTTCCAAACCCTGATTTCTAAGAACTTCAGAGACAAAGAAATCCATCATTACCCCTCACAACAAGGCTGAGTGCTGCTGTTAGTTTAGAATTTCCAGTGAAATTCCAGCTTAATTGCACATTTATCTGCTTGGAGACTCTCTGCCCTCATTATTTGAATCCCTGAGATTCTCTAAGTGATGAGCATGAATTGATCCTGATCCCAATTACTTGCCCATGCCAATCCAGTGATGACAGAGAGCTTCCACTGGAACTTCCCAAATCCAATGGCTTCCACTGCATCCTCCACCATGAAAGTATCTGGAAAGAAAACAATTCCAGTGGATTCCTTCCTGAGAAAAGCCAGCCATTGAGAGAGAATGTTCTGGTTTAATTACTAATTAATTGGCTAATCTGCTGAGATCTCAAATATATAACAGAGCTACTTAGTTGTTATTATACAATTCCTACTCAGGAAAATCTCTGTGTTCTTCCAAAGCCAAAATAATTCTAATTTTTCCTAGAATATTTTAATCATGTGGAGGTAAATCAGTGTGGCACCCACAAATCCAGCCCATGTGCAGCCTCTTCCTCCTGGGAGTGACTCCTCCAGCCACTGAAATGCAGCTTTCTGTGGGGAGAAACAGCTCTGCCCCAGCCCACAGCAGTGCTGGGAGCTGCAGGGAATATTTCAGTGCAACCTCTCATTATTTAAATGTAGAATTTCTCCAAACCACACAAATCTTAAACCCTGCTTCTGTTAAAAATGCTGCTGGTTGTTTCCCACCCACTGCCATGATCTCTTTGGTTTGTTCCAGCTGAAGATGCTGAAGTGGCTCAAACTCCTCTGCTCAAGTACAAAATGAAATGACCAAGAAAAGCACATTTTGATATTTGAGTTGTTTAAATCAATTTAAGTCTCACAGTTCTAACAGCTGCATCAGTTTGAAAAGGACTTAGGAAAGCTATGGCTCAGAGCTGTGAGATCCCCACAACAAGGAGGAAATCAAACAAAATCCAAGGGATAAAGCACAGCAGAGAAGTTCAGAAACAAGATTAACACCAAATTTTCCCACTGTGCTAAGACAAACCCAAAATTTCTCCTCCCTCCTAAAGCAGTGATGCCTCCAGGCAGGAAGCAGAGGCTGAGATGGACATTCCTGTTGTCCTCCAGGAAAAGAGGAGCCAGGAACTCTGCAGATTCATCTCAGCCTTGAAGGAGAGCCAGGTGTAGCTGCTCCAGGAGCTCTGAGCAGCTCCAGAGGGAATTCAGGCAAATTCCAGTGTGGCAGCTGGATCCACAACTCCCTCCCAGGAGTATCCAGCACTGGGGACACGAAAAGGAGCACAGAGAGCATCCCACAGGGAATGGGCTGAACAAACCACCATCTTCAGGTCTAACACAATTTCCCTGAGTTATTATTTTTATCTGGGCATCCTTAACCTCTCCAACCCTCCTGTACCCAGCCTGAGTGAGAGGAAGAGATCCCACAGGCCTCTCCCTGCAGGAAAACAAGAGCCCTGCTCACCATCCGTGGGGTTGGCGAATTCCTTGGGCACTGCAGCTCCATCGCCCAGCTCCACGGGCTCCAGCTCCGTCCTCACCCCCTCGATCTGCACCTCGTGCTCTCCCGAAATTCCATCCTCCTCCGACCTCGAGCTCTCCCCCGTGCGGCGGAACTTCACCACCCTGAAAGCACAAAAAACTGGGATGGATCCCTCCAGGAGGATTTTCCAGCTGGGGAGGCTTGAAACCCTTTTCCATCAAGGTTTCTCTTCATTCCCTGTCTCCATTCTCCACTGGGAATGCTGGGATTTGTGTTTGGATCTGGTTTCCTACGTTGGGTTGGGATCTAATCCTTGGGTTTGGACACAGAGGTTGTTATTGTGCTATCCACAAAGTTATAAAACCACTGAGGTCATAAAAATATGATGGAATGATGCATATTTAATGAGATCCATGTTTGGTGTGCCTGGATTTAATTGGAATTAGGCATTGCTGTGTCATTGAACTGGATTTAATTGGAATTAGGCATTGCTGTGTCATTGAATTTTGGGGGTTTTGTCCAGGCAGGAAAAGCCCAAATTCCATTTTCTGAGTTGTTTTTGTGATTAGAAATTCCTGAAATGCACCAGAATTTGAAATATTATTTAGTGAAATACAATTACTGAGCTCATTCAGGGAATGGATGGGTTTTTTTTCCAGCAGGATGCTGATTCTGTGACTCTGCTTTCATCTTAAGCAGAATTATTTAATATCATGTCATTAATGAAATATCTGTATTTTGAGACCAGAATTTGCTAAATTGACACAGCTTTGGTGTTTTGGTCAGAGGGATTTGCTCCCTTCCCACAGAGAAGTTTCTTCTCCCATTTATGAAGTTTTCTGTGGCCAAAGATTTGGGAACAGATCCCTCAAACTTCCTTCACTTTATCTGCAACACAGCAGAACTTTTTCCCTTTGGAAAGTGAAAATCCCTTGGATTTAAGTGAAACAGTTTTGGAAATAAATTAAATTATCCCAGAATCACAGGGAGGGACCTTAAAGATCATTCCAGCTTTGGAGGTGATGGATCCTACAAAATCTGAGAATCCAGGCAGGGATTGCCACATTCCTCAGCACAGAAAATAAAAATATAGGTGTGTAATTTAGGGATATATGAAACAAACTGATACAAACAAAGAAAAAACTCCACAGGGATAATTTCTGTTCTATAACTGGAAAATTTTTCACATCTGGGACATCTCAGGGAGCTGCTGCATTTATTTGCAAAATCTCACAGCACCAAAACACCTGCACTGGAAGGTACTTTGGAATGTATTCCAAGGTTTTGGTCTTAAAAATGGGGAAAAAAACCTTGATAAAATAACCTCTGATAAAATAACCTCTGATTCTTTTCCCTGACAAGCTGAATCCTAACAAAGGACTGGAAAAGAGCTGGAGCTCTTGTCCAACTTAGCAGGAATGTTTGGGACAGGGTGCTCTGTCATTGACACGAGCTCATGAATATTTAACACCAACTTGAAACGTTCCTTCCCTGCCTTGCAGAGCCCATGATTTATAAATAGGAAATATGTTGCAAAACACCTGAGAATGGAGCATTAGGAAAAACCAGGTTGGTTTTAAAGCATTTGGAATTGAGGGGAAAGGAAGGAATTCCTGGGGTTAAAGGCACCGAAGATTTTATCAGGTTTGGGGCTGGGTGTTTGCCCTTTTTTTTGCACAGATCCAGCAACCACATCCCAAAAATCAGCATTTTCCTTGTGCAGCAGCTCTCCAGAAACGCTGGCGATGCCGATGGGGTTTTTGGGGTCCCCCCAACCCCCCCTTGGCAGGGCAGGTTCTGCTCTGCCATTCCTCCCTGGCGAGGAGGAGGAGGAGGATGGCGAGGAAGCACAACGTTATTTACAGCCAAACCCCCCTGCAAAGGCGATCCCAACGTCTCCTCTCCCAAAATCCTCAGGATTTTATCCCAACCCCTGCTGATTTTTTACTGCCGAGGGGGAAAAAAAACCCAAAAAAAATCCCAAAACCCCAAACGAGATGAGTGAATTTATGTAACAAACGACACCTGCATCCCTCGGGATGCTCCAGCCGGGAAAATGGCCTTGCCTGCCGGGGTGTGAGCGGCTTCCCGGCAGAATTCCCCGCTCCCCGGCGGGATTCCCGCGGCCGGAGGGGCAGGAGCCCCCCCGGAGCTACTCACGGCAGCTGCTTCAGCTGGAACAAATCCTCCTCCATGGCCGGGCGGCGGCTGCGCTCATCGCTCCCGCATGGCGGGCTCGGGCTGCGGGATGGA
>VXBC01012978.1:2135-22842 GCA_013399945.1 Ploceus nigricollis
TTTTTGGGAATTTTCTGGGAATTTTTAGAGGATTTTTGGGATTTTTTGGGCCTGGAATTGGGGAATTTTTGGGGATAAATTTTGAGGGATTTGAGATTCGGGAACAGCAGCAGTTGGGGAATCCAAACTCAGGAAGTTCTGGAATTTTTAGAGATTTTTTGGGGACTTCTTAGAGATTTTTTCGGAGAATTTTTTGGGAATTTTGGGAGATTTTTAGGGATTTTTAGGGTATTTTTTGAATGTTTGGGAATTTTTTTGAGAATTTTTTTTTAATTTTAGGGGATTTTTAGGGCAATTTTGGAGGATTTTTAAGGAATTTTTATGAACTTTTGGGATAATTTTGGGGANGCCCTGCTGCGCTGCCCGGACTCGGAGCTGAGGAGAGGAGCGGTCGGGTTAATGGAAATTAATCTATAGCTGATAGCAAGTGTAATTGTGTGCTTAAATAGCCTTAAATTTGTTTGTCTGATGTGTTCCCACTCCCTCTTGGCGCCAGAATAATCTGATGTTAATATAAGTATTATCTTCCATCATAAATGATTCAATAGGACAGCTTGTATTGGAGTGATAGCGGTTTAATGAAAGGGTAAATATGGGAATTGCTGACTGATTTTAATCATCAAAATGAATTCTACTATCTTTTTATAGCAGAGTTACTCAGAACAAAGTTAATTATTGCTCACTATTGTGATTAACTTGTACACAGCAGTTTTTCTGTATTCTTTGTAACAAAAGCCTATTTGTAGCATAAACAGATCTTACTAGATTGAGTAAAAACTTAGTAAGAACTTCTTTTGCTGCTAGTCAAATTCACAACATTTGGTTGAAGGTTATCTTTTCCTAGATATAAAATCTTTTCCCACGTACTCTTGCGATTTATAATACAATTGTGATTTAATTTTGCTCTGATGGGCTTTTTTTTAACTCTTTAATCCAGATACATAATTTTAAGGACAGCATTTTTCACTTCACTATCTCCGGTCAATTCCACAGTTATTTTCCTATCTTCTTTAGCCATGATATCTTTACAGTTGACTCGCTTGATCTAAAGCTCTTTGATTTTAAAAAATAGGCTGTGTTTTGACCACGTAGGACAGGTTTTTTTCTGAAAAGCAAAATCCATGGTAACTCAGGTTAACGTAATTTATATTGCAATTCCACGAAGAAGTTCTGCAGATGTAAAATCCCTGTAGCTGTGTAAGCTGAAAAGAATATACTATGAATTAGGCAATCTATCACCAGTTACAGGTCACAAAAAACCCTCATTACAGTGTCGTATTCTAATATAAGTCTTTCCTGTTATTAAACATACAATACTCTAGTAATTTAGGAAAATGTTGAGTTGGTATAAGATCCATACCAGAAGTAATTTAAACAACGTTTCTCTAAAACTGCGCTTAAAGAAAATTGATTGTACTTTTCTCATGAGAGGAAACATTGTTATGAGGCAAAACACCTCTGAGAAGGAAATTATGGTCTCGGTAAACTCAAGAAGTAAAGATGATAACAGCAACAGGACTGCCTTAACGTGCCAATACTTTGACAGTGTGCAAGACAGACACTGGTTGGTAAACGTGAAATCATTTTGGATGAATTTATTCTACCTTCATTGCACCATTTTTTCCCTATAAATTACCTCACAAAATACAGCTTGGAATGGCAGGACTTTGTAATGTCATGTAGCATGAGGCGTTTAGAAAAATCATCCTTTAATATGATGTTCAAATACAGAGATCTGTTGTTAATTTGTGTTCTTCAATTTATATTCTAACAGGACAAGCAGTGTCCTTCTGAAGGACTGCCGTGTGTCACCGGTTTGGATCTCGTTTTCTCCAAAGTAAAACAGGTTCATATGAGCTATGTGCAGTCTTTGATACAAATCTTGCACGGGCAGAAATTTCCAGTTAGAATTGCGCAGTATGTTTCTGTCTGTGCTACAAGCAACACAGTTGGAGCGTTTTGAACCATACACAGCCCAAGAACTTTCCACTGAACTTTGGTTTTACAGTAACGCGTTCAAACAGGGGAGTCAACCGCAAACTGAGAAATTGTAGTAAGTAGAAGATTAATTGTGGTTTTGTGGTTATATCTGTAAATGATGAAATCGAAAAGGGGTTTACTCGGTAACACATTTAAAGCCTTTTGGGTGTTGTGGATGTGACCATTGCCTGTGGCAAAGGTACTGATCCCCTTTAGAGAATGGTATGGTCACAGAACATGCTTTTGCTTAAGTGAGTACATGAGTATGAATTATACTTTCACTCTGCTGGCTAATTTGTTTCTCACACCAACTTCGTAGTGGCATGTAGATGGGAGGGCAAGTGGTTGAATGATTCTCTAAAACAAGTTTATATGAAACTATTTTTTTGCCAATACCTTTAGTAGTGATTGTTCACTCAGTTCAATCATTCCCTTGTGGTGGTATCCTAATGATGAAATCCCTATAGTATTGAAAATGAAAGTTTTAAAAAAATGGATATTTGGCGTATGTCAGGACAGCAGTATTTTGATCTTCATCTCCTCAATGTTTGTCTTTTTTAAAAAAGTAAGATTTTTGTGCTCCTGATTCTGCTGATTGTCAAAGAACTTTAAAAAAATGTCTTTGAAAAGAAAGTAAAAAGAGAAAAATGTGTGAGAATTTGGAAGGGGTTTTTTTTTCCAAATGAGCAGCATGGTTTTAAGAATTGTTTGTACTCAGTGAAAAAGGAGAATTAACCGATGAGAGGAGAGCTAGGTACTGACTCAGTAAAACATGCCTACACTCGCATTCACAAATGTATATTCTTCCTGTTTTGTAAAATTGAGTTTAAAGGCAGAACCAATCAGTTTTGACACTTCTTGTCATTTAAAGTAAAACATATTTTACTCAGTGGTGTGAAATCTAGGCTTTTCTGTGAAGTTTAAAGGACAATTTATAATTATGAAGCTGTGTAATGCTAGAGAAGAAATGACAAAAGTATGGTGATGAATCAGACATGTTGCTTGCTCTTTTTGAAATAACACGTTCTTTGACTCTTAGAGGATCTCCTCCTTTTATGTTGTTGTTGCATATTCTTTTTGTTCTTTGTCACATCCCTTCCACTTCAAAATTATGATACTTTTAAAATATATTCCTCCCTGCTTGCATCAGGTGTCATAGAATTTTATAACATATTGCAGCCTGTTCATTTATAAATCATCTTCTACTGAAGGGAAGCATTTAAAAACATGATCCATTTTAAGCATTTTAACATTCTATTGCCATGTTTATGCTGTTGAGAGCAAATTATCTTCTGTCTATACTCAAAGATGAATAGCTTATTTTTTTTAAGATATATAAACTAAAATCGGTACTTCTTCTGCCCTAAGAGCATCATGCGCATTCACCATTGTTGTTAATTTAATATTTAAATCTAATTTGATTCAAATATGGAATAAAAAACCATAGTTTAACAGGCCAAAATATGAGTATGTGTTAGCACTTCTCATTGATACATTATTCTTTATTACATTATTTTGTGGAGGGATGGATATACAAAGAATGAGCAATTGTATTTCAGAATGCTATT
The DNA here is from genome assembly GCA_013399945.1 of Ploceus nigricollis. Lineage (NCBI taxonomy): Eukaryota > Metazoa > Chordata > Aves > Passeriformes > Ploceidae > Ploceus > Ploceus nigricollis. The sequence goes on from VXBC01012978.1 coordinate 5,684, forward strand.
TCACTCTGTCATTAGTGTGCATATACAAGAAGAAATCATGAAAAGATTATTGTTCTTTTGAATTGTCAGTGGAGCAAATGCCACCAAATGTGCTTTAAATAATATGCAAAATTGCTTTGAGTTATATAAAAATATTCCTTAAATCTCCTTTTTAATTCAACATATCTGCTTCAGCCATGATACTTGTGTTTTGTTAAAAAAACTCCTAAAATCGGGCTATCTCCTACATTACACATTCTTGTATAATTATGAAAATATTTAACCCTCTATATGCTGATACCCTTTGAGGATGGCACTTGTTTTGTGTTATTTCTCATTTTCAGCTAAATAGTGTAAATTGCAGGAATGAGTGTTCAAGTTTTAGGATTTGTGTTGCAGGGCCTTGCTCAGTAAATAGCATCTGCATTGTAGTAGTTATGCTCATCTGGGATTGCACATGAGACCATGTCTTTTGGAAGAGGAAAATTATTTTTGTTACAACAGTGGGTGTAAAGTAGGTACGTGTGTGAGGAGATATGAGAGAGGGAACAAATACTTCTGTGAGCTTGACTGCTTCTTCAGGTGATTAAAGTAATATTTTTCCAGGATGGTCACATTGGGAAGGATTTTTGTACCTGTAAAATCACCTCATTTCTCCAGTAAAAGGGGCGCTTTGTGTGAGTTTTGTGGCCACAACAGGATGCTGAGCCAATTGAACACACGGGATGTTGAAATGAACAAGATTAGCTGTAAAGCAAAGCACAGTGAAGGCCTCCCTGGGCCAGGACTTCAGAATATGGATGTTAATGTTTGTCAATACTCTACTTCTAACTTTCATCAATCACAATTGTATTTTTTTTCTTCTGAATGATTTTGCCTTGTGAAGCGGAATCACATCGCTCCTGGTTGTGTCAGGGGCGTGCTTGCATCCACTATTTGACAAGGGTGAGTTAGATAATTCTGGTCTAGCTTAGAACTGGAGATAACTTGTAGGAAGAGAATGGATTTGGGACTCTTTAATGCATAACATACACCTGTGTCCATAGCAGCACATGTGCTTATTCTCTCTGTGTCCATTTTGGAACTGTTTAGAAGGGACAGTTCTCTTCACAATGCTTTCAGCAAACTAAAAATTAATCCAGTTATTGAAATCTACCATGGAAAAGAAGAAAGTCTCTGTAAAGTAGGAACTATGAAAAGAACTTGGCAGGTTTAATCCCCTCTGAAGCTGTAATCTTGCAAACTGCTGGTAGGCTGCCATTAAGCTATTCATAGTCTGCAGGACTTATAGAGAGTACTTAATTAAATATAGTCTTTTATGGCCACCAATACACCAGGACAGTGTACTGCTGGTTCTGCCCTTTACCTGCTCTTTCCATGCACCTGAAATGCACTGAGACTGGTTAACATAACTTGCTTGAATTAGAAAAGAAGTAAAACAAATTCTTCAGAAAGTGTTTAAAGATGTATCTCTATGAAGTTATTTTTGTTCCAGCTACAGGGATAAACTTTATTTTTTATGTGTCTAAATGTCTGTCAAGTCTACATAACTCAGTATGAGGATCTATTAGTAGTCTGAAGATATGTATTTATATTTTTTTGTGTTTTATAAGTAGTTGATGCTTTAGGAGGTAAACATGCCTCTCACTCATCTTTTACAGTATTCTCCACGATTGCTTTTCTTTGAAAACAACAGCAAAAAAAATTCAAGATCAAACCCATCTTCTCTATTCTGAAAGACTACAGCTTAAAAGAAATGGAAAAAAAGTAAAAGAATTAATAGTGACTTTTTATATATGTTATAGATAGCAACATTAGTAAACATTAAAATCATTTATAAGCTGTTCTACCTACTTAAAAACTGTTTTCATATTTCTTAATTTTAGAAGGCCCTATAAACTGAATGATGAAATCTGCTTTGTGTATTGTTCCTTAAAAATAAATACCTTCTGTGGTATTTATACTTTAACACATAATTTTATGTTTTCATCAACACTGAAAACTTTATCTTATTGTAATCAAGTGTTGCATCTCTCAGTACTGGACATCTGCCTTCAGGGAACTGAGAAATAAAAATCCAAATGATCTAACTGTAAGGGGTATGGTTAGATTGGTCACAATCAGATGTGTACATCAGTCCTAAAAGAGCTTTTCTTTAATGCTGAGATCTTTTCCAGAGAGATCCAACTCTAAATCCAGATAATGGAAGTTGGGATCGCAGCTGATCAGAAGTGTCTCGAAGCTTTGATTTCTGTTTTTGAGAAATTATTTTGTAAGATTTCTGGTACCTTTATCTTCGAATTACTTTAATTATAAACCTCAACAAGGTTAGTTATGAAAGTGAATGATGTAACAACAAATTTAATTAGTATTTGAAAGTACTCTCAACACAATTTTTTTAAGGCAGTGGAAAAATATCTTTCTGGACACCACTTTATGAAGCTAGCAAAGCTATTTAATTAGGTAACAGTAGAAACAGAAGCACTCTAGAGAATATTCTCTGAATTACAAGCATAGTTGAAGTCCATGAAAATGTAAAACATAGATCTGATTTTAGCATGCTTCTTGATTTAATCAGGCAGTCTAAATCCTGTGGCAGATCAATAAGGAACTGAAAAGAGCCAAAAGAAATTATCAGCAGGGAAGCAAAGGCTGACAAAGAGTTTTTAAAGGAGAAGGAGAGAAGTTTGTCCTGTGAGCAAATATTCTGGATGTGTAGACTGGCTTGATATGAGTCTTAGAGGGACAGGGGAAAAAACAAAGACAGGGTGATAATGATGAAGTGAGACTGGAGGAAAAGACAGAAAAAAAAGTCAGGAAAAGAAAACTGGACTTGATTTACTGAAAAACAGGAAGAAAATGAGGGATGAAAAAAACCAATAAAAAGTTACGTGGTTTAAGTAGCAGTTTTATGTTTAATCACAAATGGGAAAGATGAGTGTAGGAATGTGCTAATAATGATATTCTCTATAATTAAGTGGAATCTAAAGAATTGTTCAATTTTTTTTTTTGCCATTTGGGATTTTGACTTTGTTACTAATGGAGAAATAGAATACCAAACACTGATTTGGGGTTTTTTTGTCCTTTCATGGGAAGACTTTAACCATTCTGAGTGTGAAATGTGCAAAATGGGATTAAGTATGGTTCTGAAAAGACTAAGTCTTTTTAGTGCTGTTACTATTTTTTTTTCAAATTAGTAATATCCTTGTTTTGTTAAAAATAGCAGTTTAGTAATTGAACTTTATTACGTTATCAAGTTGTGAATGTGAGTAAAAAGATGAAGTATTATATCCAGAGAGAACAGAAAATATGTGGCATTTTGAGTTATTTAGCAACTGGATTGCTTCTAGCTCTGGTCTCTCGGTAAACATATCTTGCCCAAGCAGTTAAGTGGCTTCTATTCCAAAGCTAGAACATTTTAAATGTATTGTCAGAATTACATAGCCTTCATACTGAATCACTAATAGAACCACTTTGGAGCCATACTGAAACTAGTCATACCACGTGCCCCAGTTAATGGGAGAGCCAAGACTTGGTGAGTTATTGTGTGGAATTCGGGGTTGTGACCAAAATTGTGAATTTAGACTGTAGATCCGTAATACAAAGATCGAGTTCATTCTTTTCTGTGATACCTCTGCTTCAAAATAGGTTGTTGGATGTTTGCATTTCTTCAAGTGGCCTGTTATACTGTGACAAGTAGAAAGTTTCTTATAGCTCACAGTAACAAGTCTCCCATTTTTTGCTTCTGTTTAAGCATTTTCTTAGTGTGTATTGAATTTGCACTCTATTTCCAGTTTTTACAGAACAGTTTTTTTAATTGAAAAACACACAACACTTTGGCCTAAGATAAGGAAACATCCATAACCTATTAACTGAATTAATTTAACTGAATAAATTTATAATTAATAAAGTACTGGTTTGTACTATTTATTTAACTGAATAAATTCATAATTATTAAAGTACTGGTTTGAAAAGCAGCAATTACAATGCATGCTTCAAATCAATACACAGTAAATGTTTGCTCATTTTTATAAACATTTTATTTAATGTATGCATACTTTCTACCAATTTAGTAGTAAGGACTGAAATTTCAAGGATGATTATTAAAGGAAAAGGCAGCTTTCCTCTGAAGGCCACAAGTGCAGAGAGAAACTTAGAGATGTTGAATGAAATACCTGCTACTTAAGAAAACAAAGTTGGAGATGGACAGGAGTTTAGGGCTGACAGATGAGAAAATTTGCTTGGAGATGTCTGTTCACACAGAAAATTTTAATACAAATGTCTCCAGCTGAAGCAGCTGCAGGTAGAGCTAGAATGGAGAAGAACCCTGCTAACTGAATTATGACCCTGGGGTTGTTCAGGGTAAATACAGCACTAAAACTGACCTACATCACAAGATCTGCTAAAAGTGGTGTGTTTGCCACCTAAACATGGAGCAGGGACCGCAAAGCAGCAGCTTTGTCAAGCAAAAGACAGGCCATTCCTTTCAGGCATTTTCCTCAGTTTTCCTTCCCTCTCTTTCTGAAAAGACGAAGTTCCAGGAAAGAAATCTCTCCAGTTCAGGCTGAATTATGTGTGTAGGTTACTTATTTTCTTCTTTCTTCTGCTCTTCTTAGCTATCACCTTTCACTCGGAAGCAAGTACTCCACCAGGCTGGTGTGCTGTGCCTCGGGGAGCGTTCTGGGTTCACAGCCACGTGCTTTGCCGTCACAGGAGTGCACGGTTCAACTTCATTATCTGCTCTACCTCTCTTATTTTGTATTAGGGCTATATCCCTGCCTGCTTCAAGGGAAGCAGTCCCATTTAAATCTTTAAACTGGCTGTTGGAAGTTGATAATTTTGTTAGGTAGGGTTAATAAAAATTTCTATTGTCTCTTTATGACACTGGTAATTTCTTGAGACTTACAGTGCGTTGAAAACACACGGTGTATAAAAACTAAAACAATACTAAAGCCAAGTGCAATGGAGGTTTTCTGCTTACTAAGGTATTTACCTATAGGAAATTTTTGCATGATTTCATGTGGGATTTTAAAATTCATTTTATGAGATAAATTACTCCATTAACTTTACAATAGGTAGCTATTATTTTATGCTCATCTAATGCTGTGATACCATATGGCAGTGGAGATCTGTATGCCTCTAAATGCTTTACATTTATTTTTGTCATTTTGTAGTAAATTGTATTTCTGGAAAGGAGTGCTTTTTGTGTAGCTACCATGATGGTATTTAGATATTTCCATTACTTTCCAAAGTCGGTTTTTGAAAAATCCATGCTCAGTTTTTGTTTGGGAAATTGGGTGTGTTAACCCTGCAATGCAGAAATTGTCTGTTCTCCCAGGCAGGCAGTGTTCCAGGAACAACGAATGTTCTTAGGGTTATTGATGGTTTAATTTTTTTTTAATATGCTAACTTTAGGATAGAAATGATAGAAGGTTGCTTTTTATTTTGTCTTCCTTCTTACAGTAGCATCTTCGGTGATGGTCCTCTGCAAAAATGCAGTTTTCATATGCATTAAGGATTAAAAAAGACATGCTCTGGATTTGAGTATTTCTATGAAATTAGTTCATGACCAAGGTCATTTTCAGTTTAAATTTGTGTTTAAGACAAATTTTGTCTTACACAGTAGACCTATGAGGTGTAGAAGTTGTCAGATTTGGAATGTGACCTTTTTTTTTTACTTGAAGGGTCATCCTTATTGAAACATGGTGTTTTTTTTAACCTTCTGTATTATTTTAGTAACAAATACACTTTATTGTGAATGACACATTCCATCAAGAGTGTTCCCAAAGACCCTGCCTGTCTTTATGTTGCAGCCCTCAGAAAATTAACCTACTGTCTCGATGGCAAACCGTGAATGCCAGCTTTATGATTCTCATATATACCTGCTGTTTAAAGGTTAACTTTAGTAGCATAAAATGTTTTTTGTCATGCTGATTAATTGAAAGATAGCAACTGATGGAATCACTGCACTGAAGTCAGAAATTCCACACCTTCTGTACTTCCTGACAAAAAATTCTTAAGAAATAGTGTGATACAGCAGCTTTCTACTGGCCAATTATTCTTGTATGCACAAAAAATTGGATAGAATTATGGATAAAATTAGAATTTATTAAGGTGGTTGTAATCTAATTAGGTATACGAGAAAATAAAAAAAGCAATATTCATTATTGCAATAATAATGATGCTAAAAAACCCCACCCCGTGCTTTATGCTCGTATCAGTGAGCATGAGCGTGTCAACTGTTAGCTTTAAACCATGTTTTTTCCATATCAAGCTGGGAAGCCAAGTCCTGGCAGCATGGACTCACCGAGGGCTATAAGGAAGAAATGTTTATTACTGGCTATGGTAGCTGTGAAAATTGGGATTATTCTTTAATTACTAATTTTTTGTCACAATCCATTTGTAATTATATCACCCTTTTCAGTGTTTTTAAAATGTTCAGGCGTCATATTTTTATTTTTGGACAATATTCTCTCTGAGATCTGATTTTGCTCTCTATGTCTTTATAAAGAACCTTTTGATCTGAATATCAGTACATGAAGAGGAAGCGAAAAATAATGATCAATTTCTGTACTTAAACACATGCTAGTCTTTCTGAAAAAAATCTGCTTCAACATTATAGCATTGAGATTTTGGCATGTGACTCTAGCATCCAGCTGCTTAAGTTCCTCACATCTTGCTGTTTAGGAAGTCAATTTATTCTTTACAGAACTTATGTTGTACAGATAAATTTGAGACTATCATGAAATAAGACAGAGTAATCAATTTCAACTCAGCAGTTGCCTGCTATTAATTGCCATTTACACACATTTAAATGCAAAGCTCATGATAGCGCCGATTCATAAAATGTTAAAGATATTTTTAATATGGAGAAAAGTTTTGAACTCTGTATGTGGCAGTAAGAATTTGCATTCCTGCTCAGGTAGGCATCTTAGAGTCCTTTTAAGATTTCCCCTCAACACAGGCTTATTATTGTGTTTTGGAAATCTGACTGAGAAGATATTTCTGGATTTGTAGCTAGTGTGTATATTTAATACAAAATATAGAGCAATAAGTTGTAATAAAATAAGCTAATTTGACCAAGACATGATCTTAAATGTGTTTTCACTTATGTTTATCCGTTGATAATGTTAGCTGATAATAATAATGATAGCTTTTGTGGCTTTTTGGGTTCTTGTTTTGTGCTGCCATCATCCACAGAAAGTCCATCCAGTTCCTACCTGCATGATCTCATATTTGGAGATGCCACTGAGACGTACTGATGTATTTCTGCAGTTAACACCTTTTTTGGAATTAGCACACGGAATACTTGTGCATTTTATTAGCACAAAGAAAGAATTCCAGAAAATGTGATAAATGGAAAGCCCCAACTGTTTAATTGCTTGTTATCAAGGTAGGATATTATCTCCATGAATATGCATGTATGATCCCATACAGATAGTTAACAAATAATAATGTTGCCAAGGTAAAGGCATTGTAGGATAAGGCCCTTGCAGACAAGACAGTCTGAGAGAGGTTGTTACCCCTTCACTATCATTGGTCCAAGGATAAGTGCAATTGCAGGTGAACTCAGGAAACTTATTTTGATCAAAGAAGCAAAATTCTAGCACTTGGACTCTATAATCTTTCTGGCATTTATATATTGACATTTATTGCAACTCAACAGCAGATCAATATAGAGCTAGGATTCAGAACAAATTTATGGTGTCAACTAATATTTACTTTAGTTACTTCACTTTGAATAAGTAGAATTTTTCAGTTTGTTTTTAGTGTGACCCAACAAAACTTTTCCTTTTTCTTTTTTCTCTTGACTGTAGCAGGTGCTCTAGGAAGAGATGAGATGTTACCTCTTTCTAAAAATCTTTCATCATCTTCTTCAACCATGAGAGCATAACTTCGGTTTTGTTTTTAGCGTTTAAATAGGTTCGAAGGAAAAATTGGGGAAAGTCTTCAAAAGCAAATCCTTGGTGAAATATTCATTAATATGAAAGATCCTAATCCCTGTGGAATGCTTTCTGCCTCTTGTTTGTATCACTTCCAAGCCTGCTGCATTCCTCCTCAGCCTCTGTGTGAACATGGGAACACCTGGGTGAGTGTTTAGTTCAGCGCTGGGCTGAAGCTCTAGAAATACCTGTGTCAATGTCTTGAGGTTCCACAAAGCCCAAGTGCAAGGTGCTGCCCTTGGATGGAGTGATCCTGTTAAATCAAAAGCATTTATCCAAAAAACTCAGGTACAGTATATGTTCCAGGTGGTCGCATGTAGCTTTTGAATTTCACCAATTTATTCTTATTATTTATTTGTTTTTAGATGAACGAGATCTATAATGAGGGTAAATTGATGTATTTCTATTATCTTCTGTAGATGCAAATCTAATCAATATCTTCACAAGCCTCCTCTACATTTTTTTGTTGTTTGCAAGTTGCATCTTGAGGGAAATCTGTTACTTATTAATCCTCCCTTGTTACTACATGCTGCAATGAATTAAACAAGTAGGCCTAATCTTAAATTATTTTCAAAAAGCTTCTAAACAATGCGTTGCCTAAAACTTACTGTAAAATGTATTTTTTTCTTATTTGAATTTGGGAAGTTTGTCTTTATGACCTGCTTTGCAGCAATGGCTTGCAGAGGCTTCAATGGTTTTACATCTGTTACTTTTTTAAAACTCATTTTGGTAATTTGTAACTTGAAGCCTCAGAAATGCCATCCAATTTTGATATCTAAATATCAAAAGACAATAGTTTCTCAAATGAATAAAATTACATTCACGCTCAAATGGCTTTAAGAACTTGAATCAAGCGAAGAGGTGGAATGATTATCAGTGACCAAAGGTGTTGTCCAGATACTGCATGTCCCAATAAAATTATACAGCTTTCCTTAGGCTGGGCTCAGTTCCCTGAGTATGGTTAGGACTAGAAAGTCACAGTGGCTGCTCCTGCCTAGTCACAATTCAAATCTGATGAAAGATTCACCAGAAAAAATTTTTTAAATTACTGAAACGCATTTCAGCAGATTAGATGAACAATGCTGGGTATTCAGGTATGTTTCTACCATGAAATTAAGAAATAAATTGTTTCTTCTAGAACCATTCTTTGGATGCTTTCATGCTCTGAACATTATTTGTAGTTGTCTGTTCTTTAGATACATCCAGCCTCTGCCATCCTCTGACAGTTTTTTGATGATCTTGGGGATCTTGGACCTTCAACACCCTTCTCATAAAAGGAGGGTTTGGTTTCTCCTGAATCTTTTTTCATCCCTTTGCAAGAGTTTTTTTTCCTTTATAATGTGATGTACCTCAAGATCTGAAGTAGCCCAGATGGATCTGTAGGGCCAGCTGATAAGTCAATTTTTCTTTGTAAGCGCAGACCAATTTTGAAGCATCTCAAGTAGGAATTTTTTAATTAGCCAAGGCCATATTTTGAATGTGCAGGTGGTCAAAGAAAAGAGACTAAAATGCTGATGATTTATCTGACTTTGTAGATTAAAGGCTATATAAAAGTAACTAGTTCTAAATTATGTCAATAATGCTTTGAATGAAGTAAAAGACAACTGTAGGTCCTCATAAGAAATTTGCTATGTGGCTTTAAACTTTGGGTGATTCTAAAACCCTGGGTATTTTCAAAACTATTTTCACACTGCAGGTGATCTGACAGTAGAGCAATAGGGAGTGTATTTGGTGTTGTGATGCTTTGACTTGTCAGTCAGACTTGTTTGCATATATCAAACTGCTACAGCAGCACTTCCTTTTCCAATCAGAGCCCCAATACAGGCACCTTCCCTATCACTTAAATACATGCATGCTGAGATTTTTGTAATAAAACTATGATGTCTGGATTTCCTTTTTGCCATTAAGTTCACTGAAAAATAAACATTTTTCTTTATAAATACTTTCAAGAAGCACATCATTCTACAACTTATATATGTATATAAATACTTTCTTATCTACGTTCTTGTATGTATACATTAAGGACGTATCTAGTTTATATATAAACCTCTGTTCTATAAAGTTGCTATTGAAGAACCAATTTTGTTTCTAAGTCATTAAAAGGCAAAGATAAATTTGAAACTTGTAAGTTCATGATAACAGTTTTAGATCTTTAGATATCAGAAGACAAGGCTTACTAGGTGTTTCTATCTTTTGTTTTAAAAACCATTCCTAAGTAGCTTTATTGCTAATTTTAAAGGACGATTGTTTATTTTTTCAGCAATATATAAGGCTGAAAAAATTGTGGTTTTGAGGAAAGCCTGACAGAACCTTAAATATAGCAGGAGCTAGCAGGTGTCATCATAAAAAATTAGTGATTGAGAAGAATGGCTATAAATAGATGAGCCATTTTAGTCATTTGCCTTTGAAAGCAGTTTAATAATTCCATGCTGAGTCCCCTTTCAACAAATTTAATGAAAATCAGCATGATGTTGTGGCAGTTCCTATTGGATTCTTTTACCATCTTCTTGTGTTTCATGGTGTGAGAGATTAAAATAGCATCTAATAAACTACATTAGCAGCTCTACATTCCTCATCTGAGGCACAATTGCATACAATTCCTCCTCCTCTGGAGGGTGCCCCTGTGTTTCAGTTCATTGTCACCATGCCTAGGAACCAAGAATTGCTAAATAGCAATTTTGTGTCTTTATTCCCTATTCGTTATGATTGTCACTGTGGAGCTACTCTGAGGCATTCTGAGCAGGACGTAATGATTTGATTTGCAGCCTACTGTGAAAATTTATTGATTTGAATGGACCTTTCTGAAATTCTACTCAATGAGCAGGAGAAAAATAGATGCCTGTATCAATGTTATTGTCTATTGGTTTCCATAGATATAAGACAAAGCAATATATTAGATTAGAAAACATTCTTAACCAAATATGAATCTATGAATCATTTAAAAGTATTTTTCCTCTTTTTTTTTTTCTTTTTTTGTCTTCGCATTTAGGATCAAGAATCCTAAATGTGTTTATTACAGTGCTTGAGGAGCTATGCAGTTTCAAGGGAGTTCAACATAGGGTCAGCTGCTGGGGACTTTCCAAAACTTCATTACTTTTACACTTTTTGGTTCCCAGCTATCTTGCAGAATATAATAGAAAAAAGCACAAAGAACAGTAACTGCATTTTTTGAAGCTGTTTTAGGGGTTGAGTTTGTGGTTTCTTTTGAAGTCTGAGTATACTGTTAGGCCACTGAGAGAGACTTCAATTCTTCTTGGGCTCAAGGCAGAGAATATAGTGCTCTCATGTTCTCAGTCCTTTTAAGTTTGGGAACTCCTGGTTAAAAAAATAAAAATATTGGCTGTAGAGGAAGATGATTTAGTTGAGTATTTAAACTATCTGTGTATGAAATACATAGACAATATATTTTTAAATTAGATGTTCCTTCTCTAGCAAATAATGTAAGTATTAAACTAACCTGAAACTTCTATGCCTCAGACCTTTAGCAGTAGAGATGTCTGGAATGAACTTAGACTTTCAGACAACACAATATAGACATTAAAAAAAATTCAGTACTGTTTATTTCCTAAGCACAGGAAGTCCAGTTTCTTGTATTATGTATTTTACATTTCAGTCCATTATTCCTGCTCAGCAATAGTTTGGTCATATCTTCCAGCTGGTCTCAAAACTTTCCTGCACCTCTGGATTCTGATTTCTTAAAAATCCTGTCCTGTGCTTTCAGCCAGGTCTGCAGAATGGTCTCAGGTCTGCAGGCACTCCTGCAGGTGCTGTGTTAACTGCTCTGTTAATTTTGCTGAGTTTGGGACTGAAGTGCAACAGATGTTTCATGGCAGTCTCTTACAACCAATGGGTCTTTACAGAATCTTCAGCTGTAAAATTAATCCAGCCAGTGGTTTTCCTTATTGAAATATGTACATAAAATGACATTGATTAACCATATTTCCCTTACTTTTCTACCTTGTATCAGTCTCCAGTTTCTTTCTCTTCTCCCCTGTCCCAGCACAGCCCTCTGACTTTCTCATCTGTGGTGTAGTTATTGTTAATTTTTGCAAGCATGAAGGACTATGGGAAAGATTGTGTGAAAGACTGGACATTTTAAAATTTAATCAGCTCATTAATTCTGGTTTACTTTTATAAGACATGATTTTTTTTGGGGGGGGGGCGGGGCTGATGCTGCTTTGTAAAAGACGTATCCTTTTTTTAGAGGGAGGATTCAGTGCAAGAAATTCCTATAAGTGGGTGCTACAGTGCAGGATGTGCAAATGTATTTACTATAGTAACAATCCCTGAATGGCCACTGATTCTATATGGTCATCCTCTTATATCCAATCAAAATAGAAGCTCTGTTTGTAGAAAAAATTGCCTTTGATTTCTTTGCCCCTTAGACACTAGAGAAAATGCTTAATACTTCCTTATGGAATTCCTTGTTCACATACGCTGGTTGTTGGATTTTTGAGAAATACTGTCTTGATTAATCCCTTTGACATGAATGTGAAAATGTATTGAACTAGGCAAAAAATGATAAACTGTAAGATATTTTATAAAACTGAATCGTGGTTTTAGTGAAGAAAATGATTTGAACTTGCAAACAAAATAAACCAGCCTTTCCCCTCTCCCCAAGAATTGTAGAGGATAAGAAAGAGGATTGGGGGATAGCAAAGATTTTAAAAAGCAAAATGCAGCATACTATAGCTGTCTTTGCTTTTTTCAGGATATGCAGATAGTTTTATTTCAAATATAGTCTTGTTGGTTTTTTTTCCCTTTGTCTTGATTGGATTTTTTTTTTTTGGCTCAGTAAGAGTTTACATGTCTGTTGTTGAAATCAGATCTATTTTTTAGTTCAGGTAGGGAGTTTGCTAGCATTAACATGGAATGGCTGTGTTTTCAGTGAGCAGTGACCATGTGCTGGACAACTGATGTGATTTAAAGGTTACCAATATAAGCTGAACAAAGCAAAAAGGTAAAGATGGTGGTGCTGACAACAAATTTTATTGGCAGTTTTAATTATCAACTGTCTTTTGTATTAGGGTAATGGTGAAACTTCCACTGACTTCAGAAAGTAGTATGGATTTTATTTTTTTAACAAAACCATCAGCCTTTCTGAGGATTTTATATTTCTTTCTAATCAAAGTGTATTTATTTCATCATATAAATATCTTTGAAATATTGCAGATGCAGATTTACTCTCAAGTGGATGTTTCTATAACACAATTTCAGAGGGAAGCTGCCAAGGACTCACTGCAGCCCCTCAGTCCCAACACCCTTCACTGCATGGGATGGAGACACTGTGGAGGACAGGGAGTGAAGGAGGAAAGTTGAGCCTGGGAAAAAGGAGTCGAGGGAAATAATTGTTGTAATTTGTTCTTTTTTTCTCGTTACCAAAGTCTATTTTAATAGGCAATACATTAAATTTTCCACATAACAAGTCTTCTTTGCTTACTTTGCTTGTGACAGTAACTGGCAACTGATCTCTCCCTGACTTTATCTCAACCGATGAGGTTTTTTTTTTTTCTTTCCCCATCTTATTTCTCCCTCTGTCCTGTTGAGGAAGGGGGAATGTGAGAGCAGCTGGGTGGGTGTCTGGCAGCTGGCCAACATCAACCCTCCACACAAAGTTATTACTGAAGGTAATCCTTACCTGCAGAGGGCTTCATTCTGTTGTCTCTAAACTTGAGTAGTAATTCATCAAATAATCAGACCTTAAAATATTGTATTATCATTTCTTCCAGAATATTTTTATAGTATTGAGAAATGTGCTAACCAGTTGCTGGTGTCTCTATACTTTAACACTTTTTGAATGTCAAAATTCTGAATTTTGACTAGTTCTGATCCTGTATGGCTTAAAATTGTATTTTAAAACCTGTTGAAGTCAATGGAATTCATTGCATTGACTTGAATAATTTTCATGTCGGTGTCTGAGATATTTACTTGGTGTTGCGTAAGAAACTTTCACAAGTACTTTTTAAAACACATTATTTGCTACAATTCTCTGAATAATTACTTTAGATTTGTAAAAGATTTTTGGGTTTTGGATCAATATCATGGTAAATTTATTGTATTCATAATTATTAACTTGCAGTAATTATTCATTATTGATAAATAATGAATGCTATTATTATTAACAATAATTACTTTGACTGAATAAATTTCATTATAGCCTTTTAAATTTTTACAGAAATTAATGGTTTTTTTCTTGGAAACTGAAATTAGCAACCAAGGTTCTTCAGTATCTTAAACCAGCTATTATCATTACATATATATTTTGTTATACACCTATAAACCAGTTAGATTTCCTTTTACCTGAACCTGCATCTAAATCCTGATTTTTGACTGATTACTAAATAAATTTTTAATGTCTTGCCTAAGAAACAGGAGGAGGAAAAGGGTATGATAGTATGAAATACTCCAGTTTAAAAGCTCACATTGCAAGTGAGTAATTGTTTTAGTTTTACAATTTGGTTTGCAGCAAAAGAAAGGAATAACTTAAGAGTTAACACAATGTACTATAAATACAAGAAATAGAAAAAGAAAATCTTTGCACTTAGGTGACTAAAAAAAGATAAAGTAGATACAAAAACCAACTTTTTTGAGGTAGTTATCTTAAAAATAAGGTTATATATTTGAATCAGAAATGTCAGTTTTTCAATGAAGTCATAACATTTGAATAAAAGTACATACTGAGCTGATTAAATACACCATAAAACTGCTTTTTTTAGGACCATGTAAAGGCAAATAATTTTTTGTTATTTTCTTGCATGAAAAAAATTGAGTCCTCCTAGTCCTCCTTACTTTTGGCATTTGCATTTTCACTGTGTATGTTACAACTCAAAATATTCTAAAGTAGCTTCTTTTTGAGTATATTTTTCACAACTACTTTTCACGGGTTGCATTTTTAAAAGTAATTACATTTTTTATTTCTTTGTTTCAACTCAATGCATTTTGAACAGTAAAGTTTACCAAGACTGTGGTAATTGAAACACTTCTCCCTATTCACAGTCCCATGCCCAGATACTGGTGCTGATTCCTTTTAAAAACAGAGATGCCCAATATCTAATGGCTTAGAGGAAAAAAATAGCAGCAAATAACATTTTTGTCAAACTCAAGAAATATTTCTTTCCTTTCAGAAATGTTCTTAAACCCTATAAAGCAGTAGAGTGTATTAATGAAAAAGTCTAAATGCATCTCGGTGATATGATATTTGAGGATTTTTAGCAGAATACTGTTAGAAGACTAAGGGTAGATGTGTATTTTGATGATACATGACTTCCATGAAGAGTTTTCAAAGACTACCATATGCTATTTACTAAATTAAAGAGCTCAAACCCAAACTGTACTGAAAACTTTCACATTTTTAAAAAGTGCATATATCAGCTGCCTACCCATGTGTACCAGTACTTTAATCTGTATAACTACATTCAGAGTTCTATTAAATTATGTTATGGTTCTATAACTTACATAGGAATTGAACCACTGAGATATAACATTTTCTTGCACCTTTGAAATATTAAAATATTACTTTTATAGATTTTGAAATTAAATAGTCATTTTTTGATGGACTCTGAATGGTTGACAGAATTGACAATATTTGTACTTTTTACTTATATGTCCTAAATACTATACCCAGTTTTTTCCCATTTCTTTTTGATGTATGAAGCTATACATTCACAATGAGTGTGATAGAGACATTCAAAAATTATGCAATAAATAATGCAAAAGACAATTTAGTTTCATCCCTCAAAAGATATGGTAAAATTCAGAAGTAACTTTTTAGTAAGACAGTTCCTCAATAATATTAATGAATGGTACACTCCTTTGTAAGGTACCTCATCTTTTTATGTCTTATATGACATTAGTAAAATTGCATTATATTCTGAATCAAATTGAATTACAATTACATGACAGTCCTTATGCATTTAGATATTTGAAATTGATTTGAAAACTACATGGGAATATAATTATATTTCTAAAGAATCTTTCACTGAAGAATTTCTGTCCCTTAATAGTTATTGCACTTCATGAATATTCCAATCAATCCATTGTGATTATTGCCCAGTGGAAACGGACGGCAAAATCAAAATATGGAAGGTAACTAGGAAAGATCAGCCACCTATGACATGAATGGGAAATCTGTTTTTTGTTATACAAATAATGAAATGTGAGGTGCTTGGTGTTGAGATGAATAAAGATGATAGCATCTATTGGATTTGTCAACTTTCAGCTCTGCTGTGTATGAAGCAAAAAATGAGAATAAAATGGCGAAACATATGGGACTGAGATAAAAGAGCCATTTAACTTATGTGCTTTGATGCTTTCTTGACTTGGTCTGCCTGGCATGTGGTGTGTTTACAGATGGTTCAAAGCCAGTGCAACAAAAGACAGGGCGTAGGGACTGAGGATGCTTCATTTTTTATTGTAATGTAGTCACTTAGGAGCTCATCACTTCATCTGTATGGTCTGTGCACAGAGTCCTTGGTGGGGAGCATTCCATTTCCATTGTCAAAAACTGTTAGTCATCTTGCTTTTCAAGCTCAAGGGAAATGGGAAGTGCTGTGTTAGCGTACAACCTCAATTTAAGGACTTTGAAGGTTGCAAAAATGGCAGACTCTGAGGACAGTGTGTTTCCGAGTTGAAGTGGTAGGACTTGAAATACAGGTCAGCAACCTTTAACCTCATTTTACAAAGCATTGTTTGGCCATATACAGTAACTGTAAATGTGCACCTCTGACAGTGCACATTTTTTCCTATGTAGAAGCATTAAAGTTGTCTTAGTCTATGTAATCTTAGTCCCAGTTCCTCTACAGTGAAGCAAACTAACGGCTTTATATGACGTTGGATTTCACTTGTACTTATTATCCTCCATTTATTTATTTATGGTGTCAATATTACTACTTTATATTGGTTTTGATGTCACATTCACTATGCCATTTCAAAAACTTACACTGTTAGCTCTTTTCCCCAGACACTGCTTTGCTTTTTATGGAAAGTGAACAAGTCTGTTCGTTGGAGTGGGGATTGGAGGCTGTGTGTCCCAGCCTCCAAAGCTGGTGCTCTGATTTCCAGGCTTAGTGTGCATCCATTAATTGAACAGAGATAAACTCTGCAGCTCTTCTGCAGGGGCCAGGAGGGACGAGTGTGACACACCCAAGGCTGGCTGTGTGGTTATGGAAAGCAGAAGTCTGTGTGTCGGAGCACACCTCTGGATCAGGGGTGGCTCCGTGAGGTGGGAAATTCCTTCTC
>VXBC01012978.1:25535-103054 GCA_013399945.1 Ploceus nigricollis
TTTTGTTTTGTTTTGTTTTGGACTTGAAAAATCTGATACCCACTATGAGAAAAATTCTTAAGCAGGAAAAAAAAATCACAGGTGTAAACCAGATTTGTTCAAATATTGAAATTCTTGCTTTTAGTAGGGGAAAACCACATCATGCTTATTCAAAACTACAAATTGGAAGCTCTGTACTTGTTTTTTCCCTTTTTTCCCATTAAAGCAAATTAAGTACTACATGTGTGATAGAGCTTCTAACTCTGAATGGAAGTCAGAAGAGTGAAGATTTTTAGATACTTATGACTTTGCAAATAACGTGGTAAATAAAGCTTTAATTCCACTACTAGCTGTATTTTAGTAACAATTTCATCCAGTCTGGCCCAGCACAGTATTTCTAATTGGTTTAAAGAATTTTCAAGTGACAGATTAAGTAAAGGAAACTTAGATATCGTTTAAGTGACTGCTGTGCAACAGAACATTTATGTTTTTCAGTTTCTTGTTACTTGGAGAAGTGTAAAATTAAATACAAATCTAGTCTAGCAGCCTTTATGATTAGGCTGTTGTACACTCAGTGTGACATCATCCTGATGGACATGTGGTTTCAGATTTTATTATTTATTCAGACTATTTTCTCCCATATCTGTGATGTTTCACTTAGTGAAACATGAACAATGCAAATGACAAAGGCTTTAAAGCCATTGACTTTCCAATGTGCCAGTAAGGTAATGGCAATTTCTTTGCTTTATTTGTATAACAGGCATTTTCATGTAACACAAATGAGATTGTGACTTCAGATCTCATCTGTTTGGAAATGAGTTGGATGTATAAAGAATTATTTATACAGCAAATGAGGGGAGAAGTTGCAAAGGTTGAAAGGGATGCAAGACTGCATAGTCCACTCTTTTCTCTGTATTTCATCTTACGTACAACTTTGTGAAATTTAGGAAAGAGGCTTCTGAAAAAAGTGTCGCTGAGAATGAGCAACCCAACTCAAAAAAAAAAACCCCAACCAACAAGCAAGCAAACAAACTTCCTGGGAAATAAAAACCACAGAAAAAATTATTTTTTTAAATGCTCAAAGCTGTGCCTCATTCATTTACATATCCTATTTCACTCTGATGGTAATATTTAAGGAAAAACTCATGGAGAAGGTTTGATTAGATCTGTTATAAACTGAAAGTACAGAAATTTCCAGAAACAAAACTGATTATATTGTTAAAAATGCACACTGTCTGGATAACTTTCAAATTTAATGTGCTCTGTCAGTTGCTGTGCCCAAATGCAAGACATAAAAATTGCACTCCATGAGAAGTGAACTTGGTTTTGCAATACTTGGAATATGTGTAATTTACTTCTAAGATTTTTTTAAATGTGGTATTGATATTATTTTAAACCTCTGTATTGAACTTATAAATGTAAATGGTAGCAAAACCACTCAAATTAGAAACCCTCCCACAATTTTTTATGAGGTAGTAATGGTGAAATATCGTGCTGGAGCGCAGCAATTAATGGGCTTATTTTTTTGGGTTATGTTGTTGGCTGGTGTATTCTGAACTAAGAAATTTTAAATTCTCATATACAGAGGTTACCATGGAATTCTAGAGGAGATAATGAAGATATTTCATTTATCCATTTATAGAGTGTTTATTATATAAATAATGATTTACCTCTTTTTGCCAGCCTGCTGCAACTGATGCTTGTTTGCAGGGAAATAGT
The DNA here is from genome assembly GCA_013399945.1 of Ploceus nigricollis. Lineage (NCBI taxonomy): Eukaryota > Metazoa > Chordata > Aves > Passeriformes > Ploceidae > Ploceus > Ploceus nigricollis. Next base: position 27,234 of record VXBC01012978.1, read on the forward strand.
ATTTCCCAAACCAGGGGTTCTGTGCCTGTTGCTTTGCTGAGCATCTGTGCTCTGGGATGCAGGCCTTGGTTATATTACATGGCATCCAGCTGGGAATCTGCTTGCTCTCCTGCACTGCTTGGTGTGTATTGTACTTGGCAGGAAAAGAGGCCATACTTTGTGGGGAGTGCAGTAGTGTGGAGCAGTTGGCACACGGGAATCAGGAGTGCCTCTCTCTTAACGAGACCTGCTAAGAGAACAGGTAAAAGTGTGTCAGAACAGGCAGTAAATTACCTTTTCTCTAAAGTTCTAATCTTGGAACTGCTCTAGGAAATGGCTATTTCCATCTCTAGAAACAAGTTGCATTTGCAATTTAAAGCACACACACATATATATAAACTTTCTAGAAGCTGGCAAATCCATTATGTTTTGTTTTAAGCAGGACAAGCAATATTAATCTGAGTGTTGAAAATATGGACATTTTTAGTATATATTTTATTGTATATTTTGCTCCTGAGTATTCTTTGATTTCTTTAGAGGCCTCCCTTACCATATATATTTTTTTAATCAGAAATGGAGAATATTTCTTTTTGCTGCAATCTTCTTTTTAGCTGAAATTTCTCCTTATGTCTTCTGTTCTATTAAATCTTGATTTTTCTATAGTAGTCTTTTTGAATTGGTTATGGCACTCTGTCCTGCTTTTGAGAGTGTAGTTTGTAAATTTGTCTGGGGTGATACTGAGAGGGTTTAAGCTGATAACAGTCTTTTACCTTTTATTAGAGATCGTGCATTATGTAGTTGGCTGCATCAGCTGAAAATTCAGTTGATTTCATGTTTTTGTTTCTATCTGTTTAATTTCCCATTTATTAGACTCTGTGGCCTCGTGATTACCAGCACTAGTGAAAAGCTAGAAACAAGTATGATCAGGGAGCAATGTGGGGGAAAGAACAGCTTTCTTTATACCAGTGATGATTTCTGTATACCAGTGGTGAGTATCCACCATGGACAATGCTCAAGGAGTTGTTCAGTGTGAAATGTGATCAGTGCTGCTGTTCTCATGGAAGGATGCTTTATGTAGCTGCTCTTCTGCAGAAGCACTGAGGAAGGAAGGCACCTCTGGAGGTCAACTAGTGCAACCCTCCTCTGTTCAAACTTGGGTCAACTGCATCAGGTCATGCAGGGTTATCTACAGTTGTGTGTTAAATTTGTCCAAGAATGGAGACTTCTCAGCCTCTTTGGACAGCCTCTGTTTGACCACCCTCACACTAAGGGAAAAAACCAACCCAAAGCAGAAAGCAAAACAACCAAGCAAAAACACCCCTGAAAGACCAAACACCTCTCCCTTTTTCCGCCCCCATTTCTTCTATTTAAATGGAATTTCCTGTATTTTAACATAGGTCTAATGCCTCCTTTCTGTCTTTACATCACTGAAAAGGGTCTGGCACTACTTCATTATTCCCCAACATCGGATATTTATACACAGTGAGAAGTTCCCCTGGAGTCTTTTATTCCCTAGGCTGAGCAGCCCTGGCTCTCAGCCTCTCCTCGGATGGCAGGTGCCAGTGAGCCCCCTGTCTGCACTGGCCCCATGCGCAGGACTTTGCATTTCTTGTTGCTGAACTTCAGTTGGTTCCTGTCAGAACTTTTCCTGAGCCAGTCCATGTTCCTCTGAGTGGCAGCATGGCTGCAGATACATCACCTGCTCCCCTGATTGTGTGTTATCTGCAGACTTGCTGAAGGTGCGCTCTGCCCCATCCTCTGTGTCGTTAATGAAAGATGTTAAACGCTGCTGGCCCTGTATTTATCCTGAGGAACCCCACCAGTGACTGTGCTCCAGCCAGTCTTCAGGCTGCCGATCACAGCCCTTTGAGCCTGGCACTCCAGCCAGCTTTCAGTCTGTGGTGATCAATGTATTCATAGATGTGAAATCACTATGTCCTGACTTACTGTAAAAAAGGAAGCCTGGCAGTACACAGGTGTGCAGAGATCATTTGGCAAGTGATCCATTTACTCATGTGAACATTGCACATTTCATGTGGAAATATTGATGGGAATTTCCTTTGCCTTACAGGTTTTTTGAGGAGTAGTGCAATCGGCGTGCCCTTTAGGTTTTGAATTCTTTTATTATTTCTCTGATTGATCTCTGTCATTAAGTGCTCAGATGCTGAAATATCTGTACTGTGAGACAACTGTCATCTAGTCAGAGAAGGATTATGTCATTTTAGAGAACATCTGCTCTCAGAAAGGAGATATATAGACAGAGAATTATTGTGCACACAGAGTAAATTTCTAACTTGTTCATGTAGATTTAGTAAAAATACACAATTTCCTTTGTGAGGCAAATGTACTCACATTAGGTTGAAAACTGTGTTACAGCTACTGTGACACGCAGGGTGGAGAAGGATAGACGGCTTTTCCTCCTTGAAGCTTTAAAGAGATTCTGCAACTGTAGAGTCCAGATTAAACTTGTTAATTGTGTTTTTCTTCACCTCTTTAGTTGCTCAGAATTGTTATTGTCAGAAACATGGAGTTATGCCTTTGTATAGAGTAAGAGTCAATGCAAACTTAAAGGGGGGCAGGTTCATCTTGTAAAATAAATACAACTCCCAAAGAAGAATGAAATTAACTGTTTAGCTAAATGCTATGAAACCAGTAGAGAAAGTATATTTACTTCTGAATTGTATGGAAGTTTTGGAGCTTTTAAAAAGGCAGACTTAGAAAAGTAAGGATGATTCTAATGGCAGTCTTTCACAGCATGCCTGTGCTGGCTGTGCCAGGTGAAAGGGCACTGGGCCACTGTGACTTGCCCAGACACTCTTTGAATATTCCTCTTTACAAATGGGGGGAATGTGTGTGTGTATGTACCTTCCTACCCCTGCACACAGGTGTGTTTTAGGAAGCACATGAGTTGCTGCTTCATGTTGGGTGATTAGCCTGAAGAACGAATGTGTCACCCCTTAAAATCTTGCCAGCAGCAGCACTTAAATCTGGTGGTTTTTTTAAATGGATGCTGCATGTAAAGTAGGAAGCTGTTGCTGCCTGCCAGTGTTACAAGATTATTCTGATACCAGGTAGAAGCATGTCAGAATGATCAAGCTTGTTTTCCTGCTTTCTTTATTTCAACAGTGTCCATCAGGGCATAAACTCTGTCTATTTTGAGTGTATATGTGCAGATCTCACTATGCTAACTCATTCTGGGTCCCGGGTTAGCTGCTTTATTAGGCATAAGTGGAAAAGAGATGCACTTACTCATCAGGTCTATGGCTCTTTGTCTCATCTGTCAAACCTTATTGTCTTCTAGGTCACTGCAGAATATATTTTCTGTCATGGCCTTGTCCTTCACCATGGTTCAAGATGCACAATCCTGTTCTGTTCCTAGGAATTTCTTTTTGCCTGTAATTAACTACTTTGAACTCTGCCTCAAGGGAGAAATTTACCAAGTTGCCTCATCTCTTAGTGTTTGGAGTCGGCTTCACCACACTCCTAAAATAAAATGAGACCAGAGAGCTGCTTATAAAAAGCCTCTGGCTTTTCTCCATTATTTAGTTGTATCACTTACCTGAGACAGTCCCTTAAATAGAAGTCAGCAGCTCTCTAGAGTCATCCTTACAAATGGTCCTCCATGCTTTGCCTCCCATCTTGCCTGTTAATATTTGAAAACTCTTTTGACAAGCTTAAATGTGGATTTGGTTGGTCAGACTCAGAGCCTGGAAATAGATGGTTAGAACCAAATATTGGTCTAGAGCGTTATTTTTGATCTCACCTTTTCTGGTATCACAAAAGAGGAGCTTGAAACTGCTCTTTAATGACAGGCTCTCTTTTGACAGTTCATTGATGCTAGTTAAGCCAAGTTTAGTTTATTCCAGGATAATGCTCATTGTGTTTGTCTGCTTCTCTGGGAAGATCCTACTTTTTATGGTTGTTACAGTAATTGTTTAGAAAAATGGGAGTGTGTGCTTAGCAGATTTCATAATGAAAAGTGATATCAAGTAAGCCTAGTGAATTTTCCATTATAGCTTTGAAAATGATTTTACATGAATGATTTGAAAGTCATTGCATTATTAATCTATTATGAGAAGTATTTTATCTTTTGTTCTGTGCATGTCTTGTACAGCACAGAGTATGTGGCAGATACAGAGTGGAACAGACAAAAAGAAGTTCTGCACCACGCCAAAGTCTTCCTTTGTTACAGAGGAAGAAATACTGCATCTTCAGCAAAATATGTTTGAGACAGTCCTAGAATAAATTAATTTGGGTAGCAGAATTTATCTTTAAAATTAATTGAACATATCACACAGAGGTAGTTTTGTCCACTTTTTTTAATGACTACAAGCAGCAACTTTGATATTAAAGTCAGTATTGTGTGAAAACTAATTATTTTTTTCTTGTTGCTGGTTGGATTGCTATCGTGCTCACGCAGAAGCATTGAAAAGTTTTTAAAACAGTTCAGTTCTTTGGTTATTACATTGTGTGCATCCAAAAGTTTTCGCTACTATTTTCAGTGAGCTAATTAGAATTGGCCTTTTGCTAAGGAAAATTCCTTTTGTACTGAAGTATAGTCTTATTTTAAATCCCATTGGTTTCCTTTTTCTGCTATTCTGTATTTATAGTACTGGAAAGAAAAAAAACCCAATCAGTTTGGGGTGGTTTTAACCCCAGCCACTGACTAAGTAGCAAACACCTGCTCCCTCACTCCCCTGCAGTGGGATGGGGGAACAAATTGGAAAAGGTAAAAGTGGATAAAGTCATGGGTTGAAATATAGACAGCCTGCTAGATAAAGCAAAACAGCATGCACGAGCAAACAAAGCCAGGAATTAATTCCCCACTTTTCATGGGTGGGCAGGTGTTCACCCATCCCCAGGAGAGCAGGGCTCCATCATGTGTGACAGTTACTTGGGAAGACAAAATGCTATTTCTCTGAATGTGCCCCCTTCTTTCTTCCTCCTCCCCCTTTATGTGTTGACCTTGACATTCTATGGTATGGAATATCCCTTACATCCTTAGGATTTATCTGTACACAACAACTGTTATGTTCCCTGTAATACAAACACACTTGTTATGACTGCTGATTTGTTTTTTCTGTAGGGTCTGTGCTATGAGAGAAACCAATGTAAAATTAAGCAGTATTCAAATATTTAAAAAAATATTTACTCTTTAAAAAGCAGATTTTAGTGCAAAATTTCTTAAGGGAGTATGAATCATACAAAAAAGCCAGAGAGAATGCATAATTTCATCATTCAGTTTTTGATGTTTTTGACATGAAATGAAACTCTGGAAAAATCTGTGCTGTCAATTGCAAAAAAAGAGACTGGGGGTGTTAACAGAAAAGCTTTATCTCTGTAACTTGCACTTACTCTAAAATACTGTGCTAAAATTGCTAGAAGTGATAACACCTTTCCAATAAAATATTTTTTTCCTTTAGCATAGCATAAGGGCTTTGGTTTAGTTTGTGTGTGTTCTGTGTTAATGTGTTCCCTCTACTTCCTTGATATGTTTTGTTCGACTTACAGTGTTACTCTCAAAATACATGGCTACTGTGAATATTGGCAGCCAGCTAGAAAAAGGCTCCTAGTCCCTCACTGTAGTACAGGATACAAATTCACTTCTTTCTAGAGGAAAAATCAACAGAGTAGAGAGGTTTTATGAATTCCTATGCACAGAAATAACTTCCATTGGAGTGCTTATTAGACATCAAATAAGTCAACCATGAAACATGAAGCTATAGGAAACAGAGGTATCATTAGTTCTGTTGCTTATGGAACAATTTGTCTTTATAATATATTGAAATAATTTGTCCATGAAGTATTAAAATAGGAAATGGAAGAATATAAATTAGGGAAAACAGAAGAGGAGGAAAATTCATCAAAATCATATGCAAATGGAACATATATGTAAGAATTATGTTTACTTTCAAAAAGTTTTATTTATTTTTGAATTATTACTTATTTCTATCTTTGGGTATAAAAATACTGCAATGAAAATGAATCTCAGGTTATGGGCCTGTTCTCCAAGAGCATGAAGTCCATAAATATTTCATTTTAAGTTTGGTGTATTTAAGTATTCTCAACATTTCCTTTTGATATATAGTGATGATCTGCGCCCATTCCCAGTAGCATTACATCTACTGAATCCCCTCAATGTTTCCTGTTGCACTGCAGTTTGGAAGTATTTCAAGAACACAACATTTTGAGGTGAATCTGCTGACCATCCCTAGTTTCTTCACTTTGGTTCAGAGCACAGTGTATGATCAGGGTGCTGGAATAGCTTGCATGCTTTTTGAAAGAAACCCTGAACTGCAAGTGTTCTCCAGGCAACAGTGAATAATCTGTTCGCAGTCCTGGGTTAGAACAAGTGATATAATTGTGCTAAGTCATGAAAAGAAGGCCCTTGATTGTGGCACTTCAATTTCTTTTCCCATTAGAAAGGTCTCAGAAACATTTCTGCTTTCTTAAGTAAGCATCAGGGTTGGTCTGTTATTTTACCAGTGCTTGGGCAGTTGTATAAGAAAAGTTGTAGAGCTTTTTTTTCTGAGGCTGTACAAAATAGCAGAAAATATTGTGTTGTTTAATTGTTCAATAACTGATAAAGGTTGCTTTGACATTTTTCCTAGCAGTGGATTGAAAACAGAATGAGAGATGAGTGAACAGTTTTTATTGCACCTTGAAAGAATGTTTTAGGTTTTCACAGTGGACAGGTTCCATGTCTTGCTGCTTTTAACAGCAGCAGTGGCTTTTTAGTCGTAACTGTAGGAGCCTGCTCAGTAAAAGTCATGTGAACTCAACCCAGATAAATGGCTTTGGAAGTCCCTTGAGTTGAGGGTATTATAGGAAGCCATGACCTTCCTGTCTTGAGCTCTGGGCTGATCCAGAGAGGCTTGGCTGCATAGAGAAGGTGTTAGTGGCTGGTTTGAAGGAGCAGATGGTGTCAGGTAAATGGGTCAAGGACTGGGCTGGATGTGGACTCTAGGCAAGGCAGCGAATTACTGTGACATTACCTGAAGAGGCTGTAGAAGCTTGGGGGGTGTGTGTCTGGAACTGTTGGGCTCCTTAAGCTGTGAGAAGATAGGGATGAGAAGGAGATAGGGAATTATCAGCACAGTTGAAGGAGGATCTTAGTTCTCAGGCTCAGCTCACCAGCTGTGCTGCTTGGGTCGAGGACAAACTCTGTTTTCTCTGCTGAATCCCAGGCCCCAGCAGAATTTTAGTGGATTGGGATCCACACATGCAAGTCTGCTGCTGCAGCAAAATGCAGTGGAGGAAGAAGAGCTTTTAAATTCAGCCCAATTCTCTGTCTCTCAGCTGTTGACTAAGAAGATAAGGCTACAGAATTTCCAATAACTAAAGAGTACAGAAATATTCCTGCACTGTTAACACTAGGTCAGATTGTTGACAGTGGCTCAGAAGGCAGATTTGCATGTAAAACATGACAGAACTGTCACTGCAGATGCTCTTGTTCATTGGAAATCCTTCATTCAAATATTGACTCAGTCCTTTTCTATTTACTTGCTGAAGTCTAATTAGAACACAGCACGGAGTGATATGGCTGTAGTGTACTCTGGTCTTTGTACATTGTTTAAAGAATGTACTAACGAAGTTAAGTAGCACATTAAGAATGAAAAGGAAAATAAAGCTTTATATTTGGGAAGATACTTTACTAGATGAAATACTTTACCTGTTTCTTCCAGATGAGGAAGCTTTTATCTACCTCTTGCAAATTTGTAGATTTCGGGAGTCTGCAGAGTTAAGTAAACAAAATACAGTTAAGGAGTGCGATGATAATCTTGTAAGAACAGGCTTATGAGATTGTCCCCAAAGTAATCTAAAAGCAATCAGTTGATGATAAAACATTTTGAAATAATGAGGCTTTTGAGTGTAGTAATGTAATCAGGAATTCTAAGAGTCTCTGGCTGTTAGAGCAAAGTGCCAGCAATGTATTGTAGAATGAACCATTCCAACAAGACAAAGCTGGAGTTTCATAACAAGATTACTATTGTAGTCTATTGCCTAATATTTATGGAGGTAATTCTGTGCTTGAGCACTTCAAAGTGCATTAGAACTTCTAAAATAGCTGGAATGTAAACAATCTGCTTAAAAATGTCAAATTTAGCTAATACTATGGAAATGGCAAGGCAGTGTTATTTACCTAGTACATGTATGGAGCACATTTTAGGCTGTGAAAGGATTGTGTTTTGTCTCTATGGTATTACAGAAATCACCACAATTTTCTGATCATAAACTGATCATATAGACTCTTAGAGCTGTTGTCTTGAGCTTTAGAAAATATGTTTTGCTAGATTCTTGGATTTTGTTTTCCCTTAGAATCTGCTTGAAGGACCTAAAAATGTGGCTGACTGTCCCCTTTGTGTGAAACTAAGAAGTGCTGAGAATGGGTTATTCTTGACCATGGGTGCTGTCAGAAATGTAATGGAGCAGAGTTTCTCCCACAATGCTCCAAAGATCTCAGCTGCCACCTTCTTCCTTTTGCATCATATTAGTTCTGAGAAGAGTTTTGAGGTTTTTCTGAGGCATGTAGGAAAAATGTAAAGAAGGAGTAAAGACCTTCCACAAATATTATTATAGAAAAATTTAAATTGGAAGGGACCTCCTATTCCCACCTCTGACTCCAAGCAGAGCTGCCTTCACAGTTGCACAGTCCTTTTCCTGGTGCTGAATATACAGTTAACCTCCATTGCTGTAAGGGTATACTCTTGATAAAAAGTATTTTATTTTCTATCCACCTTGCCACATCCACTGCCAGGGTGAGAGTCCCTGATTTTAGTCGTTCATGCAGATGCTGTAAATCTGGCTTTTGGATATGACTCTGAGAACCATCTAAAAAATATATCATGGTAGAGAAGAGTGAAGAAGTGTTTAGGAAATAAAAATGGGCGGGCTTCAATTAAGCATAGAGGTGTTAGGAAGTGCACAAGGGTTTGTGGATATAATTGAGGGAAATTCTATAAGGGGAAACAAAGTCAAAATTATGAGGGTTTTGTTAAAATGAGTGGAATAACATCACAGGGATAATTTTTGCAATGAAATAATGCATTTTTCAGTAAGCTTTGCCATATTATCCCATTCTTTAGAGAGCAGTGGCCGTTAAGGAGTCTGTTAAAATATCAGTATGACTTTAAAATTAGATTACAGGATATAATCTAAAACATACATGATTTATTTGTGTAAGTGCGAAAAAACAGATAAAATCCAACATGATGGCAGGGTAAATGCAAATTACAGAGACATTTCAGATACAGTCAGGTAAGTATTTTAAACAAATCAGTCATAAGTCATAGGGATACTTTTTATTTGAAGGTTGTATTGTGCAAATATTCTGTATTCATTTTGCATTAGGCACATCACTGTTTCCTGGTTTTCTCCTTAATGAAATCGTTTTAGAGCCATTAGCATGGCACTGACTTGGCATAGCTACTACAGGTGTTCACTTTTTAGGTGTCAAAATGAATGTGCTGTGCAATATCAGGTAGATTTTCAGCATGCATTATGTGTATTTCTATAGCATTTTTCTTTTGAAGCATTCTGCAAAAGTAACAGGGATGGAAAATCTGAATTTAACTGCTGGAAGTTTTAAATTTTACATCTGGTGCAAGGTGATCTAATCCTATGTAAGTCTGTTCTAAAAAAAAAAAGAAAAATAATAATATCGCCAATTCCAATGTTGTTAATACCAGAAAAAAGTTAGTACACTCTCAGCATAACAATATTTTGGTCTTGCTTGTTTTTGCCCCTTTTACATAAGGCATTATCAAATTGCATCAGCATGGTTATTACATGCTTATATTGTTTTTCTCTTCCTTTTCCTTGTTTATATGTATTTTTTTTTTCTCCTCGTCTTACATACTCTGCAGTAACCTTATACTGGATAAGTAGGTCTTGCTGTTCTTCTAGGCTGGTCTTGAGTTTATCATCCCTGAATGTCAAATGCCACTGCTGTTTTTTGGGAAAATGTCTACTCTGACAATATTTGAAAGACAAAGAAATGGAAAAGAGAAATATATCAAAAGGCAGCTGCTGTTTCCACTAATTCAGGGCAGTTCTTTTGTAGGGTATTTTTTTTAAAGCTGCTGCTTGGTGTTGCTGCTCCTGCTGTCTTTGCCGCTGCAGCCACCACCAAACAAAACTCGATCTGCTTTTGCTGTTGCTGGGTTGGAATGCTCCAAAATGTCATAGGATACAGTCTCAGTATGTCTGAACAGCTTTAAGACTGATAGTGATCTGCAGCTGTGCTGAGATCTAGATATTAATTCTAGTCATATCAATTTTAAGTAGGTATTTTTGGTTTTTGTTGATAATTTTCTGCAGGGAGCGTTACGAAGCGAAGTAAATGGCAAACTTTGAACTGATAGATACTTCTGGTATGTACAGCTGCTGCTGTGGCCCCTGCCAAAGTGCTTTTGAAATCTGCTGCCTTTAGTGATGATAACTTGGCACATTTGTTGGCAATGAATTCCCTCTGTGTTTCCCAGTGAAATATAATTCATGGCATTAAGGATGTTGGTCTAGCTCAAGTGAAAGGCTAATTTCAAGTCTTGAGTGTGTAATGCAATAATGGGAATGGATGTGATGTACTTTGGATTTCTAGAAGTTGGGTGAGAGTTATTCTGAGTACCAGTAAAAAAGAAGGCTGTGCCATTGCTTTTGAAAAGTCTCACTGATGAGGGGATGCTAATTATTGGCTCTTCAGAAATTTCAGTTAACAACTATGATATTTGTAAGAATTAATCTGGAAAGTAAAGGTTGTTTTCCAGTTATAAAGGTAGTAATAACTTGTGAAAATATAATTTTCAAATGTAGTCAACAGCAAAGACCCAAATAAGGAACAAAAGTTGTATTCATATAATATAAAATGATGTGAGATTCATTTTTGTATTGAATTTATTAGCTCTTGCCATACTTCTTTATGTCTTTCAAAAGTAATTCTTATCAAAAAGAATTCATATGAAAGGAAATTTAAAAACTGCACATTTGTCTGTAATATAGGAACTGAAGGGAAGCAGTGCTTGGGAGATATTCCTGTTTAGTTTTTTTTATATGGTTGGATAATAATGATCATAACGGTTATCATTAAGTGTATTAAAAAGACACTATAAAGCCTAAAGATTAGATTATTTTTTCTCTAACAGCTTTTGTGCTATACTGAAGTTGTAAATGTTTTTCCTTAAGGCTTTGAACGTGTCAGTGGGAACAATTTATTTTTTAAATTAAAAGGAGCAGAGAAGGGGATAATTAAGGAGTCCAGAAAAGGAAATGAAGATCCTACATTTCACCAAACTGAAGCCAAATAATAGCTATTACAGAGCAGGTTCGGGAGCCTCAAGTAATTCTATTCAATCAACTTAAAATTATCCAAGGCATGGTTTTCAAAATTGCTGAAGAGACTTTAAAAAACAGCATCAGAATGGGACAGATCATGGAATACCAGCATAGTGTGAATGCGTAGAACCTGTTTTTCCAGTGGGTATCTTCAGTGTGTTACCACTTATCAGTAAATCTAATTTTAATACCATCTCAAATATTCCTAAAGTAACAGGGCAGTCATTCTTAAGAACATAAAAATGTTTGCTAATGCGTTAATAATGAGGGTTAAGCAAGAGGAAATTGTTCCAAGTTACTGTGCCTGGCATTAAAATACTGACATTTACCTGCAATTAGTGTTGCTTCAGTACTTATGGCCCAACTCATATTCAGCAGCACTGTTAGTTACTTGTATATGGCAAGGATCAACATTTGAATGCTGTACTTCATGATTTAATTTCATTTTTAAAAAGTATAAAATGGAAAAGATTTTCCTGGTTTATCCTGATCTAAGGAAGATATTAAAGTAGTTCTACTGATATTCCCAGAGAGACAGTGCAGAAATATATATTAGATGTTCATGATACAAACTAGAAACACAAATTGCTAAATAGGCAAATAGTGCTGCTGTTGTTTTTTGCTGAATCTGAAGGACTGAGATTATTTTTGGAATAATCTAAAATTTACAGCTCAGGTTTTCCCCTATGCCCTTTTTCCCTGGATATTTTTCTTCCAGTATTTTTTCCTCCAAGAATACGTTCATTACCTTCTTGCAGTATGGGGATGAAGCCAGTTCAAGAGTTGCCCCTCGTAATTTTCAGCTGCTAAGAACTCAATTTAAATTGCTGTTCAGCAGTAGCTGTAGTTAGCACAAAGCCCTTCATACTGAAATATCTGGCCAGTGTTACTCTTTTCACGAAAGTTGTGGCAAAATAAAAAGCACTGTGATTGTGGTTATAATTTAAATAGCATAAGTGTTTATACTTCCATAGGATGTCCCTTAGGTTTATTCTGATATCAGTAATTTTTTTTGAAGTTTGATTGCTGGCTACTCTTCTATCAACTTCAAAGTTTTCCAGACACCTTGGTTGCATTAAGAAATTTTAAGTAATATTGCAGTTTGAAAAATTCTAACTTGCAATAGATGTCCCATTTGAATCAAACAAAATGAATGCTGAAGAGCTTATGCTGTCTGATACTTCCTACCAAATGTTTCATGCACATCATGAAACCATAATGCATGGTTAATTCGGTATAAGGTGATATCTGGAGACCTAAACAATAAAACCAGTGTTGATCAACTGTTGCTTATTGATGCTTTATAAATGTGTTACAAAGATACAAAAATTAAGGGGGAAGAAATTGGAAGTGACAAGTGTTATTCAAATTCTTGAGCCATTTTCTCATGTGCGTTACCTTTCTCCTCATGGCTCTATTGAGGGGAACAATCTCATTCCTTAATATGCATCCTGAATTGCAGAGTGCTTGCTCTATTTCTAAAGCACAGCCCTTTTATTTAGTCTTCTAAAAGTGGAAATACTATCCCTCTATGAAAATAACTCTATTTTGTATGCTATGTTGTGAATGCAAGCTATGCCAGTAGATCCTTAGATGTAAAACCTTTTATTCCAGGAAACAGTGCTCATATTTTCCCTCTGGGAGCTGCTGGCACCTACTGCTGCCCTGAGAGGGAAGGTGGGCACAGAAGAGGCTGTGTATCCACGGCCTGGCTCTCCAGGTGTGCCTCCTGACCCCAGCCTAGAACCGTGCCAGCCAGGAGAAGTAGCTCTGTTTGTTGTTTGTGTAGTGGAAAAACCAACAGACCTTTGTTACAATATTTGTTGTTGTCTAGGTGGTTCCAAAGAAAGCATCTAAAAGAAGGGAGGAGGGGAAAAGTAAGATTTTCTGTATTTTCAGCAAAAACTCTTTCAGAATTAAGCTGTACTATTGGAGTTGCAGGTAATGATCCTACTCTTATCTCCTTCCCTGATCTCCAGGCAGAGATCCCATCTGATGCTTTTCCTACATTTTGCAACTATTGCTTAGTACATTGAAGGTTAGCTCTTTAATTGCACTGTGTTTTATTTGTAATACAATTTTAACATAATACTGTGATTTATTTTTTTTTACTCAAATTAAATGTAATGGGGCAAAACAGATATGAAAAGACATTATCCAGCTCCAGTGGCTTAAAAAATTAGTTTTTCTCCAACATATTACAAGGCAATTGTGAAATATAGGTATGTAGGTTCATGTATTAGTAATGGACATATGCATGTGCTTATTTTTAATTTGCTTTCCTGTTTCAGGACATTCTTTATGAAAGGAGAAAATTCTAAATGCGCATCATTAACAGCTTGCCAATCAGTGTCCTTACAGGGTTTTGTAGTAATGCTAAGCAGGATTTGTTCATGCTAAAAGACCACAGAAATCTCATCTTGATGCAGCGATTATTGTTGAAGGGTTTTCTCAAGTTTCTATCTCACAACTGCTTATTCAAATATTTCCAAACACTGCAGTTTCTGGCACCTGCATTAGAGCTGTCTCATTAAAAGAATTGGCTTAACTTCTATTTTTTCTTTAATATTAAATTAATATAATTTAATATTTTCTTTAAACCCGATTTTAAAAATGCTGTAGAAGGGAACTGAGAACAATTTTTAATTTGGAGCATAAACTTCACAAGTATTACTTATCCATTTAAAAAAAAATACAGTGCTGCTGTTTTGACTGGCCCCCAAAACCTTTCTTTCTTTCATTCAGTGATTTCTGAAAATATTCAACCCCTAATGAGTTTTTGTCTTGTTGGACAATGGCAACTCCAGTTGTATAACAGTCTATTCTGCAAATGAAGATATTTGACCAACACCTGAATAGGGATGAATATTCTTGAATAAATGAGCCAGAGTTTTTGACTGTGTCAAGTCAATTTATAGACCATGCAACAAAAGTATAAATATGGGGAGGACAGATCAAGGAATCAGAATATACAAGGAAAGTGATTAGGATATTTATTAACATTTATCTGTTAGTAAATTATAATTACTTATTACCACTATTTTATAATGAAAAATGTTAGTAATTTCCCCTTTGTGACTTAACAAGGATTTCCATTGTTAGAAGGCATTTTGCAACTGTTGGTGCTGCAGAGATTAAATTTTTAACCTAATTCCTCCTAATTTGCATTGAAAAGATGATTAGTGTAGATGTTGTAAGTGCAATAAGCATTGCTGAAGGTTAGTCTGTTCTGAACTGTTAAAGTTCTTAGAAAGCTCGATTATCTTAGTAGCCTTAAAATTGCAAGAAATGTCATTATGTTAAGATATTCCTTATGATAATTTGCTGTGTGCAACATCTTCAACATTGATGGTCAGCAGATTTGAAATTACGTTTCAGATACAATTTTTTCATAAAATGCTATTCACCTTTGATGAAAGGAATTGTTAAATAATCAGCTCAAGGAAATAACACCCAATACAATTGGTACCAAAAAATCTAATGCTTTTTTTCTTGTCTCATAATTCCTGAACAGATATGACGTCAGATCTCAAAATCATATTGCAATCAGCTTATTCACAGGAAGGCAAACTAATTTCTGAATGGGATGTTGTTCGAAGGTTTACACTGGTAAAGGACAACATAAATCCTGAATATTCTGGATTGTGAGTTCTTGCTATATTTTGTCTTGCTTCATAATAAGAGCTTCTAGAGTTATTTTGATGCATTTTATGTAAAACGAAGCTTGTAATCAGGTGAAATAACATCAGACAAGGTAATAGCAAAATGTGATTCTTTGGTCCTGCTTTTTTCCCAAATTTCAAGAGAAAATAGGTACAGAAGAATAAAATACGTGTAAAACTGCTGTGACACGTACCATGGAATATCCTATTATTTTGTGTTGTTAGATACTTTCAGCTGCAAAAAACCTGAAGAGGCATAACAAATACCAGGAGAAAAAAACAAATAAAACATTCATTTTCTAAGCAGCATTATTTTTATTCCCTGAGAACCCTACATAAATGGTGAATTGCTTTGATTGCTTCTGATGTCTTTCTAAGTGAATACAAGTTTATAAAATAATACTTAACTGACATTTAGTGTTTGATTTCTAATAGGTAGCATCTGGTATCTGATGAATAAAGTAAATGGCTCTTATTAATGAGTGAATTTTGGAGTAGATCCTCAGGTTGAATGTACATGCATTTTCTTCCTTCTCTTCTTCCTTTATTGTTGGAAGACACTGGGAACACTTTGAAATGAGATTATAAAAATATTTTTTATTATTTTCATACTTATGTTGTTACTTAACTGCGTAGAGTCTTTGACAATGAGATAAACCAGTTTAGCTAGAGGTAGTGAAGTGCAAATGACAGCTTCCCTAGCTGGACAGCTGTATTATTTATCTTTCTTAGTTATTTAAAAAAAAATCTGAATATGAAAATTTCAAATTACTTATGTAAACCAGAGATTATTTTCTGGGTTATGGTGGAGTCTCTCTTTTTGGGGAAGTTTAACTTCTAGGAGAACAGGCATTCATTGATGCTGAGGTGTGTGACAGTGCTGAATGTGGAAAACTCCCAGTCACGAGTGATATGGTTAGATATACTTCTTAAAGGCAGAAAAGTAGTGTTTGAATTCTGGCACAGGTATGCTTTCACAAAGCTTTGTCTTTAAGGGGTTTCAGAAGAAGTTAATCTGTTGTTTACAGCACTGTACTGCTGGTTGTGATAATTCACTTGTGGAGAATTTTGGAAAGAATTTGAGATGGGACTTCTGAGTTGTTTTTGATGATGCAGTTTATTTTCTTCTACATAGGTAGGAAGAGTGAGTTCAGCTCACATCGTTACGTCATGGTTCAGAAGGTTACAAGACCTTTTAAGGAGTTATTGACCAATAAAACACTGCCAACAAGGATATTTATGTTTTTGACTCAATCCTAAATATTTCATCTTATGGACCTATGCTACAGTGTAAGCTTTCTTAGCCAATCATGTTATGACAGACAAACCTACAGTATTGTGTTCTAAACGCTTTGTTTACTTCTCTAACTATTTTTATTTTGTCTATTTTTTAAACTCTAAAACTCTAAACTTTACTTAGCTTAACGTGTCTCTGCTTTAAAGGAAAATCCACATTCTCACTTCTAGCACCTAAGGTTGGAAGCCTTTTCCAAGGTCTCAGATGAAATCCTGTGTTTAATTCTAAGCTTTGGCTTACAGGCCCAAAGTTCTGAGAGTTCCTTGCATTTTGGATTCCAACAGCTGGTGTTCTCTGCCTCAGAAGGTAACCTTTGTCAGTTCATCCTGGTGTTCAGAACTAAATGAATCTACTTATTTTCCTAGTTACGTGTTCTCTTTGAGCTATGATGGAACTTCATGAATGCTTCACAGTGAAGTAAATCTTTCCTGAGTGGCTTGGTGTACTTCTGTCCTGGCTGCAGGTGACTCAGGTTTTGATTATTCAGGTCAAAAAGCTGACTAGGGAGGGCTTCTACTTCCTTCCCCTTTGTACAATTGGCTTAATGTTCCTTGAAAACCAGTGAAGTAGATGATAATGCAGTCATCCTCAAGCATGTCCCAGAATTAAATGAAGACATTTTCAGGGTATTTTCAGCTGAAAAATATTTCCATGTCCTGCCTTTTATGCATACACTTCATTTCTTGTTCTTTCTGATGTTACTTCACCACAGCAGACTACTTGCAAGATTTTCCATTCTGAGTCTACCCTATAGTTTCCTCAAATTAGTAGGGGCCCTTCTTCAAATTACTTTTGACCATCCTTTTCTTGGGTAGCTATGTTCACATATGATGAAAATATCTTTTTCCATACTCCTGTGAGAAATTCTGGTGCATTGTTGCTAATAATTTTTATAGGATTTTTTTTTCTGCTGAATTAAAATTTAATTTACCTTTATTTTAATGTATAGTGGAACCAGTTTTCTTTTGCCATGTAAAGAATTAGTATTCCTTGTAAAACTTTGCTCTAGTTGTTAATGTACTTGTGTTATCTCTGTACTGCTTTAAAATATTTTTCTGTATAACTTTGAAAGAATCATTGATTCCATGTGTTGTTTTGTAAAACTGTTTTGCTTGCACTCTCAAGGACTGAACCATGTGACATTGATGGTGATCTTCACTGGACTCATTAGCTCCATGTCTTGACAGTGCCTGAAATTTGTTTCCATCTCCTTTAGGATATATTCAGGCTCATGAAAAGGCTTAATTCTATGTTCTGAAGTTCATGGCAAAATCAAGGCATGAATGGTGATAATTCTTTAATTCCTTCTCATTTTAAACTCAGGAAAAGACCATCTGCAGTAGATGAGTAGCTGTATTTCAAATGGAAATTTAGGTAAATATGGGTGTTGTAAATGTTAAGATTGGAAATGTTTTGTCCTGATGCTTCTAGTGATGCCCTGTCATCTGCAGTAATTCCTGTAAGTAGTGCAATTGGAGCTATTCATGGCAAAATTTGTTCCAAATTATGATTAAAGCTGGAAGCTTGTGACCCTGCATAATCTTTTTTATAATTATATTTCCATGTCCTTGGTTTTAATCATCCGTTATTCAATATCTGAATGTACATTCAAAGCTATACTGCATTCAGTTACTCAAAAGCAAATTCTTTACTTTTTTAATCCCTTAAGGAGGCCTTATTACTGAATTTATATGAGACAATAATTCTCTTATGTCTGCGTTTGTGGCGGACAAATCCCTGTATTTCTCCATCATATGTTATTTGTGAGTACAGGATTGCTCTGTGGGGATCTCTGCAGTGTGTTTGATGTTTTTACAGAAGCCCTCAATGTCAACATTTCATTTTTCTCCAGGCTTCTGGGATCTGGAGGCTTCCAAATCTTTGTTAGATGGGTTATCAAGTACTCCTGTATTGAAATCCATTTCCATTGGTATGTGGGTATAGTGGTGGCTTGGAGCTCTGTTAATGTTTACTTTGTGGTTTTTCTGACTCAGGTGCAGAAGAAAGTCTGAATTTAGGGTAAATTTTAATCACTGAAATAATGTAAGTGTGGACTTACTTAACATTATCAGATCTTGTCTTGAAAGATTTGCACATGAGGGTAACAAGGGGTCATCTTTTCCGATTGGTTTTAACTGACCTCATATTTGTGCCCTGTTGGGCTTTGCAATCCCATTGACTAGGATAAAGAGAAGACAAAGATGGAAAAAACCCCCAAAACAAATCAGTGTCTCTTCCCAGCTGTAGTATCTCTCATTAATTCCTTTTAGTTTTTGCATTTATTTGGCTTCTAAGTCATTGCATCAGTGATGACTGAAGCTACCAGCAGTAAGTCGGGAGGCCCTCCTGTGTCCTTGCTTGTCTTCATTTCAACATTAGCATTATCTTTTGAAACAAATGGCAGCTCCCTAGCACTCCCTAGCATGGTTTATTGTATACATATAAAAAATCTGCATGCTGTTCTTCCATATGTCTGTAGGAGATACAATGCTATGTTTTTGACACATGGTCTTTATTTAGTTGAAGGTGTCTATAGTGCAGATCTAGTGTGGACCACCGAGATTTGGTGGTGTTTTGGTTTGTGGGGCTTTGTCTGTCTGTTGTGGATTTATTGGTGTGGCTTGTTGTTGTTTGTTTGTTTTACCAGAGTATGTGGCTGTAGAATGGTTTCCACTGGCCACATGATGTCCAGGGGTTTCCTGTGTCATGTGGAGTTGTTTACAGGGGTGCACTGAATTGCACTTGTCTAGATTCTAGGACTACTTATCTTTCTAACCCTGAAGAAAACATAATCTGTTAGAGATATTAAGAAAGTGGAGAATTACTTCAGCCAAAAGATGTGGCTTTTGGAATATGCTTAAACTTACACCTAAGACTGTTTTATTAGTTTCAGAAATAGCTTTCCTCATTTTGTCTTCTCCATTTTCCATTTTTCAATTCAGAAAGGGACACCAACCAGTTGCTTGTTGGGGGCTTCCATTGGGGACTCATAGTCCCCTGAGTGTTTGTTTTTTAAGGAAGGAATCACAAAGGTGGATTTTACAATATAGTTTGTTTTGTAAACCCTTTAGTTTTTTAAAGTGATGAGCAAAGTTTTCAACACAATGTAGTTTAAAAATAGGTGGAGATTCTGGAAAGGCAACTGTGTATTCAGTGGATCTCAGTAGTGATCCTGCTGCATAGAGCTGTGCATGAATTTCACTGGGTTGCTCTGCCTTGCAACTTTTAACTAAGGGGCAAATTTTAGCTAAGGGACAATTTTTTTTTACCTTTGAATAGAGTAATGAAGTCTGAGGTAATCTTGAATGGGAACTAAACCACTAGTGAAATAAACTTCTGGGAGAAGGCAAATGCTGATCTTTCATTGCATACATAATGTGTTATTCAACAGTAATGCATTAGTTGCTATTGTCCATTATTCTGGAATCTTTCTCTGTTTACTTCATGATAAGATGAACATTTCCCTCTCTAAAGTAGCCAGGCAAACTCAAAACTTGGGTTTATTTCACAGCATGCAGAATATTTGTCAAGGTTTTATATGTGTCTCAAGTTAATCTAAATAATTTTTGACAAGTCAAAAATTGTATTCACTACAAGGAGAGAAAATGGCACTACAAAAAATCATAACATCATGATAGAGTATGAGGAGAGCTTATAGCTGTACAGTAAATAATTTTATTTCTTTGTAAATGAAACTCACAGTACACTATCTCTTTTCTGAACTGTGTTTTCCACTCAAGTTATTTTGTAAGGATTAAATTAAATTCATTTCAGGGTACATGCTTTCAGAGATTGTAACAGTTCCTGGTTGTTTGAAATATACCATGACTTTCTTAACAGTGAAAGAAAAAGTTCAAAAGACAGATTTCCACCTCATTGCTTCTTTTCACAGAAGTACTTGTACTTCAAGTGCAGGATTTTATTGAATACAAATTGAAGCGAACGTATGTCAGAATGAAAATTGCAAAATCGAGTTGTGCTGTGCTTTGCTCTTGGCAAGTGGGGAGAAATGTTGTCACCACTGTGATTACTGAGAACTCAGGCAGAAGGTTTGTGAGATTTGAGTAATAGTTGTATTTAAAGTAATATGAATGAATTGTCCTTCCTCTGCAAAAATCCTTTCCAGCGTATGAGTTTTATTTGCTTCAGAAGTAGCAGACTCAATTGTGACAGTCTGTCTGACCTTTCACAGGAAAAATGGGAAGCTTTGGGAAGATGCAAATCTCTAGCTCTCTATTCCTAGAGATGACCAGATGAACACATTTGCTTTGTGTCATTGCTAAGAGAGGTGAAAATAAATATAAATACTGTTGTAGGCCATCTAAGGATAATTAGATGTAATGGGTTTCTGTTTCCTTCTCCTGTGTAAGATACTTCAGAGAGTAATAGGATCTTTTAACCTGAATTTCATTTTAGTGCTTTCATTCAAGAGCTGTCTCACATTCTAAACAGCATGGGATGCAATATTGTATTGACTGTTTGGTTGAAGGCACAGGACTAGAGATGTCTGCAGGAATTTCCCCAGCATTTTGAGGACATCTCTTTCTGTGTAGAGTGGAAGGAATATCAGAATGAATCATCAGTCTTTCCTATCTGAAAGTACAGAGCATAACTCAGGAAAGTGTTTGAAAAGGTACTCAAACCAACTGTAAAGCACTTTAATCTTTGTTTCTAAAAGTAGTGTGCACCATTACAATTAGAAAAAAACCCATCCCTTTCACAATGCTTTTACGAAACTCAGTAAACAGTACTTTGGAAGAAAAGACAAAAGATCCATGCTGTGAGTACTTCTGCTATTACAATTTTGTTTTAAAAAAAGTCAAAGACTGTGCATGTGTATGTGCATATTTGTATATTGAAAAATGACTCTCATTTTGCTAAACTCCAGTAGGAAAAGACTAGAGACAAAAAGTTTTTGAATCTCAGAACCTTTATTCCTGGCAGAAATAAGCCTTGTCTTTGGCAGATCTCAGAGAAACTTGCACTTTAGACTGAAATTTCTTATGTGTATGTATCTTAAGGTCATGTTTACTTCTTTTTTACTTTTCTATGTGATATTTATTGCAGTGGTTGATGGAAAGAGCCCTAGATTTCATTCCTGGAAAAGCACAGAATTAATGAACTATCTGATAGGCTTTTTAAATTTTGAGGCCTGTCCTTTTTGATGTGAGACAACTCTTTGCTCAGAATAGTTTCCTGAAAATTGATGTGGTCATTAAATTCTCTTCAGGTTTAGCCAAATGTTACCTAGATTTTTGGAATGTAGAGTTGAAGTGGCTGCATAATCATAGGATTTTTTTCATCTTTGATTCTGTGGGTTTTAATGCTCCTCTCAAGATTCTCTTTCACCTTGCAAATAATTTCTGGCAGACTTATATAATAGATTTTCCTTTTCCTACAAAGGATAGAAGTGTATGAAGCAGTAACAGATAATATTAGCTGGAGTTCAGTAGAGTTTTTCTCTTTCCATTTAAACAATTTTTAATGTTGTTTGGTATGAAAACCTAACATCTCCCAAGCCCTAAAATGGTATCTAGGGAGAGCACTGAACCTTTAAAACCCATTGAATACGTGTGGTTTTTTATGGTGTTTGCCACTGGTTTGAGTGGTGTGTTGGTGGTGTTGGGCCAGTTAAGCCTCCCTTATCTTCTTCCTTTCCTCTTTTCCTTTTCCCTCTTTGTCTATAAATATAAGAAAATTTAGAACTGAAAATCTCTGGTTATGTCATATTGAACATCAGTTAACTTTCAAATCGACGAGGTCTGCAGTGTTTGTCTGAGTCTCACAATCTGCTTTTCTTGCATGTATCTCTTGCCCTACATATTTAGATAGACATGGAGGCAACTGCCCTTGAGAACATCTTAAATAATACTAGTTTCAGGATTGACCTCTTTTTCCTCTTATGGAAAACAATGTTTAATTTGGCTTCAAAAGTTCCCACCGAACTGAACCGATCTCATTTTTCAGGTGTTCACTGATTCTGCTGGGGAGATTTATCTTAACATATATGGTGATTTGTATAAAACCTTGTAGAAAAAATGTGTGGCTGTGGCTTCAGCTTTTCCTGCTGCTCTGGCTATAGAAGGGCTGGAAAAACCACACAGCAACTTCAGTTCCAGATCAGGCTGTTGCTTCAAATTCCTTTGTCATTGCAGCTCAGCATTGATGACTTTGCACACCACAGAAGGTTTTCTTGGTCTCCTTTTGCATTGTCATGCCTGGAAATAGTTTTTCTGATGTAATTTTTCTAGAGACCTCAGCCATATTAATGATCAAGAGTATCACTTAACAAATTTTGTGGTCCCTTTGGATCTAGTTTCAGTTCACAGGAGTAGCTAAATTTCAGCTGCTATAAATAAAAGACAACTTAAATTCTGTGATGAGACCAGAACTCATGTTGTGAAGTTCCTAGTCTGTATGAAAAATTTCTAATGTTTTTTTTCCTAATTAGTATTGCACGGATCCACAGGTTAATTTTATCAGCCTTTGCTATATCCAGATTCTATATTTGTAACTGGAATTGCTTGTAATGGCATTTAGTTAGAGAAATCAGCAAACTTTTTACATCACAATAATACATCACTATTTATCCCAAGTAATTATTCAAATGTTTACAACATTCAATAGCTCTCCTCATACCAATTCCATGACAATTCAATGTTATTTTACAATAGTGCAGGAGCATTATTTTTTGTTTCTTGCATGAATTTAGCATTTAGCAAAGCATTCTTTATCCTGTGGTCAAATATTTTTCCTAATTCTATTTAATTAAGCAGAAAAAAAGTGATGATTATTCTCTTTAAACAATTGTGCACATTTTTTATTCCAGTGGAAACAGGATTTTGTTTTTCCTTAGAGAAAAGTTTATTACACATTGATGTAACTTTGTAGTGCTCATCTATTTCTTCTTTGAAAAAAATCTTTTAATCTAACATCAGGCAAAAACGCAGAGCAGCCTCTGAGCTGTTGAAAAGCATGACTGTAAATCTACAAGAGCATAATTTGCAGAAACCTTTTTCTTTATCAAGAGAACAAAAGGAAAAATGAATTAGGAAAATATATTCTGGGAAATTGCAAATGTTATGCATGGAAGACTTCGATGTATTTTCCTTTTTGTTGGTTAGTGATGCTATTTACAACAATAAGAAAAAAAATCAGAAAGGTTATTTGTGCTTCTTTAATGGTGTACTCATAGCTGATTACTTGAAATGACAGAATAAAGAGAACAATTTCCCTCCCCTAAGGAGCTCTTATTGTTTTTTTAACAAGATTAATGACAGATATGCTATCAGCTAAGTAATTAAAGTTTCTTTCAGAAGTGTATAGAAATGGAAAAAACTGCAAGCATTTAAAAAAGATAATTCCATGTTTAATTTGGAAAAAAGCTACATCAGTGAACAGCTTCCAGTCAACAGGAGATAAAGTACCTTTAACAGAACTAAGTTGTTGAGATACTTTTTTCTGAAAGTATGTTTGTACTGATTTTTTTACTAAATCAGGCTAATTAAGCAGGAGAAAATGTGCGCTTAATTTATGTGCAAGGCAATGCACAATTTGTGTGTAATTTCTAATGAATATAAAGTATGGCTGGTTAAGTTTTTAAGACAGTAGGATACACATTTCAGTCATGAAAACTGTATGATATATAACAGTATATGTTATTATATCTATTATATAACATGGTATGTTATATATATGCTATATGTAATTATATATAACATTATATTCTGCAAGAATTTTGTTGATAAAGTACTAAGTCTCTGCTTTTTAGATATTCAGCCTAACATGTCTTTATACTGGAGTTGCTGATTCCTTTCAAAAGGTTATTTCCACTTATGTTAGGGTGAAATAAAAAAAGGATCTAACTGTAGAAAATTGTGTTCTCATTTGCAGAAAGGGGTTTGTTTTTTATGTGTGTAAAACTTGGGGAGGGGTAGGTTTGGAACAAAAGAAGAACTTAGAAGCTTTTTTTTATTGTCTTTGGATAACTATTTAGGAAATCTGGAATCATTTGTGTCAAAGCTCCTATATATGTAGTAGTATTTGGTATTTTCATATGAACATAAAATAAATATTTCAGCGTTTCTTCGTGTTATCCATTGTTCTGTCATATAATACACAGTCTCTAAGTTTCCTGTGCAACATTGAAAATTAATGAATGATTAAACAAACAAATTGATATTGTGGGTCATTTTTTTTGTTTTCCATAATTATCTCCTGACCAGAAAACCACAGTTGAAAAAACTGATAGCTTGCTGGCTCTATTGACATTCCCTGTTACTCACTCATTCTGGAACTCTCTCCACATATGACACTTTAATATCTCTACTACACTTGTTTTGGAATCTAGAAGTATACATGAATTAAAAAATTGTAATTTTGCCCTATAAGTTTTCTCTTTCTCTTAAAAACTTTTAACTTTTTTTTCCAAACACACAGATTCTGTGGGTTTATACTGATGTGGACTGGAAGTTAGACCTTTCCTGGTATTACCCTTCTTTCAAAATCCAGTTTAGTTTTGCCATTATGAGTCCACAGTCTGTCAGTGGTTTCTGGACTGTTCTTCTCTGAACATTCTATCATGCAGAATAAACTTTGTCACTATCTGAATTTCAGCTCCTCGTAAATCTTATGAACAGCTAAAATGTATTTCTTTCACCTTTTCTTATTTTATTTCTCAGTTACTTATTTGACTTTGTGTCAGTTATGCTGTGGCAAAGAAAATATTATGTTTATTTATGTGCTATGCTTATCAACATACTTAGCATAGAAGTTTTTGCCTTGAAAATTCTGTACTGCTACATGTAGATAAGATACTGTCTGTGGGTATTCAGCTTTCCCACTCTGTTCTCCATCCTTGCTTAGACTAATGGTGAAAGTATTTACAAGTAAATGTTAGAAATAACATCAAAATCCATTTGCATTGGCAGATCAAATAAGGAGTTCATTAAATGTGCAGCCTTTCTTCCTGTAATCTATTTGCTGCTGCAGCAAGGCTCCGTGCTCTCTGTGGTCTGAGAAAAGCAAGATGGCACTATTTCAGATGAATTTAAATGTGAGATCAAAGCTAAGAAACAAAGAATACATATAAGTGATTTTTATTTTCTTTGTCTAAAAATAACGCTGAGCTTATTTAATACATTCCTAGGAAAAGTAGGAGTTAGGAACATGAGTTTCTATATTGTATTGAAAGGATATTGTGACTTACTGAAAAGATAGAAATGTTAACATCATTTAAGATCAGAAAAATGTTTCTCATGTGGCATTAGAAGTCTGAAAAGCTTTAATTTAAAAAAAAATAAACTTGAAAGAAACTCTTAAAGCTATTTCCCCATGTTTTCAAGCTTATTTTCTTTACATAATCCATATCAGACTGTTTGTCATTTCACTCTACAGAAAAACAAGTTGTATACGTATATGTTACTTCTAATTGATAAGGAGCATTTAGAATCTATCAGAAAATTTTCCTTGTTTAACAGGATTATATAGGCCCTTTGTGATTGGATTCCAAAATTGCTAAATAAATCTGCAGTAGAAAATGTTTCTGTCAGTATTGAGAAAAATGTAGTATCACTGTAAAAGTCTTATTTTATTCATGTGAAATACAATAAAATCAATAGAAGAAAGATTTTTACCAACTTCAGAAATCATTACCATTATTTTTTGTCATTGCAATTAATTTCATGTGACAGTGTCACAGACAACAGCATTTCCTGGAATTATTTTTCTGTTGCTGATTCCACTATTTGTGTTAATGTAAATCCTGTACTTAGGAAAAACTCTACTGATGAGAAATAACAATTGATTTATCTTGATTTCAATAATTTATTTCAGGGATCCTTCATATTTACTGTCACACTTATCTCTTTAGTCTGAATTTGTCTCACTTTAGTGCTTTTTCACCTTTTGTGGGTTTCTTTTGTCCTGTGCCTGCCCCTTTCCACGTTTATATCTCTGTGTGATATGGTACAGTAACCTCTACTAACCCATCTAAGGAAGCCAGCAGAGTTCATAGCATGTGATCATGTCATCATTCTACTCTCTCTTTCTTATATTAAGCCCTTTAGGTTTTGGCATGATATTTTTTTTCAGTCCTTCAACTCTTCTCCAACCTGTCCCCTGAACCTGCTCCAAGCTGCTATCAGCATCTGTTGAATTCCAGAGTCCAGAATAACAGAACCTAGCTAGGGAGAATTCCCCCATCTAATGTCAATGCAACAGGACTTCTGTACCCCTGCTTCACCTTTGTCTGCCGGACATATCTAGGGGCTTGCAATGGAATTCTCAGGCTGTCCAAAATGTGCAGCTATAGAGCACATACCTACACTCTAAAATCCATAAAGGGAGTCCAAGCTCTGTGAACTTAATAGTGAGACCCCACTGATCTGAAGTGCTGGCAGGTAAAACAGAAAGCTGGGAAGGAGTAGTTTCTAAGTATAATCAGAGAGCAGTAAAAATGCCAAGAAAATGGGAATGCTGATTCTGCTTTAATTTTAAAAGCAGTGTTAGAAGTTCAATTGTTTTTTTAAGGAATCTTCCTTTAATAAGAAGCACTTTTGCTTTGAATAGAATTAAACTGTTATCAAGGATGGAATTATGGAACGAAGATGACAGTCTCCTAAACACCTCAAATTTAAATTCTAGTCTTCACTTTTAAAATAATGAGCAAGAACATACTGTTAACTTTTTTAACTGATAAGATCTATTTCTAATTTTGCTGCTGAAAGAACCCGGCTGTAAGTGGATGTATGTTTTATTCTACTAAGGATTCTTTAACGTCAACAGCTGTGAAGGAAATATGAAAATTTGATGCTATCTTGGAATTCTTTCAGGTGTGTGTGTATGTACGAAAATTCTATAGCATACAAACCTGAGACTCAGATTGGTGGTAGTGAGGGGGAAAACCACTCTGATTTAATAACAGAGAATAACAAATAAGAAAATACTGCATTTTTTCTGTGTGAGAGTCATGTTGTGTCAAGCATCAAATAAACATTGTGTCTCATGTCCAAGGAAGATAACTTTCTGAATCTCTAAATAGTTTGGGTATCTCTTACTGATAGAAGATTGTTGTCTTGGAAAGCTCTAAGAACCTGTTTCGTTGCCTTCTGGTATTTTCTTTTGCTTTGTTAATAAAAGAGGCAATCCACCTGTGCCAAATATTAGGCTGAAGAAAGTCGCCTGTGTCAGAACCACTGAGAGCATGAGAGTGCTTGATCTACCCAAAAACTTCATAAAGAAGCAGCAAATCAAACCAGCTCAAAACTCTTAACTTTTGTGGGGGCTTTGCTTTCCCTTCACCTGCTAATTTTCTGTAAAGCTGGAGCACTGAGGAATTTTTAAAAATGTGTAGTGTAATAGTTGATCAAAAGCGATACAAATGTCTTTTGGCTTCTTAATCTCACAGTGACTCTTTCTGAATAATTTAGTGGCCTTCTATATGTTTTTATTTTCAGTGCTGAATACAGCCCAGCATATTATTTTTTCTACTTTAAAGACTGCTCTAACTATTCCTTAGTACTTTGTTAGATATAATAATTTGGATCAGGTTCCTGGTGTGTCAGCCTTATCAAAAACTCCCAAGGGCTGTTGCTTTCAGCAGAGAAGAGATTTTCTAGGTGAGGGTTAATGGGCTGGAATTTAGTTTGTCAGCTGTTGGATGCTTAAGTATCTTAATTTTTACATGAATTTGGGATATATGTAATTCTTGTGCTTGTATATTCTTCTAGTTTGAGGATGACAACATAAAATTTGTTTACCTGACTCTAAAAGCTTAAAATTTTAGTTCGATTTTGTTGGTTGTTGTTTTCAAGTGTTGCTGGAAGTGATTGTCATCCCATTCTTGGTAATTAGATGTACCCAAAACACCATGAGAGTAATAAGGCATTATTGCTATTTCCTAAATTTGCAGCATTTCACAGACTAAAACCCAAAAATATATCCTTATTCTATGAAAATGAAAAAAAATTAGAAGGAAGAAAATAGAGTGACTGTTGCAGAAAGAATATTTAACTCTTTTGTGATGAATAAAAATGTATTTAATAAGAAAAACTAAAGAAAATGCCTAAAAAGGCCTCTGCTAAAGTAAGAATGACATAATTTGCCTTGAAAATGCAGACATCAAATTAGTGCTAAAATGATAAATTGATATGTTTAAGGATAAACTATTGAAGATCCTCCCTGTTGAAGACATTTATTTCTCCCAGTAATTTTTCTCTCGTAGTATTTCCTGGAATGAATTTAGCCTTTGTGGGTTGTAGAGGGAATATTATGGTTTCCTACTTTAGTGCAGTAAGGTTTACTACCTTTCTGAAGTACAGTTCTTAAATCACATGCATGCAAACAATTGTGCTGTAATAAAAGCTCCATCACAGTTCCTTAAATAGTCTCAAATTTCATATTATGAATTATAAATGTTTAGCTATTATGAAGTATAAATGTTTAACCACCTATAGCTACTATATAAATATAGCAACATATTTTCATATGGACAAAATAATTCTACCTGTCTGAAGAATTATTGTTTTAATTCTTGTAGGTGGGTTTGGACTAGTTTGCATCAACTATTCTTGCAATAATGTCCCTTCCCTTTACCTGTAGGCATATCTCTTATGTACTTCTAGACATTTGTGTTTAAGTAACTATAATGGGTCAGTCATGTTCCTTTATGGTAACAGAACAGGTAAGTATTGTCAGCCAGAAATATGCAAGAGGCATCCTTCTTAAAACATACTGTTAAACAGTGTTGCCTAAAAGGTGAAAGCAACTCAGCTGACCTTTGATTTAGAGGAAGACGTGGAATGAAAAGACCCCAGAATAAAATATCTGGGTTAGTTATATGGATATAAAGTTAATTGTCTGTATTTGTAGAATCTTAATTTGAAAATAGTCAATTATTACATTAAAAAACCCCTTTTAAAAGAGAATAAGTACTGAAATAACAAGTAGTTTTGAAATATTGATTGCTTTTGACCAAAACAATGGCAAGGAATGTCAATGAAATTGATATGCTATGTCATGTAGGAAAAGGGGGGTTGCTTCATCCATGTCATGATTTAGGAATGCTACTCCCCAGATTAGTGCCTCCACTGAGACTCTCCAAAGCATGCTGCCTCTTGCTTACTCTTTCCCCTCCTGCTGTGGCAGACTGGAAAGAACTGGAGGTACAGAAGGTGAAAATCATGGGCTGAGATTAGAACAATTGACTGGAAACAACGAGAGCAAGTGATTTGCACGTGGTTGCTCGGCACCAGCATTACCCCACTGCTCCCTTCTGGTGTCTGAAGGGGGTCTGCAGGGAAGCTGGAGAGGGACCCTTCATCAGGAACTGCAGTGGCAGCACAAGGTGTAATGGGTACAAATTGAAAGGGGGAAAATTTAGGCTAGATGTTAGGAGGAAATTATTTATTGTGAGGATGGTGAGGCACTGGAACGAGTTGCCCAGGGAGGCTGCGAATACCCCAACACTGGAAGTGTTTAAAGCCAGGATGGATGTTCCTCTGAGCAACCTGGTCCTAGTGGAAGGAACCCTGCCCATGGCAGAGGGGGTTGGGACTAGGTGACCTTTAAGGTCCGTTCCAATCTCTAAGCATTCTATGATTCTGTGATTTTTGAGGAAAACTGGCAGGATTACTATAATATAAAAAGGAAGCTCTGTGAGAATAATGCTTGGCCTGGAGGACTGAGTATTAATGTACTGTGAACAGGTAAAATAAACAGGTTTTTCTGAAATGTTTGAGCAGTATTTTATGCACTAAATGTACTATTACACATGCCAAACTCCAGCTCTGATAGACTGCTTTTCAGGAAAGGAAGTAGTCAGGATTCTATCTCCATCTTCAACTATGCCTACGAATTCAAGGCACACGAGGAAAATCATGTAGCTCTTGCTATCAGTACATTTGTCAGTGCTGTGTGTGACATAGTGACTGCAGATGATCCTGAATTCTATGTAAAGTGATTCTGTAATTTAAAAAGAATCTATTCTGTAATACCAGTCCTATGTGATAATCACATAGGAAATTTATAATTTTTTTTCATTCATTTTTGAACTGGTTATCTTACGCTGCAGGTAACTCAAGTAAACATATTCAAGGACATTTTGTAATTTCAGAGGCATGCAGGTTTTCCGAAGTACAGTTTGTATATATAAAATATAATTCTTACTTTGCTGGGCACACTGTGAGTCTTCTTTTTTTCCCCCAGCTGTTTAATTTTATGAGGATTGCTAATATTTTGGGACCACTTAAAAAGGTGTGGTGTTTAATTTTTTTTCTATTAAGAAGTGTGTTTTTATAGATAGTAAAGGTCCCCAGAGTGTCAATTATCCACTCATTATACACCAAAGTGAAATTTAAACTGTTAATTTTCTTCCTTATAAACCAGAGTTGTCTTTCACAATTTTTAATTTTCTCCTACTTTCATATACCAGTCCCATTAAATTCACAGAAGTGTGACTATTTTGCCCTAGGGTAAAGCTCTAGTTCTTTTTTTTCTTTTCACTTTGAAAAATATTACAGTACTTGAAAATAAAACAGCTCTCATAGAAACAAACAAGAAAGAAGACCTGGAAAGTACTGTTGACTTTGACAATAATGTTTTTAATCTGGGGTCAATTACAGAAAATCCAGTTCATGTTTTCTCAAATTGTTAGAGAGTCTTCAAATGCCACATCTGACAAAAGCAGAGTATGTCAGGAAGTTAACTCCGATTATTTTGATAAAGAAGTTTATGTAACAGAAGACTTTGCTAACCTAATAATCAACTCCATTTAATAATAGAATGGAAAAAGTTTTAAAATGTAATGTGATGGTGATTGTCCCTTTGCCATACCAAGGGTTTTTTCACTTATTTCACAAAAATAACTTGTATGCCTCTTTTTCACTAGGTATAATAGTCCCATTCACATGTGCAAAATGAGCATTCAGATGAGAGAATTACACTCAGAAGACACTGCATCAGGTCTTCACCTCTACTGGGAATAACTCAGACAAAGCTCGGTTTTGATCTGGTCATATTGCTTAGGAATAACTGGCTAGACAGAAGCAAAACTTGCTGAAGTGAAGTTTGTTTCCCCTATCTCCAAGTACAAATTGTACAAGTAGTTGTAGTCCTTTTCCACTTGTTATGTTGTTTAGACTCTTCCAGTGGTTTCTCATGTGTATGAAAGGACAGATGGGTGTAGCAGTGCTTCCAGCAAACCTCTTCAATCTCTCTCAACTGTCCTATTTCACTACTTCTTTTCTCCCTTTCTTTTTAGTCTTTTTTTTCCCACCTGCCCAGAGGATTCAAGTCTTGAATAAGAAATGGAATATGCTGTATCTTAAATTGTTGACTTTTCTGTGGTTCTGACATTCAAATGTAAGAGAGAGGACCTGTGTCCAGCAGTCATTCTCAGGTCTGAGAGAAGCACCAAATTTAAATGCAGAATACAATGTGTGGACCATTGTTTTGGATGTAATTGACTGTGCATCAGATCATCCCAAAGGAAGGATAGCTGTCACCTGTCATGAAGAAAATTTTGCCAAGAGGAAGAGACAGAAAAAAGGGGTATGAGTGTTGTTTACTAGGGAAAAAGAAGACAGATTATAAATTAATGGAGGAGGGTGAAAGTTATGTCCTAACAGAAGTTCCTCTATGAATCTTTGGTGTTTGGTATACAATAAAGCTATCAATTTTTCTTTCTAGCTTCATTTTTGGAAGGTCATTGATCTACAAAGATATCCCCCATGCATTATTGGATGTTTTTTAAGTTTTATGGATTATTTGAATTTGTTTTGTGGAATTTTATTTTTGTCTGCTTAGCTATAGGTTAGCACAGCATTAAGTCAACTACTTTTGAGGAAATGCAAGAATAAAAAGTCAATTTTTCAAGTATTTATCACAAGATTTTGGAAGCATAATAGCAACATTTCTAACTCAATCACAATTAATTTTATTTGATGCTTTCCAGACTTTGGGGAATTTGCATTTAATGATGAGTTTAGTTAATCTGGGTAACATTTGAATGCTAGGAGGCATCATTCTGATATGATTTTTCTGCCAATGTAGATCAAAATGATTAATGATTTATTGTATAAATGTCTTGGTAGGGTAGTATGTTACAACCGGTTTCTGTTTTGTAGTAAATAAAAGTCATTAATTCCAATTGATAGTTTAGAAAAAATATTTCTTAGTGTAATAAAATTTTTTAATAAAGGGCTATTTAGGTGGGTCTCATATGCATTCTTCCTGAAGAAAATATGGTGATATAAGAGCACCTAGCTGTGTGTTGCAGTTTGTTTGAGACTGACTTTGGATAGTGACTGGTTCAATGGAATAAGTTGTGGTTTTGGATTTTCTGTATGTGACAATTTTGAAGTTGGCACCCTAGATGCTCATCACAGTGTCAATGAAAGTTATAATGGTGTAGGCATATATCAGCCTGATAGAAGTATAATATTTACTCAGCTGATGGAGCAAACCTGATAAAATACAGGCTTATGGTGTAAACGTTGGAAATGTGTCCCACATGCTTAGTGAAGGTTTGGTGATCCAGCTGTTTTAAATATCTTCTTTTTCATGTCAGTATTGTGTCAGTATAGTATGTGTTGATTAGTAGAAGTTAATTCTTAAAGGATTATTGTGGGTTAAGTAGAAACCCATGTATCTGGACTTAACTGTGAGCATTTTGTCTTGTACTCACAAGCACTCCTGGTGGGTCATGATGCCATCATTGTCTGGGAGTCTGGTGCACATGCTGGTGGTGGTATTCTTGCTGCCTTGAGGGGTGAAAAGATGGGTTATAATGCATAACTTTTCAGGGGAAATTGGTTGTACCTTGGAGAAAATTTACTCTTTGGTTTATGAGAACATGTCTTTAGGGATGGTTTTGATGATCTAATAATTTCATTAAGAGATTCCTCTAGTGACGTGTTAGTGGGCGTGTTAGTCTAGATAACATATTAATATGTTATCTAGACTGTAGGAATAGTCTATAAAAGCTCTTCTTAATATAGGAAGAAGAGAAGAAGGATTCCTTTTTTTGTGGTTTTTTTTTTTTTTTGTTTCCCTGAACTTTATGGAGAAGTAATTTAACTCTGATTGTGAAGTTAAGTAATGATGTAGATCTTTCTTCTTTGAAGCAAGTTCATAGTAGGAACTGTCAGAGAGTAGCAGGTCAGCCTTGTTAATGCAGTCTTAGTGGTTCAGTTACTATACCTTGTACTCTGTCTGCAGGTTTAACATCTGTGTTTTGGGTGTTAAAACCTGCATAGATTTCTTTTGGGTAAGAGACAAATAGGCGATGAGTGGCTGTGTATTTTGTTGAACACTTAACTGTTAATTTCCTAATGTAAAGGACCCAGATATGATTACTTTGTCTATTGCATGGCCATTGATTTTTTTTTTGGAGGGGATTGTCATGTTCGATAGACAATTCTACTTAATTGACGATGGAATGATTTTTTAAAAAAAAATCAGTCAATGAAAAATATCTAATTCATCAATGTGTTGTTTGCTTCTTAGAGCCCCCTTTGCAGAGGCAGAGTTCTTGTATAGTGGTAATTTAGTTAAGCTGATAAGGGAAAACTAAAATGGTCCCTCCATCCATTTGTGGAACAGTGATAGTCTTGTTAGTGATGTTTCTCCTCACCCAGCCATCTTGGTGTTGAGATTGTTATTGTCATTGCCATTGGTGTCTGGTGCTGAATGGTTGATACTGCATAATTCTGATATTGGCTAAACGGAAGTGTTTCCACAAGTCTTGGGATTGCTTGCTCTCTGTGAATTTGTTGGAATTTGTATTTCTTCTTCTACTTGAAATAGTCTAGAAGTAGTTAGGTTAAGGAGGTGTTGCTGAGTATTTTCTAATTTTTATTGATATTTGCGTATTGATATGCATTGTTTTAAAATGCCAATTTCTATTAGATGCTAAGATATAAAGCAGTAGTCCTGACATATACCAACCTGAATTTTAAGTAAGAGTCATTCCTTTGAAGAAGTACCGGAATAGTCAGAAAGGCTTTGTTTTTACCCTCCTCTTCACCTTATATTTAAAGCTTAAAATTAGTGTTGAAAGAGTAATTGGTATTGAGCAGCCTGTAGGTTCTAAGGAATTGACAGGTATGACATTAGTTTGAGGCATAAAGAGGCCACAGTCTTTGAAAAATGCATCCTTTTAGTAATGTTATGAATGCAATTGTTGGCAGATTTCGACAGCAGCAAGTTAAATAGCTATGGCCTTTCTAATAGTGTCACTGTAGCCAAAAGGTTTTAGGGGAATATGAGACAATTTGATCAATGAAAAGGTCAAAGAAGAGGTGCATTGGGTGGAAAATTTTAGGCTTTTTTTTTTAGTATTACTTGGATGAAAATTAACACATAATTTTAGAGATGGACTTGAGTGGTAAGAGTGCTTTGAAGTTAAATATGCTGTAATTGCTTCTTACTGGTGTAATTTTGATTTATTATAGCCATTAAGGAAATATTCTTGTTCTTCTCTTCTTTATATTCTTTTTGTACCACTGGTACGGGAACCAGAGGTTGAGATAGTTCAAAATTTGAGTGAAAGCACTATTGGCAAATGCCCCATTTTGAATGTGTTGCTATGAATTCTAAGTCTTAAAAGTGAAAACCATGTTTCTTGCAATGCTTCTTAAAACATTCACTAGTGAGTTGCCTGTCCTTTGCTAGAACTAATCGCTAATTTGGAATAAGGTTATGTCTGGAATTATTAATTCAGGAAGATCTAGAAGAACCTCAGTGACAATGTGTGCTAAATATTAAATTTTACTTAGGAAATGAAGGATTTAAATAGAGAAAAATATATGCTTAAATAACATGGTGAAATTGAACTGTCTTTGTGTAGCTTGCTTTAAAAACCCCCAGTTTTTTATAATTTCACAAGAAATAACATTGACATTCAGCTCTTCTAGTTTCCCTGTGAGTAGTAATTTTCAATAATTTAGCTTTTTAGATATCATTCCCCATATTTGAGTGCACTGTTGCAAGTGAATATCTGTATACAAGCTGAGGAGTGCAAAGTTGCTGTGGTGGGCATCTTCGGAAGGTGGATAAATGAGGACAGTTTCAAGTTTCAGAGCGCCCCTTCGCTTGGCTGATGGTCATTAGCCATACAATTTGTGCTAATGGTTAGCTCTTGCTCATTATCAATCATTATCACTCAGAAATATTCCAGCAGATGGTCCTTAATGAGCATCCCACACCTGGAGCTGTGCAGGTCCAGCCCCACCAGTGGGTGCTGGGTCCTCAGTGCTGGTGGATGTGGTTTGCACTGGCCTCAGCTGATGGGGCTGAAAGTAGTGGAGGGGAGAGTTTTCTGCTTCTGCTGAATGAGGTTCACAAGGTGTGGTAGGGAAGGATGCCGGTGAACCCGAGATGGGAAGAGATGATGCTGAGTCCAGTTCAGAAGTCTGAATAGTTTCTTTATTATATTTCAATACATTAATATATTATTTAAAGAGGAGCTCCTAAAACTACATCCTAACTTCTAGCTATCATATCTAACTACTAACTGTAACTTCTCTCGTGACTCCCTCGGAGGAGGAAGTCCAGACACAGGTGCATTCCATTGGCCATCAGGGCCAAACAATGTCCACCAGTATCCAATTAACCAATGGTTCCAGGTAAACAATTTCCCAATGCATTCCACATGGAAAAACAAGGGGCAGAAATAGAAATTGTTTTCCTTTCCTTCCTCTCTCTGCTTCTCTACGAAACTTTCTTCAGGGAGCAGAGATGTGGGCACTACAACAAGGTATTCAACAGAATTCCACAGAAACAGGATTTATTTGAAATAGTATATTCAGAGAATGAATGGGTTTTGGGCTGGTTGGCTGAAAACATGGAATAATGAAAAAGGTATTTTGTCTTTCCAAAGATATCACAACATGGTGTCAAAATTTCCATGCCTATCTTAAATATCGTTCATACAAGCTCAAATTCTGGAAAGAAAATTAATGATGTACTCAGAGGAGTAAGAAGAGATAGTATTTAGAGTTTTGACATGTGGTCTTGCCTTCAGCTATTCAAGGCTCTTAATGTAAGGGATTCCATTAAACTATTTCCTGCTTTTCTTTGTTGTATTCACGGAATGCTTAACTTGAGTTATCCAACACTTCTTCTTTCAGAGAAACAGATTTTAGATTATTGGCATCTTCTTTATAGCAGGAAAGGGTTTGGTTTTTTTGTTGTTTTGTTCACTTTTTTCTTGTTCTTGTTGTTTTTTAACATAAAAATCAGGCACTGGATTAAAGTTGGAATTTTCAGCCATGAAATCAAGTTTTCTAAAAGGAGGCCTTATTCTCTGAAAATTTATAACCTTAGAATAAAAACTTACAGTCTTGATATTTTCCCATCTTCTCGTGTTCATAATTTAAAAATATAAGGAAATAATTTAAAATTTTCAGTAGTCAAATGAGCATAAAATTACTTTGTAGCATGAGAATACATATATTTATAAGGAAGCAGTACATTTACAGTTATCAAGTTGTTTTTCTACACAAGGATATAAGTGTATTTGATATAATAAATTGGCACGGGANTATAAGCTGAGGAGTGCAAAGTTGCTGTGGTGGGCATCTTTAGAAAGTGGATAAATGAGGACAGTTTCAAATTTCAGAGCGCCCCTTCGCTTGGCTGATGGTCATTAGCCATACCATTCGTGCTAATGGTTAGCTCTTGCTCATTATCAATCATTATCACTCAGAAATATTCCAGCAGATGGTCCTTAATGAACATCCCACACCTGGAGCTGTGCAGGTCCAGCCCCACCAGTGGGTGCTGGGTCCTCAGTGCTGGTGGATGTGGTTTGCACTGGCCTCAGCTGATGGGGCTGAAAGTAGTGGAGGGGAGAGTTTTCTGCTTCTGCTGAATGAGGTTCACAAGGTGTGGTAGGGAAGGATGCCGGTGAACCTGAGATGGGAAGAGATGATGCTGAGTCCAGTTCAGAAGGCTGAATAGGTTTTTANCTTTCAGAGAAACAGATTTTAGATTATTGGCATCTTCTTTATAGCAGGAAAGGGTTTGGTTTTTTTGTTGTTTTGTTCACTTTTTTCTTGTTCTTGTTGTTTTTTAACATAAAAATCAGGCACTGGATTAAAGTTGGAATTTTCAGCCATGAAATCAAGTTTTCTAAAAGGAGGCCTTATTCTCTGAAAATTTATAACCTTAGAATAAAAACTTACAGTCTTGATATTTTCCCATCTTCTGGTGTTCATAATTTGAAAATATAAGGAAATAATTTAAAATTTTCAGTAGTCAAATGAGCATAAAATTACTTTGTAGCATGAGAATACATATATTTATAAGGAAGCAGTACATTTACAGTTATCAAGTTGTTTTTCTACACAAGGATATAAGTGTATTTGATATAATAAATTGGCACGGGAAGTAACGTGGTATCAGTTCTCATCTAAGGTCAGAACACGCCAATTCCCTCCTAGGCTTGAACAAATATTGCATGAATGAGGGCTCTTGTAAGATGTTATGCTTTGAAATAGATTTCATTAAGGGTTTCTAGTGAAAATTTATTTTTTTCCTTTATGCCTATGTCTTTCCTCAAACTAATAATGGATAGCTTATTTGCATATAAATAGATTTCACTATTTGCTGAGGCAGAGACCTAATACGTTTCCCTTTTTTTTTCATGGCCATTGTTAAATAAGGTAGAATATTGCAGTGATCAGCAGCCATGAATTGTAATAATTTTCTTGGTCAAAACTCTTTACAGTGCTTCACTTTTGTGAAGACCTCAGAGTTTAGATACCACTTACACTACCAAAACCCTGATACATCTGTTGCTTCTATAAAGGTGTTTTTCATGCTGTCTCAGAAATACTTACTTCTCTAAGACTTACTTACTGATGCTAAAACTGGATACCTGTTCTTAATTAACACCTTGATGTGTTTTCTTGCCATTTCTAATCTGGTAGTATGTGGATATTTTTATAAGGGAAACATCACACTGTGAATGAATATATTATAGTTGTCTTTTTTTTTTTTCTGGATTGTAGTGATCTCATGGTTTTAACCAGTTTTCTTTAAATTAGAGACTTGTGTTAAACAGAAGCCTTTCATGGTACCATTCTGATATACATCAAAATAAGTAAATTTTAGTTATACTCCATTAAGGATGTATGAAACCAGAGATAACTCTAAGACTGGCTTTTATTTATTAAAAATAATGGTCAGGTAAGACTTGATTAAATCAGTTCATGAATTCTAAAAATCCCTTTCAAAATATACAAGGCTGCATTCCAGATTCAGATGTATCTTCCAGAAAATAAGAGTGGAAGAAACTATTCTGTATCATAGTATAACCCCAGACCTACATGTAAGAGTAAACTCCAGGTTTATTATTTATATGCCACTACTTGTTCAGAAGCTGCTACTTCAAAATGCTGCCTGTAAATGAAGTGCTGTCTGTACAGTTCTTTACAAGACTCTAAGAGAAAGATAAACTGAGTGGCTCAACAAAACTACTCAATGCTTCTTGGACAATAATTTCCTGAGCATGCAAATGTTTTAATTTGCGATGTCATCTACCTCTCACCAAGAAAAATCAATGAGTTCTGTATGTGTGTGTACATTCGTGGTGTAACCACGAAGGTGCTTTTAGTGGTTTTAACCTGTGTGCCTGGGAGTTATTTTGCCAGCAGAGGTCACTCAGGGTAAAGTGAACAATTGCTTCATCTTTTAAGGAAGACAGGAACTTCATTATGAACCGTGAGATGTATATTGAAAAGCACCCGTCTTCAAAAGCACCCAGGCAACCTACACTTGCTGTTCCTTTTCTTCAAATCTTTGTTGCTTCATATACTGAGAATTAAAGATCAAGCATATCAAAAACTTGTAGTCTTAAGTGATGCGTCTGGGAATGTAGTTGGTGAAATGTTGGGCTGTGTAAGGGTGGTGATTTTTTTTCCTAACCTTTATAAAGCAACACAGTAAATATGCAAACTTTATTTCATGTATTGCTTTACCACAAAGAGGTAGCTTTCTGTGTGTTATCCTAGTTTTTTGAGCAAAGTCTGATCAATCACTATTAATTAAGTTTTGTTAAAGGCTAGTAAGTAGTAATGGTCACCTAGAATTTATCATATCACATGCTTTTTTTTCTCCCCGTGCCTGATGACTCTGTAAATGCTGTTCTCATTGCAAGATTTTCTTGTTGGGTATATTTAATGATAGCTAACTCTTTTAGACACAAATGCATTTTAAAATAGATTTCATTTCTGTCACTTGTTTTGAGGCAGTTTTTTGAGAAGGAGGGTCTATTCCCCATGTCATATGAATACAGTGAGTTGTGCAGTGAGACTGAGAATGCAGTGTAGCCTGCTGTGACGAAAGGGTGCATGGCAGGATCTGTTTTCATTTGATAATGATGAGCAAGCAGAAAATGCCTATCATGCTGTCAGAGCTCGGGGACTCAGATATTTTTGAACTGAACAAAAGTAGTTGAAAGATGATAAAAGTAGAAACTGATGTTGCTGTTGCATTTACTTTTCTAAATAGAATTTTCTTTAAAGGCATCGTCAAAATAAAAATGAAGAATCAGAGTTGTAATATATTGCAGTTGTCATGAATGTTTTAAATATGGCATTTCTTTCCTGGACACCAATCAGAAAATGTGTCCAGTTCTCAGTCCACCAACAAAAGCCCCATTATCATCTATCTTTAAGAAAAACTGGGTAGGGTTTTTAATATAACAGTATGACTGGTTGGATGAATGTTTAAGTCATTTTTGAAGGGGTTTCTCAAACCATTTGTCATCAGAATATTGTATGGTCTCTAGGTGAAATATAAGAAAAATTATTTTAGTGTTATTAATGCTACTTTTTGTGTCCTCTTTTATTTAAATGCAAATGCTTGGAGGCTAAAATCTATGTGATTCCTTTGGGACATTCACAGGAGTCCACAGATTTTTAAGCTCATACACAGTTGAGTTGAAAAATTAAGGAAGTAAGGAATAAAACTAATAAGCTTTTATCTATGTGTCTTGTTTTTTTATAACTTGAATCTTTACCCAATGTAAACAACTTCTGAATGTTAAAGGAAACATCTGGCATTGAGTTAGTTTCTATTTCATTTAAACTTTAAGGAAAAGCCGTAAGAGGTCTGTGAAAGAGCTTGCTACAAAGTGAGAGAACTTGTTTTTCCTTTTTTTGTCCTATTGCCATTTTTGCTTGGATGTCTTGGTTATATTGTGCAAAATTTTTAAAGTTGCAACCAGTTATAAAGGATGAAATGTTAAGAAACAAAACAGTATATCTTTGTACTCCTCTGTATCTGGTGAATGTGTCTGGTATTCAAAGAAACAGAAGTGGTGTACTTTTCAAGTTGTTTAATGGGAAATACTGGATTTAATTCCTACTTGAGCCTAGATAAATGCAAATATATGCATGTATCAACAACAGTTTAGGCACTCCAGAGAAGAGTTGAAAGAAAGAGATTAAGAATTTGGAAATTAGACTGTGAATGGGCTAGGATTGTATTCAGAAATGTAATGCTGTGGTTACTGGTAAACCTGCATCTTTTTTATTTTTAAGTAGATGATAGTAAGACTTTTTCTGTTTTTTACAGTAGAAAAAACTTCTTACTTTTCTGTGAGACTCTGTATCCTTTCTTCTTGTATCCTCTTTGTTCTTGGTGAACATAAAAATAATTTACATTAAACGTGCAAAATAGTAACAGTTTCAGTCAGACTAGGTCCATAAAACTATTTTGATTGATGTATATGTTTAATTGTATCCAGCTACACTTCCACACACTGAAAGAGCTAACTCAATAAGATGCTTTTACGTGCTCCAGACCCTAAAATTAAAGCAATGAAGTATTTTATTTTCTTTAAGTGTTTTCCACCAGGGATTCAAGAGCCTCTTAAATTTATAAGTCTGGTTTTTATTTCTCTCCCCTTTCACACTCTGGATACAGAGGGACTGTAATGGCACCCCTAACTGTTCCAGTGCTTAAGTAGTCTATGAGCTGAAGTGGTTTACAGAAGGAGTATTGTGGCTAAGTGGATGTCACCTTTCAGCTTCTGGAATCTTTCTTCCACTGCTTGCAAAACCTTACTGTGAGGAAAAATGATCTTGCTACTATGTTTCTAGAATAGAGGGTACAAAACCCCTTTCCTACAGCTGTTTAGAAGCCTATACCATAAAAATGTATTTTTATTTCTACCTTTCTCCAGTATTTTTGTTTGCATTCATCTAGAATTTAAGCATGCCTCTCCTGTGCATTTATAATTACGACATAATTGGAATAACCAGAGACCATATATGTATCTATTTACTTTCATAGCCTAAGCAGAGAATTTTAAGATGTGCTTTGCAGCATGTTTAGAGGTTTGACAAGTAAAGGCTCTAGTGAAAAAGGATTCTTCAGCATCTTGTTCTTGTTGTATGCCTCAGATCTTCCTAATCTAGGATATTATCTCCTAAGCTACAGAAGGATCCCTTAGATGAGTCTCAAAAGCTTTAACCTTGAAATGAGGAAGATTACTGGTATAGTCACAAATTACAGAATTATCCTTTGTAAAGCAGAACAGCTCATTTACAGCCTTCAGCTTCTCATCAGTAGAAAATCTTAAAAAAATTAACCTTGACGTGACAATCATGCAAATAATTGTTGTAGAGTCCTTGCCCAGATGGGGAAAGAAAACTTGCATTCATTTTCTGCGTACCGGACCTACCCATATTCATGGGTAGATAAAAGTTCCCCACCCTTCATCTTTCCCCTGAGCATCTCATAATCTCACAGGTGTGGGAGAGGAAGGGTCCCACCCTCTTTGCTTGTGTGTTGGACCCTGCATCGAGCCCTCTCAGAAGGGGGCACTTGATAAAAACCAGAGGGAGAGAATGCTGGAGTAGAAGACAATTTTGCTATACACATCTTTAAAGAAAGGATTTACAACACTGAGTGCCGCAAGAACTTACCAAATTACACATTGGAAAAGATGATGTGTGAGTGACATGTACAGATGTAGGGTCTAAGACAGCCTTTGAGCAGAGAGGGCCAGCCCAAATTCCTCATGTTTACTTAACTGAAGCAGTTAATATCATTATTGTCCAGTAATGTTTTTTGAACAAATTATCTACCTTGTTGAAGGGATGATTGTAGCCCCAACTACATCCTAAAAAAAAAGGCTTCAGGTTGAAATATTTAAAATTATTTTTTGTGCTTTGTTTTCCTGGTATGACAACATGTTGAGGTACTTTTTTATTTTGGTAAAGACTTTGGAGTGGTTTGATATTCATTTTACTTAAAATATTCAGCAGTTTTTCCTGTAATACTTTTTTATAGTCCTGAAAATATTATTGTAGTTTTCTTATGATAAAGAAAAAATCAGATCATACTAGTTCAGTAAGGTTCTCTGTATGTTCCTATGCAATATTCTACTTTACTTCTTCATGTTTTATTAAAATACAGATTAGTTAGTAATACGTCTTTGTTATTTTGAATTTTGTTTTTATCCAATACATCACTGACAGAAGTATTAGAAGAATAAACCTCCTGCCTCTTAGATGTGAATATATTATCTCCATTATACATTCATTTTCACATTTCTTGCTGCTGCATCAGAGTTTGGGGAAAGGAAGATGAGAATATATCCAAAACACCACTTTTCAAAACTCCCCTATGAAATTGAACTTTATTGTATATTCTCTAATACACTTTTTTATGCCTCAGAATTCATTCAGAGCAGATTTTGATATAAAATGTATTTGTATAAAATGCTGTAAAAGTAGCTACCAGTAATGTAGTTGAACAAGTGAAGAATATGTGGATAACAAATTCCTTTCTCATTGCAAAGGAAAACTCGTGCTTCTGAGCTAGTTTGTATTTTGAATTTTATTTGCAAAAGTAATAATTCTCCAGACCTCTTCTAATGTATTGGAATGCTCAGAGTGTGAAACGAGAAACATAGATTTTCATTTGAAATTACCCATTCCTTATGTTCTCTGCTTTTCTTTTTTTTGCCCTGTAGCATTGGTTGACATTTCATGGAGAGTCAGCTACCGTAGGGCTGGAAATTATATAATTACAAGGATCACCCACTTTTCTGATTTTTTCCATTACATACCGGTCGTAATGCAGACATATTTTTCATAGGTATTTAATTTCTAATGAGAAGTTTTTATTCTTCATTGACCTGTGATTAAA
This sequence comes from Ploceus nigricollis, assembly GCA_013399945.1. Taxonomy (NCBI): domain Eukaryota; kingdom Metazoa; phylum Chordata; class Aves; order Passeriformes; family Ploceidae; genus Ploceus; species Ploceus nigricollis. Next base: position 70,668 of record VXBC01012978.1, read on the forward strand.
GTGTGGCATTTTAATAAATAAATGGAAGATACTTTTGACATAACTCAGCTCAGAAGTTGTGCTTGATAAGCCATGAAAGTGTTTGACCTGTGTCATGTGAGTCACAACATAATTTAGAATATATTTCATGATAAAAAACTGTGTCATACAGGAAATAGTTAATGTTTTTAAACAGGTATAATATAGGAATAGAAAAAGATTACATCAAGCAGCATGTCAAATTCTGTCTTTTTTAGTTATTCAAACACTGGTAGTAGTTTAAAAATAATAAAGTTAATGAATAAAGTAGACAATGTTTTTATAGTATTAAAACTTATATGCAAGCTTTGGAAAAGGTGGTTTATTCTTGGGTTTTGTGGGTTTGTTTGCTTGTTTTAGGTTTCTAGAGTAAGGTCATGACAAATTATAAGAGCAGAGTACTTGTCAGGTAGCAAAACATGGATGAATAATTTTCAAAACCAGAAAATATATCCATGTTCTATGAACCTAAGCAGATCTTGAGCATAAGATGATCTATATTTTTCTTTTTATTTAGATTAACCATGATCCTGACACACAGTTCTGAAAAATGGGATTCCGATCCTTTTCTAATAGACTTCATTGTTTAATGGAACCCTACACGGAGTCATTTTCTGAGAGTCACTTAAAAACAGTCTCTTAACTTTTATCCCAGCAGTGCCTGGGAGCCCTGATCAAGGCTCTGTTGTGCAAGTTGCTATACAAATACACAAGGTAAAGATCACTGAGAAGATAAGTGTTACATGCCTGGGTGTCAGTGTAGATCTGAGAATAAAATGGGAAATAAATTCACAGTGAAATTCCAGATTGATACTGACAAATTGACAATTATAAAGGGACGATTTCCTATCTAGTCATCCTTGTGTAGTCATCTCCTACTTTTATGGTTAAAATTAAATTAATCATGAAGCTTCTGTCCTTCATTAACTACACACTGTAAGAAAAAAATACCAATTCAACATTAAAGATAGAAACAGTTGCTTGGTAATGTAGCACGAAGTGGTTTGCAATTATGCAAAGCAACATAGTATTTGAATTAGAAAAGGATGGTATGACTCAAAATTTATCCAGGTGTTATCATAAACATATTTAATATTTCTCAGAAGCTGAAAGGCAGCAGATTATCTGCAATAAAGTAGATCTGAAGAGAAAAAGGGTCTGTGAAAAGCGCTATTGTTTAGCTACCAGATAAGGAGGAATTACATACTCTTTGCATTTCAGGCACACTATAACTACTCCTTTGCTTGTGGGTTAAATAATAACCAGATGATTTGTGATTCCAATGGACATTTTAGGCTTTTTAGTGTGGCTTCCCATGTATATTTTTTTGTATATGTTCACCAGTGCTTGGTCTTGAAAGTCATGCTTACCTTGGTACCCTCCTCCTTTCCCAGCTTGTAGTTTCTGCAGGGTTTTGCACTGTCCCATGTACCCACAGACTCAGGTTCTTGCTGTTTTTGCACAAGTGGTATTTAAGAAAGGCTGACAGTCATGACAGTCAGTGTAGCAGCTCCTTAACTGAGGACATTTAAGAGGGAAAACTCGCGTAGACTGCTAAGAGAAGCAGAATGTTTCCGTTTATTTGAGGAAAAGAAATTTGTTTGTTTACATGGTGCAGAAATAAGCAGCTAAGGGATGAATTGTAGGGTAAATGACTACTTCAGTGCTGAATGTGGTGATCCATTTTATGTCTTTGATCATGCTGGGTTCCAGGCAGGGCAAGCATTTTGCGTGTTCCAGGGTTTTCCTAGTATACAATGGATAAATATTATTTTTCAGATACGCAAAGGTTTTCTACTGATGGAAAAGAACATAATCAGGAAAACACAAATTTTTGTTTCCTTTGAAGAGTGCTGGACAGAATGTAATGAATGGCTTTTGAACTCAAATCAATCCTGTAGTACTGCTGCCTTCAGAAAAGCTATCTTTTATTCTAACTGGATGCCTGATGTTTGTGTTTTAAACTTCTTTGAAGATAGCAAAAAAACTGATTTGCTTCTGATTTTAGTTTTTAATCTGAGTGATCCCCTCCCTTGCCATATAAAAATAAATGGTTACAGAATGCACACATATTTCAACAATTTTTAATCACAATTTGTAAACATATTATCTTTCATTAGAAATAGTTTTCATAACTTTTTATGACAATTTAAATGTAGTAGTTCGTACGTTGAAGTTACTGAATGATTTGCCTTCGTGTGTTCATGTTATTTACCAGTCTAGTGAAGTTCATCAAGATGTTCTGCTTGATTCTTCTGCACTGATTGGTCAGCATCACTGACTTGGAGGAAATGTGATGGTGTGTTGTAGTGTAAACCAAACCAGTCATTTTTCATTCTCTGTTCATCATTTGTTTCAATTACTATAGACAATTATTGAAGTGATAGCTGTAGTAATCGCACTACAGATGTAAAAAAACATAAAGAATAAAGCAGAATTCAAGTTCCTCCTTGAAATTTGGTCAATAATTTCCTAATCTTTTCCCTTGTAATTTTAAAAGTCAATAATCTGAGGCAGAGGAAAATATTAAGCACTATTGGAATAGGAGGATTTTCTTTTCTGAATATTTTAAAGGTGGCCTTGTCACAAGAAGGTGATACTGTTTTATAAAGTAAGAATATAAAATAGAAGTATCTATTTTTAAAAGAAGGAACAAGGGGCAGTTCCTTTTGGAAGTTTGGTATTATTTTTGTTGACCTGAGGGAAGTATATATTTATCCTAATTATGCCCCATAGAAACCATTAATGCTCTTTCCACTAATCAGAGACTCTTAACATTCACAGCAGCATTCATAACATTTAGGGAGCTAACCAGCAACAGTAATGCAATCACTTTGCATGTGTTTGTATTTTGAGAACAAAGAGTGCTTTCCTTTTATTTAAGTGAGGTGGGAAAAAAAAAGTTGGTGTGAGTTTTCCTTCCTTTAAGGGAAGAATAATCGAATAACTTTACAGGAGGTTGGGAGTTTGCCTTAATGGAAGTACCATAGTTAGAATTTCCCCTTGATTTGATAGTGTACACGAGATTTTTATCCTGTTTGAAGAAATATATGTGTTTGTATAGTGTCCTTAATGAATAAATTTGTGTTCATGTATCGCTTCTGAAAGAAAACCATATTTTTAAGTGTTTTGATTTTTCAAGCTGTGTTTAAAGAAAGCAACCAGAAATACCCCAAACAAAATAGCAAAACTGTATTGTCTGCACTCTTTTTCCACTATTAACTGTTTTTCATGATATTTGTAAATAATAAAATTGAATCTGCTTGACAAGCCTGAACTTAATTATTCTAGTGATGCTTACCATTGGGCTAGCCTTTAGTACCAGCTCATAAGAATACTTTTGGAGAGCAGTAATTTTCTTTCCAAATGCATGCAATTTGATTAAATAGTGAGGTATAGTAAATCTGATTATAGTGCATTATTGTTCATCTCATTGGAGCCATAAACTATGTGGTTTATCTCTCAGTACTGTACTATAGTTCTGCTTCAGGCTGAATCAGAAGGGGACAGAAAACGGATCTGAAATATATTTTTCTGCAGCGCTTGGGTGAAAGACTTCAGTTCAAGTTTGAAGTCCTGCATAACGGCATTACAAAGTTATCTGCAGCTATCAGAAAATATATTTTGAAAACTTTTGTTTCCCCAACAGATATAAACTGCTTGAACTGGTGGTATTTTAGATTTATTACTGCTGCAAAATTAGGTTGCTTCAGTGAAGGGCTGTGATTTTTTTTTTTTCCCTTTCTATGGAAATTTCATAATCATGCTACTATGGACCATTGATTTTGGCTTCAAATTAGTTCCAGTAAGGATTATAACAGTATAACTGATGATATTGCTCTGTATCCAGACTTTAAATATGAGTACATGGGGTGATTGCTTAGAGTGAGGAAAACAATATGACTGGCAGATCATACAGACCACCTGAGAGTCCATGTGTTGTGCAATTCATGGAACTGAAACTACAATGAACTTCTGCTAATATCTGCACTTTGATATATTCTCTAAGAATAGTTGTGCTGGGTTAGGCCAAAGGTTTGTAGCTCAGAATCCCTTCTCCAGCAGTAGTTAAAAGCAGGTAATCTAAGGAAGCATGCAAAACTGGGACAAGTAAAGAGCAGTACTTGTATGAATCTCCCAATCTCTCTAATAACTTACATCTCAGTAAGTTCGACACATATTTCTATGTCTTTTTTTTCTATGTTAGGCTCCTTGCTTTGGAACATCTATAAACTTTTTGCAGCTACAGCAATCTGGCAGAAGGGGATTCTGCAGCATGATGATGTTATATGAACAATTCCCTTCTTTAATAGCTTTCAAATTCCTTAGCTCTAGTTGCTGCTCCTCAGGCCCTTTGTTGGAAGAAGCAATAAGCTTCTGCTCCTTACCCAGTCTCTGCATGCCTCTCTTGATTTTTAGAACTCTGTTATGGCAGTGGCCCCAGTTGATTTTGTTTTTTCTCTTCCTCCCATCTGTCCTCCCGTCCTCCTTTCCTTCCGTCCTCCCTTCCATCCTTCCCTCTCCCTTTATGGAGAAGAGTCCTGGAATGTTTAGTGATGATTGTTACACACCTCGGGTCACCCTTGCTGCCTTTCTTGAAATTCTTCCAGTTTTGTGTGTCAGTAGTGCTGAAAAATAATGGGAAATAAAACAGCCCAGAATTTCTCCTCCTGCAGAGTGTGGTCATAAGTTTTATTTAGTGTTTTAGGCCATGTGCTATTGGGAAGCTGTGCTTGGAAATTTTTCTGGACGTTTGTCTCTGCAGCACTTACCAGTTTCAGCACTAGCTTCAGACATTGTGTGTAACTTTCAGGGTTGAGACTATCATAGCAAGACTTTCATAGATCTGCTACTGCAAAAGCAGGAGAAGGCCTGCTTTGCTAATTTGTGCTTTTTCCATGCGTTGTACTGGGACATGCAACTGTTGCTGTTGGTGAGGTGATAAGGAAACCTTTATACAAAGTTCACTTGGTTTCTAATCAAGAATATAACAAGACAAAAGAGAAGCAGTGTCATCAGGGTTCTGGAGAAATGTTTGCAGAGTACAGTTGGGGGGTTTTGTTTGGCTTTTTTTTTGGTTTTGGAATACTTAGGTATCTCATTTTCCCACTATATTTTTTTTTGTGGAAAAAGCATTGCCTGTAACAATCCTGGAGGATTACTCTGTTGAAATGATACTGTAACTTATAAATAGAACAAAGTCAACCACAGTATTATAATCAAACCATCATTTGTTGTTTTCTGTAATTAAATTGGTCTCATAACTATAACTGGTTCCGCATCATCTCCTAAGAAAACAGTAGAGTTATTAAAAAACAATAAAAGCCTTGTCACTTTGTCCAATAATTTAACACATTGAACTGTTTATGTTTTAAACTATCTTGGTAGGAAATCTCATTTTTCAGTTCCTTTTTTTTTTTAAGTAACCTCCAGTGACTAGGTGTTTAGACAACTTCCCTAGTCAAAATGAAAAGCATTACTTGGTGGCTCCCCCTGGATTTGTAGTGGGGTGGTTATACAGTAAAATACGAAATATGCTGTCTTTATCATTAATTATTGAACATTGGGTTTTTTTTCTCTCGTTGTAGTAAATCTTTGCATATACAGTTCTTAAAGGGAATCATCACTCTGCTGCATATTAAATTACCAGATGCTATAATACTATTTATTATAGTCTTTGACTTTCTGACATTTTGTACTGTCAGAACTGCTGCATTGATCCACTGGTTTATCTTGTCTGGTCTTGTGACTGCAGAGTACCAAACATGAGCATTAATAAGAATCCTTGAATGAAAGTTTTGAGGGCCCTCGAAAATGAATAAAGACTTAATAATTCTGAGCATTTTTTGGCAGTGTGAGGGGGTTCTGTCCAGTCCACCAATACTAACACTTACACCTGTGTACTGGTTTTCCTAATAATCTCGTAAAAAGATTTAAATCTCATATTTTTAAATGATCTTTTGAAAGATCTATATAAAAGTGTCCACTGCTTCTCCTACGTCCATGATTTGGCATCCTCAAAATATTCTAGTAGTAAAACCAGCTCCTGATACAATTAGAGAACTTACGTCACTTTTTCTCTGTGAATTTTAAACTGTTTTAACCTTGCTGACCTGGGATACCTAATGCTGAAGTAGCAGCATTTACAGTCTCCAATTCTGAGGTTATTTTCAGTGCCTTAAAAAACCCAAAACAAAACATGAAAACCTGAAGGAAAGAGATCCATCTATTTCTCTGGTAGTACGAGGGGCTAGAAGCAAAGCCTTTTATTTTAGAGTAATTTTTGCACTTGCACACTAATTAGACACATTGTTTTATGACAGCATATCCTATGGATTAAAGTGAGGGCAGCAAAACAAACAAATGAAAAAAGCTTGAACGAAAGCATTTAGCTGTCAGTAAATCTGTGCTTTAGTACTTTATTTGGCTGAATGTATAGCACAAATTTTCTGTGTTTTGCATGTTCTTAAAGGGTATAAAATCATGCATAGGTACACAGGCATATGAAAGGACATTAGGGAATATAGTAAGAGTGGAAGTGAGCTATCTGACTCTTCCAGAGGTCCATAAGAAAGTTCCTATGGATTTCAAAAGGAGTGATGTATTTCCATTTCCATACATCCATCATTCCTTCCAAAGGCAGTACAACCTAGTCTTTGACTGTTCCATCCAACTTGACTTCCCTGTTTGACTTCAAAGACTTTCTATAAAGTCAGCAGAGATGTAGAAGTATCTAAGAGGCAAATCTATCCCATACATGCATTTATTTATTTCAGCTGGCATGAGACATTCTTTGCAGCAGCACAAGTGTCTCTACTGACTGCAGAACCAGTGTAGTGACATCCAATTTATAATTGCACAGGTAAGGTTAGATTAGATAGTCACACTCTGAGTGTTCCTGAGTGATTTCAGTAGAATATTATTTTTAATATAAAACTTGTAAGCTACTCCTATCTCCCTAGACTGTGGGACCTCCAATATGATTAAAATTAAATAATATATATATATGTAATGTAGTTTTGTATACATATGTATGCACACACCCAACTAAATGTTGGGGTTGACAAAAATGAAAGAGTGGGTCTGTGGTTTTGTATGGAATGTGGGGAGTGCCTGCATGTGAATAAAGCTCAGGTCACTTCAACAGAGATTTCCCTGTGCACAAGTTTAAGACCTAAACCTGAGTTCTTTACATCTGTACTCACTGTCCTTTTTAAAATGTGGAAGTTGGAAAACCAGTACATATGTCCTTATGGAAGTAATTTGTGACCCAAAGAGTCAGCTGTTTTTAAATTGCTACCATTGATGGAAGTGCAAACGTAAAGATTCATTGCAAACTTGAGTGAGCAGGTTGGACATGAGAAATAGCATATCAGTTTTGAGGGTGCCCTCAATGTGCTTTTTATCTACACATTGGCCTAGGCTGTCTAAAGAGCAGGAATTTCCTTTAAAAGCTAAAACTCTTATTTTTAAAGGAATTGCCTTGCTCTCATGTAGCTTAATGTAGTGGATTTGTTCTGTATTGTTAGAGTACAGCCTATCTGTTAGGTCACAGATGAAGTTTGCAAGGACTATGAGAAATATGATGACAGTATGTTTTAGGTAAGGAGCTTCAATGGATTTAGAAAAGAAAATGATCTGCTTAAAAATCAATTTTTTACGAAATACAGCTCTATGAAGTAATTTCCCTGTTAAAATGGAAACAGCATAAAAATGTACTGCTTGTTCACATTTTACCTTGGCTATTTGACTCTTGGCAGATTAAAACATCTTCTGGGCTATGAACAATGAACCTCTGTTCTTCCAGAAATGTTTGTTTTAATTGGCTTATAGATCCACATCCTGATGCAAAATTAACTGTTTCAAGCCCAGGTTGCTTCCCACATGATATAGTGGTTACATACCCTATATTGAAAATTGGAAATGTAAATGATCCCTGAAGGGACTAAAATATATACCAGTGCAACTGCAAGACTTAATTAAAATATGCCTTCAACCACTCATAAACACTATTAGATTAGATTTAGACAGATGGGACAGATTATTATTATCATTATGAGGAAAATACACTATCATGACAATGAACATTCTCCCTCATCTCATCTCCCTTTGTAAACCTCATACCAATAGGAATCCCCAAGCTAAACTTTGCTGTAATAAATAATTTGTCCATAAAATTTTATGGGATTGCAAAAGCGCAACAAAAGGCATATCGTTTAAAAAAATCACAAAGAAAGGAGGAGTATATTTTCAAAATCTTGTCAAATTTTTCCTGTCACTCACATTGCTATAATTGCTGCAAAGATATCTCAAAATTACAGGAAAACTTAGCAATGGCCTTTTAAAAAAAAAGAATACAGGTGGAGGTATTGCCTCCTTTCTTATCAAAGAAAAAAGAATTAAGACCCAGATTTTTCAGCTGATTGTGACTCTTAAGTGTTTTCAGCCCAAGGTAGATCTGGCTGTTTTGCTTCAGTATTCTTGGACTGTGATGTCACATGAGAACAGAAAGCTTTCATGATTCTGCTTCATTTTAAATACAGACAAAGTGAAATGACAGAATCCTGAATATCTGCTTACAGTCTTTGGCAGAAAACAGGTACAAATAGCTTTTAACTGTAGTAGTTCCATGAATACCATTAAATTTAAAATAATGTGGGGAACCTCCTTTTTGCCACAGTAATTTTGGCCATATTAATTATGAGGGTCATTAACAACAAGAGTTGTCCTGCTACTATGAATTACCACAAGAGTTTAAGACTGCAGGTATTTACAAAACTATTGTGGAAGTGCAAATGTATTCTATATACATTTACATATATATACACCTACATAGCTGGCAAAATGAGTTTTAAGATGCTTTAGTTTTTCCTTAGAGCCATTCAGTAGACTGTGAATTTAGCATCATAACAAAGAAAGCTGTATATGGCTGGAGGCCAGAGGTAGTTTGTTGCTCTCCTTTAGTCATTATTTGCAGTCAAGGTGCCTTTCAGGAAGAAGGGATGACAGATTGGTAATGTCCCCACTATCAGATACACTGTCATGGGATGCACTTGTCAGGGGACAGCGGGAGACAAAGTGCAGGGGGATACAGGTGGAGCTTTTCCAGCATTGTGGCAAGATGGATGCACCTATTGTCACTGCTCCCCTGCTTTTCTGTAGCCATTAGTATGACAGTGCTGTAAATGATTGCCTGACATAAGACCTGTTTTGAAATTTTTCTCTTTCTTGAAGTTGTCCTTTGAGCTTTTCAACAGGATATAGTTGTCTCGTATCTCAATACATTGGTCTTTCTGGTTCAATCTCTGCTATCCTTGTACTGGCAGAAAATGTGATGTACTTGTAAGAGAAGAAGGTAATATTCAGGTTAAACAGCTGTGTTAATGGCTGTGCATGGCAATGGTCTGTTATGGAATAGTGGTGCAGGTCAGGAGGATATTTATCAGGGTGAGGAGAATTGTCAATATAATTTAACACATCAATTTACTGTAGCAACATACTTTGCATGCTAAAGTTCTTTATTTTGCTTCTATGTTTCCCTCTGGATGCACTACTCAAAATGAAAAAAGAAAGAGTTCACTAGTTCTGCTTGAGATGATGCTACACACCATAGATCATCACCATGCATTACACAAATTAAGTGCACTGGAATTGAGAGCAATCCATAATAGAAGGGCCAGATTATGAAAAACTCATTGTGCTTCCATTCTAATAACTGCTTGAAAAATATTGAGTCCTTCAGAAACACTTTTGAATTTAATTATGTTTTCAGGCTGTACCTTATAGCAGCTCATCATCTCATCAATACAGCACATTTGGGAATACTCCAAGAGAAATATTGTAAATTGTAAATTGTTTGGTAGTGTCCACAGAATGTTGTCATATTTCCAACAGAAACTGTCCTCTTCGCTCAACAAAATATTCTCCTACCTTGGCATGTGTTACTAGCACCTACAAGTACTTACGGAAATGTATTTGGCTTTTGATTTGAGATTTATTATATTTACTACTTTTTTTTCAATGTGATGGTGTTTGCTTTCTTAGGTCAAGCTGAAAAAGAAATGCTCTCTTAGCTCACTAGCTTATTAGTAGCCATGTCTTTTTTGAGGAAGGGTGGCCATTTAACCCATGATGAGACTTGTTCACAAGCTTATAGTCAGCAACTGACTTTCTGAATATATAAGGAATTTTCTATATTCCTATTCCTGGGACAGGCACTATCAGATTTACAGATGAGATAGTGTGGATTTAGCTCTAAGAGTTTTACTTCTGGTTTAAACCAGACTAATAAAAGAAAATCCTCTGTATTTCTGATTTTACAAAAATTTTCATATGCTAAATTTACTCAAGGTTTTTCAACTATGTTTTGCTATCCCTTAAAGAATATGGAGAGAAAAATACCTTTAAGAAACAGAAAATTACTATAAAAAAATTGTATTAGTTGATCTGAGAAACTGGATGTTGTAATGTGTAGATGGAATGTTTCCACAAAGCTAAAAATGCTACTATAATTTCCTATGTTCAGAGATAACTACAATCAAAGAAATATTAGAAATATTGTTATTGTTATTATATATATATATTATATATATAAAATATATAATATATATCTATTTTATATATANATATGTTATCCTTAGAAATATTTTTATTGTTTTTTGGGTTTCTTTTTGCTCTTACTCTTACAAGCATGATAGTTGATTAAATTTTCAGAGCTAGACGGAGTTTATAATTGTGTGCTTAATGAAATTCCTAATATTGCTAATGATACTTTCTTTTTATCTTTTTCCAAGGAGCTGCATGAACTCAGGTCATGGATAGCTTTGATTTATGACAGCAGTCATATTTATAGTGCTTGTTAGTCATTCGGAATTGTTTGCTTGGGCAAATTGTTAATGTCAAACTAATACATTTTTATTGATGTAATTATTTCTTTCATTATAGCAGTGCCTGCAAGCATATCTATAGTTAGTTATATTAGCATTCTGTTCTAAAACCCGTATTTCAAGGATTTATAAATTAGCATTAGAAACTTGCTCCAAGCTAAGTCTCCATATATAAAACAGAAGCAATGTGTACAGTTGGGAGAAGTTTTAGAAGACTTAATCTAGCTGCTTTCTCTTTCTTTTTTTTTCCTCTTTTCTTCCCCCCATTATTTCTTAAAGGTGAGCAGAAAGCCTGGAAGAAAAGTGCCAACAAAAGTGGGCTTGGATGTATGGAGTTGAGAAAAAAAATTCTGCTTTGAAAGGAGGAAATATTATCTTAATGTAAATCCTTAAGTTATACATTTCATGATGGTCATTCAGAAAGGGTCATGGCAGGCTCAGGGTTGTGGAATTTAAGCTTCCTCCATGTACTGCCATCTGAAAAACTGAATCCAAAGGCCTGAAGGTATATTGGCATTTAAAAAGTTCAGTGTCTGAGCAGACATTGTTAATGGAAAGTGTGGGAAGGAACGTGTGTGAATAAAGAACAGCAAAAAAAACCTGTAATGTGATGCCACATTTGAAAGAAATAATCCATACTGAGTTTTGTATGATAAGGAAATGAGTAAATATCCAATTCTGCCAATTGTTGCAACTTTTTTTAGTTAAATCCTAGAACAGAAACCTGTTACATGCTTCAGGGGATATTAATTCAGGAAACACAGTGAATGAGTTCAGAAATTTCACATATATGTGTCATTTTATGAAATCATATATGCAAATTTTTAAATCAGATAATGTCATATCTTCATAATGTCTTTTGCATCAATTAGCCATTTTGAATAATGTACATTTCAATATGAGGAAGTCACTGAGTTGGGGTTCATTTTGCAAAATGCAGGAGAACTCTGCATAGTTTATAGATGCAAGATACTCTTCATGGATGTGGCACCCATGACACACAGCCTTTTTTGGTGTCTGTGTTATTTTGTTCCAAATATCTGTTGATTAGTTAAATTTTGAAAAATTGAAAGTGATTTACAGTAGCATTGTGAGAGCCTCTATTGTTTATTTCTCAGTCATTTCCAGAGTGAGTATGCTGAACTTAAATTAAGAACAGGTGATGGAAGTTCTGCAGGTCAGGTCTCACCTTGACTTTGTCTCCTCCTGTTCTGTGGGTGAACAGTCTCATTATTTCTTGCAGAACAATCTCATTATTTCTCGTGTCCTTAATATCACCCAAAAAGGTGAGGTAGCACAGAGCTGTGCATCAGCTCTGGTGGCAAACATGCTCAGTAAAATCCACTGTCATTCCTGATTTTGCTTCTAGTTTGATCCAAGCCTTGCAATACCTCTTTGGAGGCTTGTACATTTTACTGTGAGCAGCCTTTTTGGGTTTTTGCTGGATCAGGTCACAGTTCCCACGACTGCCTTGTGTTATTTCCTTGTCTCTTTCAGCTGTGATACAGTGTTTAAGTGTTTTAAAATTTATATACATTTATATCCTAATGTTAAGATGAACCTGGTTTTTGCTAAGAGCTTTCTGGGGACATTGCTGTAGCTGGCCAATTTAGGGTCTGGAAAGTGTCAAGACCCTACTGGGCATGTGGTTGGGAAGAAAAGTATCTTAAAGCTGTTTTCCACTTTCACACAAAGACCTGCTCCTGCCCTCTTCTGTCAGAGCTGAGGGTGGACCAGAACCCCTGGTATCCCCTCTGGAGCTGGAGTCAATGGCTCTAATACGCGTAGTGGTTTGGTTAAATGGTTCTTTGTTTGTCCCATCAAAAGGCAATAGCAGCTCCTGAGAACAAAGACACACACCATGTTGAGAAAGTTTCTTTTCTCTTTTGTTATTTTCTATTCTGCCTGCTGTTTGGAATGTGTAAAATGATTCTCACAAGCTTGATATGTGCCAAAACCCAGCATGCCCACTGCTGGGAAGATTATCATCACCCAGATATAATAAAAAGCTTCTAGAAGAGTGCCTCTAATGATGGGCTGCTTTGCTGGCACTCACAGGGTTTTCTATTTGTTTTAGCAACACCCGCTAGCACAACTGTAGCTAAAGGCCTGTCAGCATTTTCATTGGGAATTCATTCCAGGACTTCATAACTCAGCTGGAAAATTTGCTTTGAACTCAAGAGCCACACAGAAGACTTTTATAGGGTCTCTTTTTTATTTTCTTGTAGTTTTGCATTGAACAGAATTAAGCTATTTAGTCAATAATAAATAAATTGGGAAACCCCAAACATGTTAGCTACTAAGAGCTTCCCTTAGGAAAACATGTAATATGTGTTTGATATCATCATTTGAAAACTAAAACTGTGTGTAATTACTTGTTGAGTCTGAGCTGAGTGCCACGGTGTTTAGCCCAATGGAATACTATTCTTTATGAGCAGTAAAAATATGCTATAAGGCATAAATGTGTGTCACTTGCCTGCTTTCCCACCTCAAAGGCACACTTGTGAGTTTTGCAGTTATAATTCTGATTTTGGATGTTGTAATCACTGTTCAGAAGTAATAATCACATTCTATTTCAGACCCTGACTGACTCCTTTGTTCTCAGCAGTCAAACATGCTAGCTAAAGTGACTTGACTTTATTTTTTAATTTTTTATATTCAGTAGGAAGTAAACAGACAATTGCTTTTGAAAACCTTAATATCACATGTAATATCACAATCTTACTTTTATACTTATATAAAATTTCAAAATAATATTCAGATACCTGTCATTACTAAAACCAATTTAAATAGATACCATTTTCTTGACACTATGGTAGAAGAATGTTATAAATGAATATGGATTTTTTACTATGTACCTTAGATCTTTTCGGATGTGGAAAGTAAACTCAAAGGATAAACACAAAATTAAATGTGTAATTAATGAATTAGTGAAAAATGAATTTGTACTTAACATAAGGATAAAGTTAGCAAAAAAAATTCCGACTGAATGCGTAGCTGTTAATAAATAGGACACTGAGACTTCATCATACTGCATATCTGTCATTTTTTGCTTTTTGATTATTACAGCCTCAGATTAATATTTTAAATTTCTTTAAAATATAAACATTTTTATTGGTCTTTCCACCAAAGCTGCTTACCAATGTGTAGAATTTGGCTGAGAGTATTATTGATAGAAATCTGTGGCATGCTTACAGTATTTATATGATGCTTGGAGTGTAAACAGCCGTATCAAAATCTGTCTAGAATGGGCTAAGACCAAACATATTTGTTGTCAATGCTGATGGCATTGATAAAGACAATTCCCATGCCCCTGTTTAGAAGCTGTAATCTTTTTATATATGTAACCACAAACATGTCAGATGAGATCATCTTGGTATTGCAGGGGAGATACTGAAAAGGGTTCTTCCCTCAGAGGTGTCACCACGGGGAAGCTGCAGCCAGCTCCATGTAGGACATCAGCCCCTGGCTGCCAAGAGGGCAAACGGCATCCTGGGCTGCAAGAATCCCAGCAGCAGCATCTGCTCCAAACTGGTGATTATCCAGTGTTGGTGAGTGCTGGGTGCAGTTTAAGAAGGATGTGAGGGTTCTTGAAGGCCTCTAGAGGAGGACAAGTGAGCTGGAAGCCTGTCCTGTGAGGAGCAGCTGAGCACTCTGGGTTTGTCTTAGTTTGAAGAGGAGGAGTCTGAGGGCTGACCTCAGACTCCTTCCTGAGAAGGGGACCTGGAGAGGGAGGTGCTGGACTCTTCTCCCTGGTGCCCAGTGGCAGGATGCATGGGAATGACTCAAAACTTCACCAGCAAAGGTTTAGACTGGACATTAGGAAGCATTTCTCTATGGAGAGGGTGGCCAAACATGGCAACAGGCTTCCTAGAGAAGTGGTTGATGCCCAACAATTCTGTCTGTGTTTAAATTGCATTTGGATAGGGCCCATAATAATCTGCTTTCACTTTTGGTCATCCCTGAAGAGGTCAGGCAGTAGGACTAGATGACCACTGCAGGTCCCTTCCAACTGAAATGGTTCTAGTCTATTCCATCCCTCTGTGTTTCACTAAGCAACAGCACAGCACGTGTTATATTCATGCTCATCAATGGGTTTCTTTTGACTTCAGCCAAAACTGTGTCTGCAGGCATGTGGCATTCTCACTGTGTCCAAGAGCAAGTTCAAGCACTGTGTGTGCTGCTGTGGGACCCTCTTCTGGGACTGTAAGAGCTCTTGAACAACGAGCTTGTGCGTTTGCAGAGTGATAGATTACAAATAAAATCAATATTGGTCATTAAAAGCCCCCAGCTACTTTTCAAGGTGGTGTTGCTGATGCATTACCAAAGCTATTCAGTTGATGGAAAAGACAGTTACATAAAGAGGATTTTAGTAAATACTTTTTCATACACACTTACTGCATTAAGTGAGATTTATTTATACACTGCTGAAATTTGCAATAACATAAATAGCTCAAAAATCTAATATTAAATTCATGCCTCTCTCCAGCTTCTTGAAATCTTATCCATTAAAACCTTTTACCTGATGGGAAAAATACTGCCATCCTGTTGTCATTGTGTAATCACAGCAAAAATAATTTTAAAATAAAGGTCATGCACAGAAACAAAAGAATTTACAAACAGTTTAGGAGAATTTGAGTTTTGAAAAGGTTTAAAAATTTTAATGTCTAAGCAGAAGTGTCTCTTAAGTTAGAATCAAGTTAATTAGAAGTGGTTGTCATTGTCAAAAAGAGATTATTCTCCAAAGTTTTTAGCAGTGTTGTTCAGCCTGCACTGGAACAGTCACAAATTGATGGGTCCCACAGTGCCAGAAGCTTTCTTAGTTTGTACATCATTTAAAGTTTATTGGTATGTCCAGTGCATTCCTGGTTTTTCCAGTAGATCTTGGAAAATAGCTGCCACTTCTGACATTGTGGTTTCTTTTCTTTTGGGGGTCTTGTGCTTTCTTGTATCAGGAGCTAATGACTACTGTTTTTGTAAGAAAGTAGTTATTATGGACATGCTGTGGGGGTTAAAAATTCCCATGTGGATCTGGAGCTTGCTCCTTTTGGATGCTTTTCTCCCCTACACACCGATCTTTAAGGAGAGTTATAGTTTTCACACTTTCTGAGGAATGGGGACACTAATGTGTTTCAGTAGCACAGCCATCACGGCATGTTCCTGGAAGGCATATCCTTTAGCTTTCACTAAAGTGTAGAGAGATTGTTTGCAGGAGAAACCAATATAATGATGCTCATTGACCTCTTCTGCAACCCAGACCACAGAGCTTTGCAATAATTCTCACATCCTGCTCTTAACTTCTGGCCAAGGAAAATGAGCCTCTAATTTGAAGTCTGTGATGATGAACAGTTCAAGTACATCTTTAGATAAAGAGTTCTCATTGTTCATTATCACCACTGTTAATTCATTTTCACTCTAATTTGTTTAGTTTATTTCTGGCCTTCAGACCTTATCATTTCTTCACCTACTTCAATCAGAAATCTCGTCCCTACTACATAAAGGAGTTTCACATGCTGACCAAATCACCTCTAAGTCTTTTCTTTGGTGATTGAAATGGAAATTGCTGTTTGCCAAATGGAAATTTGACAGATATATAAATATAACCTATGGATTTTAATTTTTTATTTGGAGTGTGGTTTGATAAAACTGAGATTCTTTGGATAACTAAAGTATTTATGTCTGGCATGTGAGAAATCTAAAAATTGTAGTGTTTTGCATATTTAAAACAGAATTTGTTTTCCTAACTGTTGATTATATTTTCTCTGGAAGCTCGTGTGTGTGAGAAAGAAAAATCTCTTCAAAAGAGCGATTCTTTTTTTAAAAGAAACATTATAACAGACACCACATGGTATCTGTTTTCTATCTCTCTTTTGAAACTTAGGACTATAATTTCATAAATGCTGCACAATACTTTGAGAGGAGGTGAAGAAGGTCATGGAGCTGAGTTCCACGGTAAGAAGTAAGGATGGTCAGAAAGCTGGCTATAGCATAGCAGCTTGGGGTTGTAATCACTTTTCAGTTTACAAATTTAAGCAAAGCAAACAACACAAAAAGAACATCCCCTTGAATGGTTTACTGGAATAATCTGCTTTAATATATTTGTTTTCTGATTCTTTCATCTCCTTTCACTCCGATCAGTTTTAATGTGGAAACTGAAACCTACAAAAACATTTACTAAAAATATACTTGCCAGTCCTCCTGGATGGGACACCAATAGGCAGAGCTAATTGGCAGTAGGCAGAAGATAACATTGCACTTCTTCTGATAGGGGCTGCTAGGAACTTTAGTCATCAAAATTAATATGTTTCTGACTCTTCCTGCAACAGTAGCTGTTTTTCTGAGCCCTTAAAGTAAGTTAAAAAATAGATCCCGCACTAATTTATATAAGCTTTTTTTTTCTTTTTTGAGTTAGTAATATTTCTTTCTTCAGGGAAAGGATTTTGATTATAATTTTAAACATTGAGTAACTCTACCTCTTAGTGACTTGTAACATTTGATATCTCTTAGGATGAAAGCCCTGGTCAGGCACTGGCTGCAGTAGTTTCCAATACTGAGCCTGAAAATTTTCTGTGTCCCAGAAAAAAAGTGTATCTCTCTTCATGAGTTCAATAAATAAAAATTTCACTTAAAACCACTCTCTGAAGCAGGAATGTTTAAGAGAGCAGAGGTCAAGTATGGCCAAATAAAATTTGCTTAATTTTACCAAAATAACTGGGTTTTTTCTTGCTAAGGTCCATTCATTTTATTAAAGAAAAAAGGCAAAGGAATTTCTCTTGGATCTTGAGAAAATAATGGAATATTTCTACAGATACCTCCTAATGCTTAAAAGAATTCAAATTTTCAAAATGCGCAGAGCTGTGTAGCTGTTACATCTTTTTTCAGTTTTCATGCCCACAGATGTCCTACTGAAATAGCTGTGCATGAGCAGGTTTGGTTTGAATTTCTGTATCAGGACTGTTCCTACTGTTTTGTATTTGATGGAGTAGGTAATATTCTCTACATGTTGGTGTGTAACGCTTTTATTTATCATATAAGTAAAAAAGCCTTTGCTATTCCCTGTCATGACCTCTTTGATCTGTCTTCAAAGCACAATTCATGCAAATAACATCTAGCAAAATTTCATTTACAAAAGCTATTTCTTAATACACATGTTTTAATGTAATGCATTTCATTTACGTATCAGCTATATATGCTAGAAACTACTGAACCAAAGAAGTATGATTTCAGCCTCAGAAGTCTCTGCTTCAAACATTAATATGTTAAGAAATGCAAATAGGTGATGCATGAAAAGGAGAAAACAGAAGGTGAGAAACGGTCTACTCATAATTCTGTTGAATAACTCAGCAGGCTGTATCATGCCTAAGTATTTTTACTAGGAAATAGCAGATGATTTTCTTGTAAGACCTTATCCCTCTCCTCTAATGATGAGGCAGTGTCGGTTTCATTGAGGAAAACTCACCTAAGAAAAGGTTTCTGTTTCAATGTTGCCACCACATTAAATATCAGAGTAAACTGAATCCAGAGAAATTTGCAGCTGCTACTGAGAGTTAACTTGTGTTTATTCTTTAAAACATGTAAAGTAAGGTTTGCAAGATTTTCACTCCTGAGAGCAACAGGATGCATGTTTGTTGATGCACAAGATGAAGTAGACTGCAATTTGCCTAGTCTTGATTTTGATGCTATGTTGGTCTAGCACCTATTAAAAAGTGAGAGCAACTTATTTTTGTCAATAGAAGAATCAGATAGAACCATAAAATAGTTTAAATTGAAAAAGACCTTGAAGATCATTTAGTATGGTTGCTACCAATAACACACTGTAACAATTTAGTGTAATTTTTAACCTAACACTGCCAAGTCCATCGCTACACCATGTCCATAAGCATCATCTCTACACATCTTTTAAATACTTCCAGGGTTGTTCCAGCTTGATAGCCTCTTCTTTTAAAATTTTTTTTTAGCATAATGGAAATCAGAGTATTTGTACTTGCTATGACATTTGAAAAAGAAGTGAACTACTTTGTCTCACATTCTGAAATGTTTTAACTTCATTTTCATTCAGCATTCAGTATTATTTCAGCTTTTAAAAGAACAGAAATCATTATAAAATGATTATCACTTGAAATAACATGTTCAAATCATCTTCATCTCTGTATTAGTCTGCTTCTATCACTACTAGAACTGTTTTCTTTCAATGAAGGCTGCTGTTTGTGTTAGGTTCATCTTCTAAAGCAGAAGTATTTCATGAAAGGGTCTTTAATAAAAAATACTCTCTCACTAACTTTCTGGGATCCTTTTTGCACCGGATTCTAGAACTGCTTGTTTGCTTTAAGCCTCATAGTTCATTTTCTGTCTAAGAAGAGAACTTTTATCAAGTTCTTCATTTAAGCAAAAATTATTTTTAATCATGTGAGCTTGTATTTATTAGTATGCAGCAGTCATGTCAATGCCTTTTTGTCACAAATACAGATAATCTCCATGGAGCTCTCTAGCTGATGCACCTTGGCCTATGTGGTCATCATCAGAATCTTCTGCCAGTTTAGATGCCAGAAATCTCTCTTGCCATTGTGCAGCCCTACTGCTGCACTTGCAGCAGTACTGCAATTTCTCTGCAAATAGTGGCCACAAATTCTGCACTGAGTTTGAAGGCTTCAGGACTGACGCATGTCAGACTTGCTTTCTATGAACTTTTCTTGACCTTCTTGTGCTTAGCTGTACTTCATTTGGCTGTGGCAGCTATTTCTCTAATTGACCAGGTGTCTGTGGCTAATTTGTTTATGAAAAAAAAAAAATTGTACAGTATAGCAGTAGTTTCTTATAGATATCTGTAACAAGGAAACATTTTATGTGCAACAGGATATTTCCTATCTAATATAATGATGTAGTGAAGTACAGTCCTGGAGTGGTAGCAGATGTCTGGGGAAGGATAAACTCTAGAAGTGTCCAGAGTGCACTGTAGGGGAGCACTGCTGTGGGATGATTAGAGATGGGGCACAGGCAGGCACTGCAGACCCCTCAGAAATGAATTACATATGGTCAGCTAAAGAAATGAAGACCTGGAACTGGACAAAACTGAGTTTAGGGGTAAAAAAGAGAACAAATAAAATGTATCTCAACTACATAAAACCCACCACCTATGTAAATTCAGGGTCCTATATTGCTGCTGGCCAATGAAGAGAAGGCAAGGTGTAAAAACAAATGTTCCAAATGGATAGAAATGACCTCGAGTGAGTTTTAGACAGAAGAAGCCATTGACAGATGATGATGGGTAACTGTAGCATCCTCCACTGCCAACACCAGAATGACACCACTTGCTTTTCAACCCATAGGAAATGTTGAGCTTAATATCAGGAAAAGAATCTAAAAATTTCGTTTGCACTAATTTTTACAGTATTACTGTTGAAACTTTCTTGAATCGAAGAATTCTTCTCTTTTCCTGGTAGTAATTACATATGTAATCATAGTGAATCTTGGATTAGGCTCAAGATTTCAATAATAATGACAAATTAGGTTATTATACTAATGTTAAATTGTTGGCTTTTTTCCTCTCCCTATAAACAAGATTTTGACCATAATGCTCTGCAGTAGTCAACATCCATTTGTGTCTCAGACCTTGACTGATTCCAGAAACCTCCATCTTCTAAGTATGGAAAGACAAAACTGTATATCTGGCTTACCAAAGTGATTTAATCAGAGTGAATAAATGACTCAGATGAGAATTTAAGGAGGAAAAGTTAATCAGCTCTTCTTCGTTGTTTATTCTTCTTGGGCTTTAGTCATTAACCTACTGATGTTGTTTTTGAATTCACCCATTAAGTCATGGCTTTAAATTCCCTAAAGGAACTGAAGATTAAATAGTCCAGTCTATTCACATACTTAAATATGCATTTTACAAGTATCTCTTCTGGGTATATTTGTTTCCTCATTAGCAGCCAATCTTTTCTGGGAAGACAAGTAGTCCTGTTCTGATATTTAGATAATGGCATGGTGACTTGACAAGCGACACTTTAACTTAGCTTTGCTTGTCCTGGAGCAATATTGTGAAGCTGTTGGATCAGCTTGTATCTGTAGTTAAAAATTGTTCATGGAGCTTCAGCAGGTGTCTGATCATATCTCACTTTGGATAGGCTGTACTCCCAAAAGATGAAAAGTATTTTTATCCAAAGAAGTAGGTTACAGCTAGGGCCAATGGCGTTACTTTATGAAAGGATTGTCACTGAGTTTGCACAACTGAAGCACACTTCTCAAAGTCTTACTTTCACAGGGAAATGCTCCCAGGTGTTGTTTAGACTGTCTTGATCCATGCCTTTTTGAAAGACTGTGGCAAAAATTTTCAAAAATTAAATCTAACGTAAGCTGAGATGATATTTTACGCTAGATAAGTGGTCTGAATTTCTCCATCTGTTCTTACTTGAAAGTTCCTATTAAATGGGACAAGAGATTCTTGACTGCTGAAGTTACAGCTCAGGTGATATGCAGACTTTCCATCTGCAGACAGGTACTTAATCAATTTGGTGAAGTAAATTACTTAGTTTCTAACTTCGCTTCTTGTTTATAGTTGGTGGGGGCTTCTGTGACTGCTTTCAACTGTGGCATCTTCTTGCATGGAATTACTAGGAACTGAAATAAATCACTGTGCAAGACACCTGGGAAAGTGCACAATAATTTTCTCCTAATGCCTGTTTCTGTTAAAAGTTCTTAGTGAAAACACTTTGCCCTAAAGAAACCAAATTTCTTTCTGGTATGTAGGGTGTGGATTACAGAGAATTTGAAGTGGATGAAGAGCTCCTACCAAAGATCCAGAAAGGTTAAAAAACCTAAGAGATATCCCTGTTGAGCAAAACTAGACACTTTCTGTATCACTAAGGTGTCAATTTACTTAACATTTGTGATGCTCTAGAGATGGGGATGATGCAGAACTGTATCACTCAGGACCTCTGTGAAGGGTTCAGGTTCAGCTGTTGTCTTTAGAGGGTGGAATAAATACCAGAGGGCTGACTCAAGTGTTTGGATTTATGTGCCCTTGGCCTTGTGCCGCTGTGCACAGAGAGAAAATATATTGCATCTGCCCCATGTCCTCAAGCAAACAGAATTTAAACACTTTATATATAAAAGTCCCAGGTTTATAGCTGATAGCGTGTCCTTGTTTTTTAGAGCACTTTGCTAAGTAAAGTGTAACATAGTGCTTCAGACTATTTGCATCAATGATTTTTTTCCTCATAGGAGGCAGATTAATTTTTTTTTAAATAGCAAATCAAGCCTGCTAAAAGTGGAAATAATAATTTGTTGGTTTTGTCATCGTTGAATTTATGCTAATGCCTGCTATGGCAGCTGTGTGACACAGACTCTGTTCTTACTCAAATGTTCTTTCTACATTCATGCTTATAAAATCAAGTTGTTGGCATGGTAGGGATAGAAAATTTGTCTTTCCTCAGGTTGGCCCATATGAACATAGAGTTCTTTACTGAGGCTTAACCTTTAAACAACATCTTTCCATCTAAATCCAGTAATAGATTCTAGAGGATTTGGTAAAGGGGGGTAAACACGTTGCCTGTCTTTTCTCTAATGGCTGAATAATTGCAGTCTTTGCTGATGAAGTGAAAGATCTGGTCAGATTCTCTCTGAGCAATCTCCAAATTAATGATGACTACAAGTGTCCTTATGTATTCTGCTAAGGATAAGAAGAAGAAGTTCAAGAACTGTGCCAGAAAAGAGACTGTGAAAATAGGAATAGGATTCTGTGACCACAGCACTAGCCTAGAAAAGAGGAGTCCTGCAATGAATTTCCTGGGCTCAGGATTGTTAATGAGTATTGCCCTATGACTGCTTAATGTAAAGGACAACTGCTAAGCTGTGCTGTCAGCAGTACCTGACAGAGTTCATTTTGAATTAGCTGTGGTGTTACATTGACAGAGTTGTATTTTACAAGTGAGACATACCCACAACTTATTAAAGCTCTGTCTGTACTCACCCATGAAAAGGTAAAGAGTTGCTGGAGCTGGTGGCAGTTTTCCTTCCCAGGATACCAATAATGGTGTAGCCACTGTTGGGAGACAGCCTTAGTTAAAGTGGTGTCATGCTAATATTGCTGCACCACTTCCTACAGCATTGCTGTGTTTTGTGCAGACAAGGGGTTTTATTGGGCTCTCAGAGCTGTACCCCTTGGGGTGCACCCTCACAGGGAGCTAGACCTTCTTAGAGCAAAGGCTCTCATTCTTTATTGACTCCAGCATAAGTTGAGTGTGGGTTTAGTGTGCACGGGGGTCAGATGAGAATAATTTAAACAACCTGTTCCTGATTTTTCTCAATCAGAATGTTTCCTGAAACATCCAGGTATTCTGGATGGTTTGTTGTACTGCTGAACTCTTCTTTTTAACAAATGTGTTTTTCCTAGACTCAAAGGCCAAAGGAGGATACAATATTTTCATGTATAGATAAAATGTAGTCTCCTTAACTTGTCACTGAAAATTCTAGAGTTGGAAGGAAGTTAATGGATAAGAAAATAGATTTTTTTTCCTTACAATAACTCAAAAACTTATTTTATTAGTTTGTAAATAAAAAAGCAAGTCTCAAAGTGGAAAACAAATGGTTTTCTTTCAGTTTGAGTTCCTGCTGCTTTGTAATGGAAGATAAAGCCAAATCACTTTTCATAATTTATTATTTTTAATTTTTGGGGATGGAAGAAGTAGATGTATTCCATTGTTTAGACCTGAATCAAGTGAGGAGAAAATCAATGAGGGAAGGAATGGTGTATCATCTGGTGAACTTAATAATTTCTTTGAAAGAAAGGGAGTCTGCAGCTTCTCAGTACCATGCCAGCTTTCACATTTTGATGAAAATGAACCATGAAACAAAAGGATAAAGAAGAGCTGCATTCAATATTCGTAACTTGTTCCTTGAAAAATATTTTTCCACCCCTATTAAATTGTAGAGGGGAATGTAGAAGAAAAAAGGCAATTGCTTTCAGATTGAAAGACTTCGGAGATTTTTACCTCTTTGACACAACATAGCATTATATACAAAGCACTCAGGAAAATACGCTTTGCTTTTGTGCCTCATTTTAAGATGCCTTCTTGAAGGATATTTAATCTTTTGAAAGCTGACTTTCATTTGTTTGCAATATTAATCTGCTGACTTTTCCCATGATCACTTACATCCCAAAACACAAAAGGTCATGTAGTCAAAGGGATAATGAAGTGGAAAAAGATAAGAATGCTTTAAACTCTTTCCTTAGAAGGAAGATGTAAGGCACTTGGGTGAAACTCAAGTCTGTAAGGAGGAAAACAGTGTGATAGCTTTGATGTAGTATTTTCCCTTTATATTTGCTGCTTGTATGAGTGAATATGGAATAATAAAATTCAGATAGAACATGGTTACCTCTGTCAGTTTGTAGAAAAACGGCACCGTATGGAGTGATTTAAAATACAATGGGTTTCCAGCTAGCCCTAGTTCCACCTCATGGAAGCAAAAGTGTTTTCAAAATATCCATGAGATGTAGGTGCTCTTTCACTTTAGTCTGTGTTGGTGCCCTTTATTAATTTTTTCTCTCTTTCTCTTTTTTTTAATTGCAAATCATATTTACATGAAAGTATTTTGTAGCTTCTGCAGCTCAGTCCTATCTGAAGATCTTTGGCTCTGTGATGCCGTTTTATCATTCTAAAATGATACTATTTAAATTTCCATAGCAGTACTTTGTAACATTGAAAGAAAGGCCATTGGATTAATTTGAGGGATACTCAGGACGGATGTGTTCATAAGAAGTTGCTGTTAAATTTCTCCTCCACACTTCTCTTCCGAGAAATGCCTTTCAGATTCCTATGTCCTCCATTTTCCACCAGAAAGCCACTGATTTGAAGCTAAAATAATTTTAAATCCCAATTTGACTCAAAAAAAAAGACTCTTCTAGATCTCAAGCTTCCAGTGCAAAGTTTTTATTTATGTTGCCCTGCTATCTGTTTTCATGAAATGTGTAGATCATTTTAAGTCATAGGTTTGTCCTGCTCCTTCTACATAACCCATGTGTTTTGTTTCTCCTAAGAGCCATGATTCTGAAAGTGATTGCCCGTGAAGTCTTTGCCAGAATTTATTACTTTGTGTGTGATAACATAGTAGTGCTCTAAATCATGTTTCTGAACTAAGAAGACTAATGTGGATTTTGTTTCAGACAGTTTGTTACTTTTTTGCAGATTAAAGGGATATAAGAATCTTTTGTGGCCACTCAATCCAAGAACATTCCTTAAAGAAAATAAGGTCCCATTTTCATAGAGACAAAAGCAAAAACAAGTGTTATACAATGCAATAAACATGCACATTAAATGCAGTCTTTAGAGAAATATTGAGGACAGAAAAATATGCTACCTGCTGAATTTCTCAAAGCAAAAAAACTCTTTTGTGTTAGTATCTGAGAGTTGCTTGTGGAAAAGTCAACTATGTTGTATTTTGCAAAAAGAGGTCTGGGACATTTTAATTCATGTCTGGTAAATTCTCTCTGCAATAATCATGGATTAATTTAAATATAAGTACTATTTTTAATTCTAGGGTTTAAAATGGATGGCATTGTAGTACAGACTCACTTCCAATTTTGGATAATTTTCGAGGCAGTTACATTTTCTAGACAGGCTCATGTAGACAGCCTATGGATAAGGCTACGTTAGCGGTTTTCTCTTTGTCAGGATTAGTCTTGAAAAGATCGGGCTCATCTTTTGTATTGTCAGATGCTCACCTGGAAAAAGGAGCCATCTTTTTTCAGGGTTTAAATAAGACTAAGTTATTATATTAATATATATATACAATATGTGATTCCTAAAATACAATACAGTGGGCTTTTGCCTTATTCAAAAAGGGACCAATGTTGAATGTTTTGTCTACAAGAAAGAATGCCTAGGCACTCCTGTGGTACTTTTTCCTGGGCAATTTGTTTTTCTACTATACCATACAGAGATAGGGAAGACATTCCTGTTCAAAGACTGGATTAAGGTTCAGAATGTTTTTTCTAATTTTTTTTCCCCTGTTATTTCTAATGTGCTTTTGTTTTCTTGCCCCTCCAAGAATATTTTGGTGATGTAGACAATTAAGGATAGGTAATAAGGCCTGTGTTAGCCTTAAAATGCTAGTGAGTCCAAGAGTAATCTGTTAGTGTTTTGGAAGATGTTCTTGTTGAGATACAGAAAAAATCAATAACATTCTCCATATCTCTTGGGACCTAGACTGGATTCCTGTTTTTAAGGATAAAATAAAAATGAGATGTATTTTTAAATCCTCTGGTGTGAAATTATTTCGGTTTCAAAACTGCGTGAAGTACTAAAATTAAATGAAAGAAGTCTGATTACATGGGTTTCAGTGCCAGACAGCTCCAGATTTATTCCACACGAGATATGGCAGATTTGAATGTGCAAGATTGAATTAATGATTTCTCTAAAGCACTTAGAGCACTTCATGTTCTTTATACAGTAGTATTTTTGAGGCACAGAATGTAGTTGCAGGCTCATACACTTAGGGAAAGCAGATTTGCTGTGAAAATCCTCATTGCTTCCTAGAATGGGGTTCTGACTTAGGTAAGTTTATTTTCACACATCTGTGCTTTCCACCATCTTCAGTGCACTGTGTGGTTGCACTCGAATGACTGCCCATACACTCATTCTGGTGCAAGTGTACAGCTCACTCTTTGAGCCCAGAGTTTCTGCATAACAAATCTGAGTCTGGAGATTGCTAGTTCTTTGTAAAGCAAAGTCCAGCAGATGTACTTAACAGGTCTCTCAACTACTTCTTGTCTCAAAATGTAATTTCTTATTGCCTATGTTTATGAAACCTATATTTCTTTGCTATTTTAGTAAATTATCACTAGTTACTGTTTTGATCTGGAAATCTCTTGATTTTCACAACTGCCTCACAACTATATGTACCTGTCAGAGTACTCGTCTCCTGCAATCAAAGGCTCATGAACAAGAGCCTAAAGAAATCCCATGTCCCTGGGTTTGCTGGGTCTGCGAGAGGAAGCCCAGTCTCAGATTCATCTTTAGGGTGTGTCCTTGTGGGAAGGCTAAGATCAAAGGTCCATGTTCAGTCCTCCAAACCTCAAAGCACGCGAGCTCTTCAGTTGTGTTTTGCAGAGCAGCAGCTCGTGCTCTGGATGTAGCTACCCAACTTGCTTTGACAAGGTGGAGAGCAGGGGCTGTTCCTGGAACGTCCCGCCTTGTGGGTCATGTTGATGGTAAGGACTGACTTGGGTGACATGAGACCCTTTCCCCTTCTCTGTTCCATAAAGCTTCTTGCAGGCCTTCTGAATGCCTGGAGCTCAGAAGCTGGATGAAGTGTTGTGGCCTTCATCAAAGCGATGCTGTCCATCTGACTGATGAAAATGCAGCTTTACTGCAGCAACTCAACTCCAAATGCAGAATACCAATCTCGTATTCTGAAGTTGTGCTGGACACACAACAGTATTTGACCCTTTATTCTTCATGTACTTCTCCTGACCACCACCCATTCAATCTGTTGGGGTGTAACACAGGAATCCATGCTTTTTCAAAGGGTTGATAGATCAAATAATGAGCCTGCACACCCTCTTATTGCAGTACAGTCTAGTTACTCCATCAAAGATTTTCAGTATTTGGAGTGACTACTGCTCTCCCTTCTAAGACTGCTATTTCTGCTCACTGAATTGAGGTGACTTGGCTCACTGCCTGTCATCACAGTAACTCAGACTGTGGTAACTGAGCCACACAATCCTTATATTTCCCTTTCCTAAGGTGCTATTTATGACAGTACATATTGTTTGCTATTTTATTTCTATTTCAATTATATTGCTCCTTGGGATTAGATTCTTCAAGGAGTTTGGGAGAACAAAATGCAGTATTACTGTCTATGTGCTATGAACTGTCTAAATTTTTTTTCACTATGTATCTCCCTGTTTCTTGGCATGTATTAACTGTAAAATAATTGTAAAAAACTTGTAGAAGTGATTTTTGTGTTTTCAGTAAGACCAAGTATTCTTAAGGAAGAACTGCTGGAATTTATAATGCCAACATGAGAGCCTAACATAGAGTGTTGCCTTATGTATACTGATTGTCATTTAATAATGCTGCATTCCTTTTTCTCTTTCTGGTCACTTAAAGTTAGTTTGACAGAAGAAGAAATCAAATTGGAAGTATGTAATTTGTAATTTGTTGTTCTTAAAATGCCAAAATTTATGGAAGATTAGTTATGGTGTTCTACATTTTAATATGACTAATTTTAAATATAATTTCCTTTTCTATATGCTATTGGGAATATATTTGCATATATCCTGAAGGCATGGGTCTCTTTATTTGAGCTCTTACATTTTTAAGAGCTGCAAAAAAGCTGGTTTGTCTTTTTTTTATTTTCCTTAGACCATTGCATCTTTTTTCTTAGTTCTATTACTACCTGAGAGGAAAAAAGTCAAAAGATACATATTCTGCTTTTCTCACAGTGCACAGCCTTGCTCTGTCAAAAATGTCACAGGTTAATGGTACAACTGAGCCCCATTTATCTTATTCTGACAGCTTGTCCAATGTTGTACATCTAGCAATGGCATCTCTCCTAAAGTAAGTGACATTTTTAGCCTTTGTTCTTTTCATATGGGCCTATTAAAAGGATTTACAGTAATTCTACACTGTGTTTGTAATATGTTGCTTCTTGTTATGTGGAAGTACAGTGGAGATTTTAGGCTAATTTTGTTCCACAGAATTATTAACACCCAGCTGAAAATTAAAGTCTCACCATAGAAATCTGAAATTATAGAAACGGATTTTGTGAAAAATGATGGTATGTATTTTTAATTTTACAACCTTTCCACTGCACTTTTTAAATTATTTATGGAAGCTAAAAAAGGCCAGCATGTGGTGGACAGCAACTCATTTTTATCTCAAAAAAATGTGAGTCCTAACCAGTGGTTATTTATTGATCACTTGCAAAATGCATCAAATTTTTTTTTCTAATTGAGTTTTATTCCAGGGCTAACTAAAATCTGAATATTCCAGGTTAAAGAAACAATGTTGTTTCATTAAACATTTTAACATTGATTGTTGTGTCTCTATAGGAAATAGCTGTATGAAAACAAACTGAAAGCCCCCAAAGAAATTGTCACATTTTTGGAGACGCTTGATTAAATTAAATTTTACAGACTTAGATGTCATTTTAACTTGAATGGCAGAAATGGTTGGTATTTTTACCCTTGATTTAGAAGAAGCAGCAATTGAAATCAGGTGGTGTTTCAAATGCTCTTTTCTTAGTTTGGATACAAAGAAGGATATTTATCTTTTATGGTCTGGGCACAGCGCAGCTTTATTGAATTCTTTGAAGAGTAGAAGAGTATGGAATATTTCAGTAGGAAGAGACTTACAAGGATCATCTACCCCATCTCAAAGACTGTAGTATTTTGGGTATGCCTGGGCAAGAGTTCTGGATGCTTCTGTGTTTTGGGCAAGTCCATTCCCTTATGAAAAATTGAATTCTTACTTTACAGATTTGAAATAACAGGTATTTACTTTGTGAAATATCTGAAATCTTCTCAAAAAAGGCATATCTGGTTATGTATTTCTTTTTTCTTCTCCCCATATTTTTTAAAAAAGCAGACCACATAATCATTCCAAGATGATTTTCTAACAAATCTGAAAACTGTAAGATTATTCTCCTCCTCATATTTACACTACCTGAACCAAGTTCTGTATGAAGTCCTCTGAATCAATCAATTTTTATTCAAAAATACTTAACATTAGTTTAAAATAATTATTCTTTGTGTTTCAGTATTATTTCATAGAAAGCGTAAAATTAATGACATTTCTTTTTCATTTAAAAATTTCATGAAATTATTTGCATTTTATAAGGTGTCATACATATTTCAGCACAGCTAATTTGTGCATGCAGGAGCAAAGGATGAAAGTAAGGAATGCTGTTTTCAGAAAGACAGCTCACTGCAGAGGAAAACGTAACCATAGCCCATCACTACAGAGAACCTCATCCATCTCTCCCCAAAACCCAGCCAATCAGCCTGCAAACATCTCTTCCTTAAGGGTCATTTGTAACTTTTACAGAAATATTATGGTTAAAAAGGCTAATGGAAGTGAGTGGTGGTTTGTTTTTTTTTTTTTAACTAGGAAGTTATATCTAAAATTTGATGTGGAAGTTTGATCCTCTCTATGCACTCTGTATTAATAAGCTTGAGATCAAACCTTAATAGTCTTAATACTGGATATGAGTTTGGTGACCCATTTCAAGAAGAATGAGAGCATACTGGGATGGATCCAGGGTCTAATGACATCATTCAGAAACTTGTGAAAAACAGGCTTTGTGACTCTTGAGGAAGAACAGTCTCAGAGTTCACTGTGTGGTCAGACAGACAATAAAGGTATAGTGGCTTATAAAAAAAAGCCAACCAAAACTGTAATAAGCAGTCCCGATAGTGTATGAGAGCTGGATAATGTCCTTTTATCTGTGTTTACCCAGTGACAGACTGCTTGTCTTTTTCGGTCTTTCAGATAAAGGCCACAAAGTATCCAAGGTGTAATTTGCCCAAATTTAACTTTTTTTTCCCCTAGCATACATCAAAAGAAGTTTTGGAAAAGACTATTAGATACCATTACTTATTGACTTGAAAATCAGACCAGTTACATTAAAAAGACATGATTTTTCTGCCAAACTGAATGGAACTAAGAATAATCTGAGAATGGGGGGGGGAGGGGGGAAGAAATGCAGGTTATGTCAGAAGTCAGGAGATGTTAGTTTCTCACTTTCCCAGTCTGCCAATCCATCCTCTGATGAGAAGAGTTAAAAAATACACAGTGGCCATGTAAGTGTAAGTAAATATAAAGCCACTAGCTTTGCGTGGCTGGAGTTTATTTCCTATAATCATCTATGACAGGTGAAGGAAAATAACACCAGTCTTTAAGGTGATGTCATATTTTCAATGTACTTTAAAGTAAATTATGTTGTTTGCTAAAAATTGAGCCACTTTTTCTTCAGTCAATCACTGCTAATAAATTTCTAACATAATGGAAGTTTTATGACAATGACTTGAGTTTCTTCAGGTACGATATTGTAGATCAACATATGGGAATAATAACCAAAATTATTTTATTTCAGCATTAGTAGTAGTTCTAAGAGGTTAATAAATCAAGTAGGCACTTTGAGTTTTGCATTTTACATAAAAGTAAGTAGTGCAAATAGTGGGACGGTATCATCTATGTCTTTTACTGGAAGTTATTTTGCATACACTGAAAATATTTGATATTATTTTCTGGATTTTGGGGTCCTGACAACTATAGTTAATATAAGAATAATTAGAGTAAAATTCACATTCACCAGAAATATTGAGTACATTTTTGTAAAATGTCTGGATAAAATTAGTGTTTAAATTAATGAGCCTGTGCAACAACAAATGTTTTTTTTTCAGTAGCATTTATGGATTTTTTTTCCTTCCCAGATACTGTTTTCCTTTTCTATCCTAATCACATACCCATCTATCAACGTCATATAATGAACATTGGTTTTTTTCTTTTAATTGTTTGAATGGCATCACCTGCAACAAACTGTCAAACTGAACAAGTAGATTCCTTCCAGAGTGAGTATTTATGCTCTGTCAGTGTCAAGAAGCCCCAGGTATACCCTTATCATTTAGAATCAGAAGGAGCTCAACTACATTGCTATCCAAATTTCACTGGCATGTAAATAGTTTAGATATTATTGATTATTTTAATGATGAGTTTTCAGTCAGATGCTGATTTAACAGTATCTGATGTGAACCAATATATAATAATGATGAAAGTAACATTGGAAGCAAATTAATTCAATGACAATTTATCAGGAAACTGTTAAAAACTATGAATGTATGAACGTGTCCACTGGATTTCAGAGAATCACAAAATATCTCAAGCTGGAAGGAACCCACAAGGATTGTTGAGTCCAGTTGCTCCTCACAGCACTACCTAAAAGTAAACCATATGACTGAAAGCATCAGCCACACGTTCCTTGTGTTAACTACTGCTACTAATTTGACAATTTGAGGAGAACCTTTGGCTGTTTGAATGGCTGATTCTCATGTTTTAGTTGTTTGGTCATGCCATGTTATTACTGATTTGTGTGTTTTCCTGGAGCCATCAGTAAATACTATTATAGCATTTAAAGGCACTTCACTTGGGTTTTTCTCTGAAGCTCAGTTTTGCTTGCAAGAGCTGGTGACCTGGAAAGTGAATAGAACAAACACCTGAGAAGTTCAGTAATGCAATTTGCAAATCCTCTGAATTTTGCAATGCCCAATCAAAATATCCCTTTTTCAAGGGCAGGCAAATCACCTTAAAATATTTGCCTGCCATTGAGAATAATCTTCATCTGGCACTGATTATGATTTGAGCTGTCATTTCTAACATTGTAAAGATTGTTTTTGGAGATCTGTAAGGCAAAAAAATCCACTCTAGTATCAGTAAAGTGTGGTAGGGAAAAATGCAGGTGAACCCAAGATGGGAAGAGATGATG
>VXBC01012978.1:103071-114531 GCA_013399945.1 Ploceus nigricollis
AGCAAATGTGGGTACTACAGTAAAGGATCTTTTTTCAAAGTGTCCCATTGAAATATGAGACCACACAATTGCATGTTTTCTCCTAGCACTGCAAGAAAAAAGGGTAGACATTGAACTCTGACAGGTGGAAGTCTGATGGTTTTGAATAATCATTGCAATAATTTACTGGTTTCTTTAACATGAAAACCTCTTTGTTGTTTTAAGTGGTACTGTGTCCACCTCTTGATCCCCCTACTGCAAGAGACATGAACATAACAGAGAGAGTCCACCTAAGGGTCAGAGAGATGGCTGTGGCAGCAGCAACTCTCATGTAAGGAAAGGCTGGGAGAGCTGGGACTGTTTATCTCAGAGGAGAGAGGGCTTGTGGGGAGATCTCATCCATCTGTACAAACACCTGAAGGAAGGGTGCAAAGAGGACAAGCTCCTTTCTGTGGTGCCTGGTGTCAGGACAGAGGCAGTGAGCACCCTCTGAAATGCAGGAGAGTCTGTCTGAACATTGAGAAACAATACTTCTTCTCTGTGGGTGTCACTGAGCACTGGTGCAAGTTGCCTGGGAGGTAACAGAGCCTCCATTTTTGGAGATATCCAAAAGCCTTCTGGACATAGTCCTGGGCAGCTGGCTCTAGGTGGCCCTGCTTGAGCAGATGGGTTGGACCAGCTGAGTTCCAGAAGTCCCTACAAACCTCAACCACCCTGTGATTTCTTATAGACACAAAATGGGCTGTTTAATACACTGAATATCAAATTAGAGGGTCTGGTTTTAACCTGATACAAATGCACCTAAAATACTGAGCTATTCTAAATTTACTTCAGTATGACTGAGATTATGCCCAGTTATCTGGCAGGCCAGTGGCCCAGCATAAATAAAACCAAGGTCCTTGTACAGCTCCAAATCTGCTTTCTTCCAAAAAAGTGTCATTAAGAGATGTGCATCAAATATTCTGGTATTTTCCTTGACAACAGACACATTCTCCAGAATTATATACTCCTTCTCAGACTTTGGAATTTGTTTTCTTGGTGGGTTTTGTTGGCTTTTTTTTTTTCCTCATGTGTGTTGAGGTCACCACAGGAAACTGGCTCCAGTCTTGTGGATTTATTCTGCAACAGGAACATATTTTGTAGGGCAAAGTAACTTGGAAAAGGAGTGAAGGGCAGTAGGTGTGAGGTAGATCTATGGTCCTTTCAGAAATGCTGCACTGAGTAATTGCTCCATGTGAAAGTTTTACAGAACCTGATTAATTTCTCTACATAATATATATGGTAGAGGAAGCAGATTTCAGGCATTAAAATGCAGACGTTTCTCACTCAGTGGTAGGACAGACTACCTTAGGCATTACAGAAGAATTTTAAAACTGTGGAGGACAACACTGTGACTATCAAAAGCTGGAGTTTAGCCAAGAAAACAGAATAAACATCTATTCCTGGAAAGAACCCATATATCTGACTACTCAGAAAAATCACTTGTACTTCTCTTTCAGAGTACTTCAAGTTCTTTAATTCTTTTAAGCATTGTAATCCCAGCATATGAACAGTCTGTTTGGTACTAAATGAAAAAAAGGAGTATTTCTGAAGTGAATTTTAGTTTATATTAATCTTGCTTGGCTACAAAAGATGAATTTTTCAAGGACATTTTTAATGTTTTTCTTGCAGAATAGGGTGAGCTTGATTGTTTGTATGGTAAGTCATTTGATTACAGAGCTCTTTTTTCCCCTTATGTTTCTCATTTTCTTGCTGAACTTTAATCTATGATTTCAGAATATAAATCTTCACAGAAACTTCCTGTGTGTTTTTATCTTGTTTTGTAGAGTTGAGCTTTTGTTGTGTCATCATGTCACAAATAACCATTTTTACTAGTATTTGGGCTCTCCATTAAAAGCTCAGTGTTCTGCTAGCCCACATTTCATCTCACTCTGAGAAGCAAGGGGATTGTACTGCTCTGTGAAAGCCAGGGGAAGTACAAATCTGAGTTCCCCTGTTTGATAATGTTCCATTTTAAAGCACCCCTTGAAAATACATTTTGCAGGTCAATCCACCCAGGCCTGTTGCCTTCCAAAGTGATTGATGTTGCCGCTGTGTCTGATCTTAATCGGCTGAGCCAGTCATCCATCATGGCACAGCAACAGAAATCTCTCATAGATATTGATACAAAATTAGTTTATTAATGTATGCAAGTATTGTCAGTTTTCTCAGCTTTTTACAGAGATGTGGCAACTGAGAGGCATTTTAAAAAATTTTATTCCATTATTGGTCTTGATAAAGAGTGAGATATAAGAGATGTAAAACTCAACGCCATTCCATCAGAAGCCAACCTATTTCCTGGTTAAAACACCTCATAAGTGTATTTCAGTCTTTGCTGAAAAATTAGCTTTTGCCACACACTGCTACTACTACTTCTAAAACTAATTGCCTATATTTTTACCCCACATAATTCCACTACAATGCATCTTTCACAGTTCTAATTCTCTAAAATATCTGGTCTTTCTGCAAGGTCATATTTTGAAACTTGTTAAAACTTGTTTCTAGTTCAATCTCTCTCTCAACAATGTCATCTCTATTCCATAACCTTCCTAAGTCAACACACCTTATCTCCGTGGTTACATACAGATGTACAAGACTATGTGAGCTTTTTATCAAGTTTTAAGAATTCTTTACAAATCCATTTCCCACAAGTATAAATTCACGTGAAGTGTGGGTGAATGGAGGTGTTCAGGTTGAGGCATTGGCCGGCTGGTGAGGGGCTTGCCCGAGGAAGCTCAGCCAAGCAGGGAAGGTTATGGAATAGAGATGACATTGTCCTAATCATTGACCATTGTCACTGGTCATAATGGAGCTATTGCAGCTCCTAAGAGGGGTGGGAGAGAGTGGGGAGGCCAGAAACTTTTCCTGCATGTGTTCGAGGTAAGTAGGTTTGTGGAGAGGGAGACTGAGACCTGCTGGGATTTCGAGAGAATCCCCCCAAACATTATAACTATAAAATCTTGTTCATTAAATCAGTGTTTCGTCTGTGGTATCAACCACAGAGAAGTAGCACATGCAGGAGAGAGGGGGATGCAGGGAAGAAAAAAGATCAAAACAATTGAATACAGGGAGATGTTTCTAACCAGCATTCCAGTTCCAATCTCAATGTAAATAACCCTAATTTTTCATTCATTTCTTCAGTTCCCTCTTTTATAAAATATTTTTAAATTTTCAGTCTTTTTTGGATCTTGAAAGTAAATATTTTTATTTTAATCTGATTTTAGATTAGGTTAGTAAGGGGTCAGGACATAAGAACGCAGCCTGGTGGAAGGAAATCCTGCTTTTGTAATCCCTGCTTCAAAATTATTTGTAGCATTTTTATTTCCATAAATTTTTTAACCCAATTGCTAAAACATAAACACTCTGGGGACAGGGATAGGAAATTCAGAGTTACCACTTTCTGATCAACTTCTTTATTTAGATGCTCTAATATATTTGTGATCAACCTTACCACTTTTTGTCAGAATCTCTTGCTCCTTCTCCCATCATCAAAGCTTTTTCACTGCAAAGGCATGCCTAGGCACTAAATTGCTGGAAATACTTTTGCCCTCTGGTGTGTGCCTAATTTGTGGCCTTTAACTTTCTATAAGCTGACTTTTAATGCTTTTTCCTCTGCCAGTGGCCTGTGCTGAATGCCATAATAAAATGTGCAGCTTTCCTCATTTATTGCACTGACTGCACAATTGTCAAGTCTCTGTTTGTACATCTCGTTCTGGACCTTCTCCTGGCACTGGGGATCTGGGTGTAGTGGCACTTAGTGTTAATTGAATATGCTAGGAGAGTTAACATCAGCAAAGTTCATGTCTCTCTAATGTTCCTTGAGAGACCATTATTGTTATTGATTATGATCAAATGTCCCATTGTCAGTGCTGAAAAATTATTGTATTTTACAGCTGATGAATATATATGAGGTAAAAAATATTCGTAGTTATTCCCTTAGGAAGACAGTACAGTGATTGCCTAATAACATTTTTTCCCCTCTCTATAACAGTGCTAAAACATAATTTCAATGAGTGGACTCAATGTCAAAAGCTATGATTTGTCGAGGCAATGAAGTGTGGACATAAATGAATGAAATTTTGCAGTTATTTTTGCAGTTACTGATTGAACAAGTTTCTGTTCTATATGAATCCTCTGCACAACTGTACAAAACTCTAATTTTTCTCTACAGGGATTACTTACTCTGTTTTGGTGTTTGTGTGTGTTTGGATTTTTTTTAAAGCGTAATCAAAAGTTTTGGGGTTCTTTTTAGTAGAAATTAAAATTCCATTCAGACTTGAATGAGTTGATGTCATTTTACAACCTAAAAATTGTCTCTTTTTTAAACATAGACTATCTAAAAATATTTTTTAGGATCTGAAATAAATTGTGAAATCATTTAACTAAGAGCAAGACAGCTTGATTTTTTTAATCAATTGTCATATATACAAATAATGATTTTTACATATGTAGGCTATGAGGACTAAGGAATAGTCTTCACAATTTTTGATGGTTTT
The DNA here is from genome assembly GCA_013399945.1 of Ploceus nigricollis. Taxonomy (NCBI): domain Eukaryota; kingdom Metazoa; phylum Chordata; class Aves; order Passeriformes; family Ploceidae; genus Ploceus; species Ploceus nigricollis. The sequence continues at coordinate 107,586 of VXBC01012978.1, forward strand.
ATTAGATTGAAAATAAAACTAGCTGCTGGCTGATACAGAAGTGTATTTTGTTTTTATTATGTGGTTCTTTCAGTACTGTCCATAAAACAAGGTAACTGCTGAGGTAATGTATTGTCACTTCAAGTCTGACCTGCAGTTTTGTTTCCTTGCTGATAATTCCTCTGTGTACATTAAAAACATAAAATAACTGTGTTTCTTGCTGGACTAGGGGGATGTATACAAAGAGGAGGAAGTGCACAATGTGGGATGTCCTTGGGATGGCTACTGAATGTCTCCTATAGAATCTTGACTTTTCTCAAATTCCAAGTTAATGAAGCTAAACTTGTAGTAATTGCTTTCATAACATGATTAATGATGGCACGTTTGGCCAGTTGGGCTGTGACCCAGCAAAACACTTAAGCACATGCTTATCTTTAAACATGTAAGTAGTTTTGAGGAAATCAATAGTTGTTTCACTGCTAGGCTCCATTTTTGCCTTGTAGCACTTTGTTTTATTGGGATTTTGAGAAAAAAAGAAGTTAAATTCTTGAAAATGTTCTAGTCTTAATTACAAAATATGTTTTAGTCATGCATTTGAGAAGTTTTAATTAAAGTTGTTTTATATAAATTATATGACGCTTGATAAATGTACCCAGTATACATTTATGCACTTAGAATTTATCACAATGTCTTCTCAGTATATAAATGTTTTTGTATTTATGTTCTATAAAAGCAATGAAGTCATAATATTATCCCATAATAACATTTCATTTTGATGTTAAGTCTTTGGTGAAAAGTGTAGAGAAGTATTCAGGGCTCTTGCTGAAGTACCACAAAACTGGAAATCAGGTTTATGTTTTCTGCATACGTAATGGAAGTCTGGGCATTTTGCCTGGGTTAATATCCTACAGAATTAGTTCCTCATTCTGATGTAGAAGTAAATGAATGCTCAGTATTAAAAATATAATAGGAATCAATATGGGGAAACTGAGTTAGTACCAAGCTCTGCTGAAACAGAAAGTACTGTTTCATGAATGGGTTTGTGCCACCTTGTTAAAAAAGTGCTATGTTCCTGCAGGAAGTGTTGTTTATTTTTCCTGAAACCTGAGTATCTGGTGTGTGTGTATTCCAATGAAAAACCAAATGCAGAGAAATTGGTGTTTTAGGCTGTGAAAATACTTCATGAATTTGATAATGAGGAATTATTTTGAGTTGAGTTGACTACTGGAAGAAATTTTTAAAGAGCTAGGACCGTAGACACAAATGAATGTTGTTCCATTAGCATGGAGTGTATTGGCATCAGGCACTTCTTTGGAAGTGCAGATATTTGGATCAGCAGTGAGAGCCATTCAGGGAGACTAAACTGCTGGATACTTACATTTTTGAAAGGGAATTTCAGCTGTGATATTTATTTCAGCATAATGTAACAAGGAAAATTATTCATGTAATTCATTCAAAAAGCCAATGACTGTATATATAAACACTCATGTGCAATGCAACAGAGTTTTATATTGCATGTATGGTATTTTATACTAGCATTTAAGGGATAATAAATAAATTAATAACTATGAAGATTACAGATACAATAGGAAATTAAAGGATTTATAAGAATTATGAACTTATCTGTCCTACTGAGGTACAGTCATAAGTCAGGCAGCTGTAGAAATGTCCATGACCAATAATACACTTGGAGTATGTGGTATGATCTAAAAACTCATAATAAAGGAGTGTTTTATATATTGAAAAAGATGTGGACACCACTTTTTACATGCCAGAGGAATTCCTTCAGTTAAAAATGGGGCTGGTTTTGTGTGATTTTCGTTTTTTAGTCAGATTCGATTTAGATAGGCTTGATGAGGTTTTGATTGGAACTGAAACTATGTTGTGCACTTGATACTCCCATTTGCACGGGATCACTGTGGCATTGAATTTGTGGTTTAGAATGATGGTATTTGTGTTCTCATATATGTCTTAGCCCAGCACACTGGCCTTCAGACTCTTTCCTAGATTCCAGATTGAGGTGCTTTTTGATCTGCTGTTTGGTTTCTAGAAATTTCAAGAGGAAAGGTAGAGAAGAATAGAAACCCTTTTTTTTTCTTTGGTCATTAACTGGGTGTTTCTACATGCATTTTTCCTTGTAGAGATGTTCAAATCACTTAAAAAATTTCCTGCCAGAATTGCATTGAAAGCATTTCTGCATATGTATGTTTAAATTGCTTCCATTGATATTAATGCTGCAGATGAAAGAAGTTTCGAATTGTTATAGTTAATATGGGTAGTCAAAGAATTTTTAAAATAAAGATGGAGCGCAACAATGTACTGGCTAAAAATGAAATTATAACAATATGGCTTGAACTTCAGGATGACCTGATGCCTTTTTAGCATAACTTGCCTGAAACACAGAGAAAAACTTCAGCTTTTACATTCAGGAAAAGATGTAATAGACTTTCCCCAATGACTTCTTGGGCCATATATTCAAATTAGCTGTACTTACATAATAGAAGAATAAGATTGTTTAAATTCTATGCTTGAACATAATTACGAGTAAGGGAGACAACTAATGTTGATACAGTTTAGACACCAAGTAGTCTACGCCTCAAAAATTTTAAGAAGGCTAAACTGCTTCAGTAACATTACGAGATACACTAGTTATGAATTTGACATTATATAGTTGGTATACAACTGTTTTTTGGTATTTTGTTTGGCGTTGGTATTTGTATACCATTGGTATCATGGAAAAGATAACAAGGTGCAGCTGTCTCCAATGCTTTCTAACAGTCAGACTATAGCATTTGGTCTTATATTTGACAGTACTTGTCTAAGAGAGGTTTTGCAAAAATATGCTCCTCAGAAGAGGTAAATATCCAAGTAATTTGTCCTTAGAATTTTGAAGCCCAAAACCTCTGACTGTGATAGAAGAGTTGGTAGTGTATTTGCAAAAATAAGATATATCTCTTCCCTGGTTACCTTTGACTAAACGCTTCCCTCCAACACATATTAATTAGTTTTTGAATCAGTGAGATTTGAAAATAAATTTCTTGTCCTGGTTATGTGTGATGTGATTTTGCACTGTGTTTTGATAAAAACTCTTTCAGTTGCAGGAGTTGAAGGTTGTAAATTTAACAACGTGCAGGTCACAAGCTGTTGGAGGCATTCCCCAGCTCAATGGATATATCTGTGCCTGAGGTTCTCCAGCATGTGGTCTGAGAAGTCTGTAGATAGACTTTAGGAGTTTTGAACCAGGACAACCTTCTGAGAACACCATAGGAAAGGAATTTATGACACAGCAGACTTGAGGCATCCATCATCTTTTAGAGTTGTATTTGTGGTTCTTTGCTGCAGCCCGTACTGTTTTACACTTGGGCATGCAGTAGATGCCAGATCTTTTAATATATATTTTACATGATGTAATCTACCCCAGCTTTAACAACTCAGCAAAGTTTGACCCTTAGGCATCTTAAAGTGTTGAAGGAGACTTTTACTCTTGGAAGGAGTATATTGCATATGCGGGAAATATTCTTTTTTATTAGAGGGAAATAGCCATAATTAGTGCTTTAGCTATCTTGTTAATTCCCTTTTAAAACTTGGAGCGATTAATGTGGCAATTTCTAGATATTTAAAATGTAAATGAAAGTGTTTAAAAACATATTTTATAAGAGGTTTTTTTTTTTTAATCAGTATAAAAATTAATGGCCAAAGTAAAAGTAAAATCGTTCAGGAAAAAATGCATGCAGATAAACACAAAAATTGCATGCCAATTTTATCTTGAGTTTGTAAAAATGAGTTGCAATGTCAAACTCATTTTCACAAAGTTGCTTTCCTTGCTATTTTTTTGTTAAATGTGTTTGTACCTCAAACTTTTGCACACTTCCCGTGCTGTTGCTACCTTACTAAATGTGCTATCATAAAATTTGTTCTCTTATTCGTACACAGTAAAACTCATCAAGTATTACATTTATTTTAACCTTTGACTGTCTTTTTAAGATCTTGAGTTTTCAAGTTTTAATTTGATCTCAGATTTAATATTGGTTGTATCAGACTTCTTGGATGGAACATCTTGTAATGGCTACTTTATATTTTCACCTTCAGTAGTTAGAAGTATAAGAGAGGGAGGAACAATGACATAATTTGACTTTTGTTGTATAAAGATTTTATAGCAAATGTTTCATGGATTGCTGTTGATATTGCTAATTGCTATAGCAACATAAAGTTGTATTAGTCACACTTTTTCTTATTATTTTCCTGTATTTCTACAAAGATGCTACTTAAGGAAGCTAGGAATGACTAAGATGCTTTCAGCAGCTCCAATGTTTTTTGACATAAATCCCACATAAAATCTCACGTGACTTTGGTGTGTATGTTCCCTGCTGTATCACACTGCTAGAATGCTTGCCATGTGTAATCAGGGATGTATTTGTTATAGCTGCACACTTAGGACACTTTATTTTCATTCCACAGTTTTTGTACAAGTTTTCCAAATCCCTGGAGAGATTTAACAGTTATGTGGGATCTGGATCCTATATAACAGAGAGGAAATCTAACTGTGGAATTGTCAATCTTGCTATCCAGAAAATGTGAAGTCTGCAGTATTTCTTTGTTAACTTTGTTGCCCAAATAGTGTGATTTAGTAAGTGGGTTTTTTTTTTAAAGCAAGGCTTAGTTTAGGAGGAAAAAGGAGTTCAGTGGCCTCTATTTTCTCCTGACCTGATATTTAGGCAATTTTGCCTTGTTCTTTTCCGTACTGACCTTTTCTAGAGAGTTCTGTAAATCCCTAGCATATCTGTTTTCTTTAGCTGAGATACAGCTACTTCAGTGTTTTTCAATTTTTCTGACATTCCAAAGACCTTTAGGGGCATAGGAAGAGGGAAAATAGTCATTGCTGTGTAAGTAAATGTGATAAGAGTTATCTGTAACAAATTTCAGGTTCATAGTCTGAGATATTAATTAGCAATTTGACTCCACTCCATTTTGACCAAATACTGTCAGATAAAAACAAAACCCACGGAATTTAATAAATTTGCTTTCTGGAACTTGTACAGTTAAAAAAGTGTGATGACTGTAACAGATTGTTATTAGCACGGTAGCTTATGTTGATGTGACCTTAGTTCCTGTTGGTGTATAGAGCAGATTCTGAATTCAGCATATATTTGAAGTGTTTATAGCTAAACTTGTCCATTGTTGCTTTTAAAAAGTTAAACCCCACAAATTTTATGCTGCAAAAGCAGCAAAACAGAGAAAGGAAGAGAAAAAAATGAAAAAATAATAAAATAATTTATTATTGCTAATGCAATTAATAAAAATGTATTTTTTTAAGGCAATTAATAGAAGAAAACTGTTCATTTTGCTATTTGTGTAATCCTTACATTCCTGGAAATATCTTTGGCCCTTCCATGATTATTGAACAGAAACTCTTTCCTGGTCTTAATAAAAAGAATATAATATTAAGATAGAAAGCCTGTAAATTAGACACTACAGATCACAGGTTTATATAAAGTGTAAATCATAAACCGTCTGAATTTCTCATTTCTTGACCTTAAAACAAAGTTTTAGTAGTTTAAATATCTTAAAGACTGCTTGGATTGTGTAAAAATGTTCACGGTGAGTTCTGTATTAATAAATGGTTTTTTAAAATTAAATAATTACTTTTCTACAGAATAAAAAGATCTCTTAAAGAATCTGTAGAAGCTTTCTTGGTAGATCTCCAAAGACTGCCTTCTGGAAAAAAAAATTGGTTTTTTGAAGGTTTTACCATTTTTTTTACTGCATCTGCTTGAATTTCTGAAAAGTATATATTGATATAAATGTTTATTAATATTTTGGAGTGGATGGGAGTTGACTCAATCACATTTGAGGCATATCATGAAAACATCAGACATAACAAAAATGCTAATGATATCTCCAAATGTTGATCCACACGTATGTTCTGCTTTTTTAAAAAACCGACCTTCTTTCATCACGCCAGTCTTCTGTTTGCTTTGGAAATAAACCAAACCAAGGCGGGAGGTGAGTTCCCCCCCTCAGGTGCCAAAGTGTGAGGAGAAACCAAAAGCATTGTCTTGCTCATGCAGATTTAGAGGGACTTAACACATTTTTTCAGTTTAATTCACAGAGTATTGTTTCTGGTTCTCTGCTTTACTAAGGCCCTTTACCACTTAGAGAGAATCAAAGTAATGCAGATTGTGTGAATTCAGGTGCGGAGATTTTTTAAATAGCCTGCAAATCATAAAATGCAATTTTCTCATTTAGTTCCTAGTTCATAATAGTAAATGGTTTAGAAAATGGTATTAGGTAATTTTCTCTAGTGCCTTTGATGTAAATTGCCCTAATATTGTGAAGCACTTTTGTTAACAAATTCTTTGTAAGTTAGATAAATTAAGGTTTCTGAAGAATAGAATTAGATGAAGCTCATTAGGATGAACAAGATCTCATCCAATATAGTTAATTTTTTTGTCCTTGTGGCACTAAGCCATGTAACTTCACCATTCCTTATTATGACACCTAACATGTTTATTCCTTGAACCACCCCAAATTGTTATCATTAGCCAGTGATGGTTTTTCCCTGAGCATAATGATACTCTTGTGTGTTTTGTAGTTTTGAAGAATGAGAGACCAGAGAGCAGGACCCTAAAGGAAAACATACACAGGCTTTGTGACTTGTACATTAATGATATCTAGCTGTGGGCACTAAACTTGCCATGTGGTCTGAAATGCAGCCCATGTCCACCTTGTGCCCACTTTGAGTAAGGAAAAAAAAAGTGCTTTTTTGTTTGCCAGTCCTTCTGAACAGTAAATGATAGTGGAACCACTATTCATTGGTGGCCTAAACTGGGTGCAGGCCTTACCAATTCTAATGCTTAGATCGGTTGGATGGATGGGCAGAGTCCAACAGCATGAAGTTTAATAAGTCTAAGTGTCGAGTTCTACATTTTGGCCACAAAAATCCCCTACAGCGTTACAGGCTGGGGAC